>CM076574.1:986441531-986816573 GCA_034641835.2 Pinus albicaulis
CACCAAACAAACCTTTCAACCAAATTGCTTCTTTGCAAGCATGTGAAACAGCTATGTATTCTGCTTCTGTAGTGGATAAAGCAACAATGTTCTGTAGCTTTGACATCCAGCTAATAGCTCCACCTGCAAGAGTAAAGACATACCCTGAAGTTGACCTTCTCTTATCCAAATCACCTCCAAAATTAGAATCAACATATCCACAAACATATTCACTGCTCCTGTTATAAGTGATACAATAATCACTTGTGCCTCTCAAATACCGAAGCACCCATTTCACTGCTGACCAGTGCTCTTTTCCTGGATTTTCCATATACCTGCTGACAACCCCAACTGCATGTGAAATATCTGGTCGAGTACAAACCATCGCATACATCAAACAACCTACTACATTGGCATATGGAATTCGAGACATATATTCCTTTTCTTCATTAGTGTTAGGACATAAACTTGAAGAAAGCTTAAAATGGAAAGCAAAAGGAACTGAAACAAGCTTCACATTGTTCATACCAAACCTCAAGAGTATCTTCTCAATATACTTTTGTTGTGATATCCATAGCTTACCATTGCTCCTGTCTTTGAAAATCTCCATGCCCAAAATCTGTCTTGCTGCTCCTAGATCTTTCATATCAAACGTCCTAGCCATCTGAGCCTTTAACCTGTTGATCTCTGTTATGCTTTTGCTTGCTAAAAGCATATCGTCAACATATAACACTAAGATAATGAACATGCCATTACTTAATTTCTTAAAGTAAACACAATGATCATATTCACTTCTTATATAATTTTGACTCATCATGAAAGAATCAAATTTCTTGTACCACTGTCGAGGCGACTGCTTCAGACCATACAATGATTTCTTGAGCTTGCAGACAAATTTCCTGTTGCGATTTTGAACAAACCCTTCCGGTTGTTCCATGTAAATTTCCTCATCTAAATCTCCATGTAAAAAAGCAGTTTTAACATCTAGTTGCTGTAATTCTAAATCAAGTAAAGCAACTAATGCTAACACAAGCCTGCTTTCTGAGAAAAACCTTTCACGACCAGCCTCGCTTTGTACCTATATTCTGTATCATCAACACCCTTCTTCAACTTTTAAACCCACTTACATCCCACAGTTTTTCTGTCTTTAGGAAGTTCCACCAGATCTCATGTGGCATTCTTGGCTAATGCCTTCATCTCTTCCTTCATAGCCTCTTTCCACTTACCACTGTTAGAACCTTCTACATCTCCCTGATAGCACAAAGGTTCATCATCATTAGCAATTAAAGCAAATAAAGTAACATAATCATCATACCTTCTAGGAAAACATCTGATTCTCGTAGACCTCCTTAAAGATGTTTTTGGTACTTCTCCAATTTGTTGATTATTTCTGTAGGAGTTTCTTCATGATCAGCATCTGAAACACATTCATGATCTACATTTGAAACTTTTCCATGATCTAAATCTGAAACTTGTTCATCTAGACTATCATCAGTATTTGAACTGGTTTCAAACTGAATGTGTTGAAGCTGAGGTACATTATCCTGTTTCAATTTATCATCTACATCTGGATTTTCAAGTGAGGATTCATTAAATTTAACATCTCTGTAAATCATGATATTGTGAGTAGTAGGATCCCACAACCTGTATCCCTTAGTCCCATCACCATATCCAACAAATATATATCTTTTTGATTTAGGATCTAATTTAGAACGCTGATGTTTAGGAACTAGAGCATATGCATCACAACCAAAACTTTATTTAGAATAATCACATGGATAATCTTTCCATACCTCTTGTGGAATTTTGCATCCTATTAGTTTACAGACCCATTTATCAACAAGTCAGGTAGAAACCGCTTCGTATCTAGATTCTTCAACTCACAAGCATTAAGCATACTTCTTTCTCTCTCTAAGAGAGTTCTGTTCATGCGTTCAACAACTCCATTTTGCTGAGGAGTATATACAGTAGTTTTATGTCTTTCGATCCCAACATCCTTGCAATAATTATCAAATTCATTTGAAGTAAACTCACCACCTCGTTGTAAATCTTATTAATTAATTTCCTCCAAAAAAGACTACTCTTTAAAATTTTATTCCTTAAAGAGAAATTGCTAAGTCACTAAGTCGCAAAAGTGTACATTCATAAATTGCGACCTTACACCTAGTTTAACCTCAGTGTCGCTGTGTCGCCAGGTCACACATTACATAAACTTATGAAAATCATGATCGAATGACTAGCTAGATCACAGTCGCTGTGTGCCGCCAACAGTAATTCTGGTCATTTTCAAAATCGCACTTGTGACTACGACCCAACACCCTGTGTCGCCTGGGTCGCAAGGTCGCCTGAAATCCAAGGTTTGACTGACCACGACCCAGCGACCCACATTAATGGTCCGCACGTGCGACTTCCCATAAAAGGGGGGGTGGTCGCAGGTCGCATTATTCACGTTCGCCGTATTTGTAGCAATGCAGACAACACCAACTCTGACGCAGTTGTACCTGTTCTAGCCATTTTCTTCCGTCAAGCTCGTTCTAATGATTTTCTTACTAAACCCATCTCCCCTTGTAGCCTATAAATTGTCTTTTGGCCATGCTTTAATGTTTTCTGAGAATTTTGCCAATTACATATTGCATAAATTACCAAAAACCTCTCTGTTTGCTTTTTCACCCCATGGCATCATCCCCTTTTCTTTAAAATCATGCCACAGCTCTCCCTGGCCCCAGAAACCTTGCAAATTCCCAAGAGAAAGGAGGCAAAAGGGTTCAAGGCCGCACGCACCAAACCCCCGGCAAGCTAAATCTGCGACCTGCGACCCAGCGACCTAGTCGCGAGGTCGCAGAGTCGCAATTTTCTCCAGTTTTACAGATTTGCGACCTGCGACCCAGCGACCTAGTCGCCAGGTCGCCAGGTCGCACTTTCCTTTGTTTTCGTAGATCTGCGACCTAGCGACCCAGCGACCTCAGGTCGCCAGGTCGCGAGGTCGCAAGATCGCGCCCGGGCCCTGTTTGTGTGATCTGCGACCCAGCGACTCACCAGTCCAGTTTTGCTTTAACGCATTTAGGTTTTTGTCACTAAATTGTAACTGGTTTTAAGCGCCATGATGTTCTTATCGTGGGACTCCTTTCTGAATTTGACAGGTGAAGACATAGAGTGCATACCCGTGCTCTCAGATTCTAGTGACATGGCGCCCCCGCGGTCTCGGAGAAAGGACAAGGGAACAGCGGAAGAAACTGATGAGCTGGTGGTGGTGTCCCCACCCCCAATATTCCGAGATACATTATGTACTTTTTCGAAAGATGACAGCATGAGGTGGTACCAGATTTATCAGGAGTTCGCCAAGTTGCCAGAAGAATTTCCGGAAGACCTCCCAGACCGAGAAATATACTTGGCGGTAAAGAGGTCCAAACTACATCTGGCAGGAGCACATCCAGCCATATTCCCATGTCCGAAGATCATAGACTGGATAATACAAAAGACAGACCCAGAGAAATTTGTGATCAGAGATCATGAAGGCGTATTGTAGTACTTGTAGGTCGTATGCATACCCTTATTTTTTCTTCACCGTCGTTACCAAACCAAGACTTTTTACTCGAGAATGGGCGGCTACTCACGCCGTCCCGATCGTCGATACTATTAAACAATGGTGGGAGGAGCCCGAGAAGTTCAAACTGAAAAAGAACCAGGAATACCCAGTGGCAAGCCTAAGAAAAGTTTATAAATTGGTTGCTGCCATGCTCTGCAGGCTTTACGGGCGCCCAGATTGCTCCACTTTCAACGGCAGTTGGGCCACTATTATGGAGTATGTGACAACACAGGGGACTCGTTTTAACTGGGCTGGCATACTGATGACGTCGCTGCAGACCAATTTGAACTCGGCATTGGCTCCGGACGAAGGAATGCCTGCTGAATTTTACATGGCTTCATACCTATTAGATGCGGTGTGCGCCCGAGTGGAGTTTGACGGCTGGGAGCACAACTGGGACCCCGAGAACACGCGCGCAATCCATCTACAACTTAAAGTATTCTGGGAGTCTAAATACAAACAGAACCTAGATCGGATCTCCCAAATATTTTTTCCCGCTCTGTACAGACATTTATTTGGCCAAGACGCCCCTTGCATGTCATGGCGGGCCAAGGAGACCCTGGTTAAAGTGGCGCACTGGTTCCCTTTCCCTGAGTACACCTTCATCCGAGTCTTTGGAACTTACAAGGCGCCACATGTTATGCCTCGTTTCGTGACGGACAAAATGCTGATGCAGGAGGTGTGCTTTCAGATGTCACATGGTTTTTCCAACATCTTGTCTAAGGGAAAAAAGAAGCCATGGCCCACTCTGCCCCTCACTATTGGTGCATTCACAGTTAAAGACTTCAAGGAGGTGCTAGCAGAAGCAGACGCAATGAGAAGTTATCAGCTGGGGGCAATTGAACACCGAAACTATGACCCAAAGAGATTGGTCCCTGAACACTGCCGGAGAGCCAACCTCAGGTGGACTTATCAGCATCTCGAACGCCCAGCAGAAGATGAGAGAAGAAACTGGTATAATGCTGAAAGACAACTTGCTCCGGGGGTTGACGTGGTCCAGGAAGACTCGGATGATCAGAACTTAGAAGACAGAAGACGTCAGTTAGGAGATTCTTCTTCATCCATGCTCCAGAAATCCCGAATCAACACAGGGTCAACTCCATCCGCCAAACAAAAGGAGGCAGAAGCAAAGGCCCAGCAGGAAAGGGAGAGGAAGCTAAAAGAAGATGAGGAGGCGCGCCCAAAAAGTACAACTGCAGCACAAAAGAAGAAGCTGGCCAAAGAGGCCAGGAAAGAAAAGGAAGACAAAGAGGCACAAGCTGCAGCGGAACAGGCGCTTAAGGCAGAGTTGGACAAGGCGGAGGCTGAACGCCAAAAGAAAGCCGAGCAGGCTGCTGCAGCTGAACAGAGGAAGAGGGCCGAAATAGAAGCAGCCGCAGAGGCTGAAAGACAAAGGAAAGCCGAGCAGGCAGCTGCAGCTGAACAGAAGAAGAGGGCCGAGATAGAAGCAGCAGCAGAAGCTGAACGGCGGAGGAAGGAAGAGGAAGAGAAGAACACAGAGGAAAGAGAAGATGACACGCTAGATGATCTTGAAGTAACTCCTCTCGACGTACCTTTGGGCCGTACACAACTCTCTGATGTTAGATCGCCCCAGGGACAGGAAGAAGATGTGTTCGATCTGACCAGACTCACATTAGATCAATTTTCGTTCAAGATCCGTCAGGAGAAGAGGAGGTCGTTGGCACATAGTCCCTCTGCATCATCTGCAGTATCCACAGGTAAGGATATAGTTTTGGATACCAGGACTAATCCGGTAATGATAGCGTCAGCAGGTACTGCCTTCGCTGCGGCTACAGAAGAGAATGTAACCCGAATGAGAAGAGAAATAGTAGCTCTACAAAACAGACTACACGCAGCTGAGCAACGCGAAAAGATGGCAGAGCAGGAGAGAGCAGCATTGCAAGCGGAAGTCCAGCAACTTCGAAACCAGGCTCTGCCAACAAATGAAGTCTCACTTGCCATTTTCAAGGAGTGTGAGGTGTTGGAGATGACTATGAGACAGGTATATGGTGAGATGTTCACCATCAAGCAAACAGTCGCTCCTCTGGCAAGAGCACGAATGGAAACCAGGCAAAGACAAGATCAGCTCAAAGAGGCTTCACAGGCTTTGGACAGGATGATGGGTTGGACCATTCAGTACCCTCAGGCACCTGAAAGTTTGCCTAAGAGGGACTGGATCCACACGCAGGATGCGAAAGTTCAACTCCGCATAGCGATGCAATCTGGAGACAAATTGACTAAAGACCTGGACAAAGTGATGTCCACGTACGACCATCTGATTAGTGGTATCGACTCAATGCATACGCTGCACCACATCCCATCGCTTGGAGCATTAGAGGAAGAGAAAACCTGGGAACAAGTAAACCAGGATATTCAAACATTCTTGCAACCCATCAAGCAGGCCGCAGCTGATCCGGAGCCCTCCGCATCTCAAGAGCATCTCAGTCAATTCATCGCCGCTCCAGCGCTGATTTATACCAAGCTTGCGTCGCTCTCAAATCAGATCGGACAGAAGAGGGAGACCCTAGTACCAAACGCTTTGGAATGCGTGTATAGGCTGAAAGAGGAGGTGCCTCTGGTGTCCCCCATAGCGGCAGAATACCAGGCATGGCAGGATTTCCTTAGGGAACAACAGGTTGACATTAACAGTTCGCGTCCCGGCAGCAGCAAGTCCTGAGCAGCAAGAAGAACCAGGTCGCAAATCGCAACAACAGGACAGGTCGCAGGTCGCATCATCTACCCAGGTCGCAGAAGGAGTTGGTCGCAAGGTAGCCCAAAAGTCAAGAAGGTGAACAATCAAGGAAACCCAACAGACAATTTTGGCATTATAAATACTCCTACGGGACATTGTACAAGGGCTTTTTCTTTTGGGAAACTCAGGAGCTACAAGCATTGTATTTAAAGATCTGACACTTGAGCATATGAATATAGAATCTTGTTGAAATACCCTATGGTTATGATGTGTTTTGCTTTATGAACACTTTGTGTATTTCTTTCAACAGTTTCAGAATATCCTATGATTAATGAATCTGTTCTGTTCATGATATCTTTTATATTTCATGGCTATCCATGTTGTATTAATGATGTTAATCTTATTATCTGTTATATTAATAAATGTTAATAAACTAGATTGTTAGCATTTCGTTTCATCTTTCAGGAAGTGCAGAGGTATCTTATCATCAAGAACTATTTTTTGTGTGATCAGACCACTGTACAAGCAATTACCCCACAAAAGATGTGTTGCTAATGACATCTCTTGAGGTGTATGTGCTTTATCTATAATCTTGCTACACATAGTGTTTAATTCATGTTTAACACGTTAATATCGTATTCTATATCAGGTGAATAAGTGTATGTTCGCAGGTTCAAGCAGGTTCTTTTGAGACCGAAGAGAAGTCATCTTAAGTGGTAGCCGGACCCACACTCCGGACGGGATCCCTATTCCAAACGGTTTAAGGTCTAATTGGGACTTTCTACCGGGGAGATCCCCTACTGTTGGCCGGACAAATTTTCCCGTCAACAGAATTGGCGCTAGAAGGAGGGCCTGAATGGCAGCCTCCCAACACACAACAAACATCCCATCACAAACTCCCCAAGGGGAGGTCACAAACAATGAAACTAACCCTCCTCTTCCAGAAGATATTCCAGGGAGGGAGCTTCGATATTATGAAATCACTAGGGAGCAGCTGAGAGCCTTACGCCCAACTGCCCGAGATCTTGTCAACCAGCTACGGTTCACTCCAATCATGGAATACCTTACCCATACTAGGACTCCGCCCGAGAACATCACCCCTAACGGAGCCATTGCAAGTACTATACCCGAGCTCATAAACCTCATGTTGGAAGACCTCGCACACGCTGTTGAGGAAAACGATCCTGTTCTCCAAGAGGGTGAAGAGTTTGCTGACACCGGTCCTTTCCCCGACTTCCAGCCTAACCAACCCCGACAAAACAACAACCAGGCACAACGCCCACCCAGGGATGGTGAGGCAGGCAGAGGCTGAGGAAATATAGACGGGGGGAATAGAGCCCGTAGAAATGAAGGAGATAGGAATAGAGGCCGAGGGGCCGGGGGAGGGGAGATAGAGGCCGAGGCCAAGGAAACCAAGCTCGCAACCGCCACCCAAACCCAGTGAGGCCTCCTGTAAACAACTTGGGATATCTTAGAGATTTTCTGAACCGTGGGGGACACCAAGACGAACATTCCCGTCACGAGTCAGAAGCATCGGTCTCAGGTTCGGAAGGAGAATCTGAACATCAGTTTAGGCAACACCAGCGAGCGAGAAGAATACAACCCCTGGCCTGGATGGCTCAATCCCCATTAAACCTTTTAGGCCCGCTCCAAGATTTGCCTAGGCATCCGGAGAAGCATCTACCAAAGTTCGACCCTGAAAAGGGTACCCTGGCTGAAGATCATATTAGTAGCTTCTATTTGTCTCTGCAAATCATGAGAGTACAGTCCGATGATGTCGCATGTCGACTGTTCCCCCATACCCTCGAAAACAAGGCAGCCACTTGGTACCGCTCTCTCCCCAGTGCCTCCATCACTTCATGGGAGCAATTCCGTCGCATTTTCCTGCATAAGTTTTCAGAAGATAAAACTCCTTGCATGCTTCTAACTGAGCTAAGCACCATCAAGTGTCAAAAAAAGGAAAAGGTGAAGGACTTCAACCAACGCTTCGCTACCATACTGCAGAAATTTCCTCCCAACTTAGCATTGGATGACTCAATCACCATTGACTACTACACCAAAGCCCTGCCCAGAGATATTGCAGTTTTCGTGAAACGGGAAGCCCGTGCCTACCTTACGGCTAATTATGAGGCTGCTCTCGCTGTGGAAAAGGACATGCTTTCGATAGGAGCCATCGATCATGAAGGACGAGATGATAACAAGCCCAACACGAAAAGAGGTCAGTCCTCCACTCCTAAGACTACTGATAGGGATATAGATACTCTTGACTTTGAAAGCATGGCCAAAACGCTCAAGCATTTAACAAATGAAGTCACTGACCTCAGGAGAAAGGGCGCAGAAGCCACGACTAGTAGTAGACCACCTAAACCTTTTTTCAGAAAAAGTAATCTCAATACTAGCAGACCTCCGTCCAACACAAATACTGCTCTAAATGTGGAAGAGATAGGGAAAGATAATTTCTGTTCTTTCCACCAAGCTGCCCATTCCGAGAAAACATGCCCTCAATGGATTGGTAGCATGACAGCAGTAGTTAATCAGCTTTTGGATGATCAAACTCCAGGGGATGTGACGGAGGGTGAGTTTTCAGATCATGATGAAGATCCGTCCTCAAATGAAGAACCAAGATCCTCTATCCTTGCTTTTGACGTAATTCGAGGTGGAGAAAACCTTACTCCTATCGATATTTACATGGCAGATGCTCCCAAGGATCGGCCCGTGCGGAATTATAGCCTCAGAAGCAAAGGACCTGTTCCCGAACAATCTTATGAAGACAAAAAAGGGCTTTCCTAAGGAAGATCCTGCCCCCTGGGAACGGAAAACAATCTGCCCCGGAAAAACTTCCCAACAACACTACCCGAGCGGGTCAAAAGGGCAAACTTCCGACAGAATCCTCTAAGACTTCCGCCGAGCCTAGCCCTCAACCAGAACCCAGTTATAACATTGTTGAGGATATGAAGAAAACAAGGGCAAACATTTCTCTCTATGAGTTGGCCCGCATTACTAATCAAAAGGAGCTCATTCTTAAGGCTTTCGCAAATACGTCAGCTACGAAGACTGTGAGCAATACGTCTGCGCAAGCCGGATCAGATGTGCAATCCATAGTGAACGCCATTAATACCAACTCTAGAGGATCCACCCCCCTGTTCCTTTTGTCCTTCGAGATGTTCAACTTCAATGTCCACAACTGTCTGGTCGACTCCGGTGCCTCTACAAACGTCATGCCTTTATCTGTCTGTAAGAAACTTAACATTCGCCCGGAGAAGACTGATGCGAAAATAATACAACTCGATAGATCACAAGTACCTGCCATAGGGGAATTGAACAATGTCATTATCCGCTTGTCATCAGACTCTAGGGTCCATCAGTGCATCGACATTGTGGTTGTCGATATTCCAGAAGCATACGGCCTATTGCTCAGTAGAGATTGGTCCAACAAATTACAAGGCTACTTCGCCACCGACTGGTCTCACTTGTGGCTTCCTTACAAGGGGCGGAATAATCAAATCAGGGTAGAAAGTGAGCCTTACATGAAACACACCGTCACTGATCTGGACGCCGTTAATGAACCTATCAGCTTTGCACAAGAAGAGCTCGGCATGTGTCTTCTGGAGTCCATATTTGGATGCTACCAACCCCCCTAGTCTCCTATAGGCCCCGAAGTTCAATCTGAAGTAGCCTTTGTCACTGAAGAGCAAGTAATCCCTAACTTATCACCTGCAGAAACTCCTTCACAACCTAGTGCCCTGAAGGAGCCAGAAAGTGACCTATGGACCTTGTATTATGATGGATCCAAGACTAATGACGGAGCTGGTGCTGGCTGCATCTTTCTTGACCCACATAAGAATAAATACTTAATCTCATGCCGGCTAGAGTTCCAGTGCACCAACAATTCGGCTGAGTACGAGGCATTAATCCTCGGGCTTAAAAGGGCATTGGACTTGAAGGTAAAATGTTTGCAAGTCATTGGAGATTCCGAAATCATCACCCGCCAGGTACGCAACACTATTCACTGTTTATCTCCACATTTAAAGGCGTATCAACAAGAGGTATGGCGTTTGATTTCTGGTTTTGATGCATTTGGAATAAAATCTGTCCTTAGGATGCACAACGCAGCAGCAGATACTCTGGCCAATGCTGCTGCTAGATTCACGCCTTTGAGGGACGGATTTTCTATTGAAATTGTATATAGGCCCTTTGTGCCAGACAATATTTCTAATTTACGCGTGTTTAATGATGATCAACAGATTTTGGATTTTATGTGCAACGCTGAAGTATTCAAAGACACGGCAATTGATGAGGAAGAACATGAGCGTGCGTTACAGAAAAAGAATGAGGAACACAGAGAGAACATTATGCCCAAGGGGGTGGTATCATTAGAAAAGATGTTTGATCTGCAAAACCGATTCCGCAGGCTTCCGAACACCAAAGTGCAAAGTTCCATATTGGCTCATCGGCAAGTCAACTTGGGGTCAGATGAGAACCCTAAGTTTGTTAACCTTGGCAAAGACTGTAGTGATGAAGAGGCACGGGCTTTCACCCAGCTATTCCGGAAGTATCGTGATGTATTTGCCTGGACATATGAAGATCTACGTACATACGATACTCGTATCATTCAACATGTAATACCCATGAGGGAAGGAGTTAAACCTTTCCAACAGAAACTCAGGAAAATACATCCAGCTTTGGAGCCAATGGTTCTAAAAGAACTTAAAAATCTTTTAGATGCTCGCATCATTTTCAAAATTCGTCACTCCACGTGGGTGTCGAATCTGGTACCTGTGCGAAAGAAGTCTTGTGAGATTCGCTTGTGTGTAGATTTCCGCAATGTGAATCGGTCCTCAAACAAAGACAACTACCCGGTGCCCCCCATGGAACAGATATTACAAGCTGTGTCTGGATCTGAGATGTTTTCCCTATTGGACGGCTTCTCCGGCTATAACCAAGTCTTGGTAGCTGAACCTGACAGATTGAAAACCACATTCCGGACAAAATGGGGAACCTTTGCTTTCAGACGCATGCCCTTTGGATTGATCAATGCAGGAGCCACCTTCCAACGTGCTATGGACATAGCCTTCCGCGGTCTAATAGGGCAGAGCGTGGTGGTTTATTTAGACGATGTTACTGTATTTTCAAAATGCAGGGGCGACCATTTACGTCACCTTAGACAAATCTTCGATAGATGCAGGAGGTATGGAATATCACTCAATCCTAAAAAGAGCGTTTTTGCTGTGGCAGAGGGAAATTTGCTAGGCCACATTATCACTAAACGGGGAATTGTGGTTGATCCGGAACGGGCTAAAGCCATTGCTCAGATTCCGCCCCCAAACAACAAGAAAGCAATGCAATCCTTCCTGGGGAAGATTAATTTTGTCCATAAATTCATTTCAGATTTTGCGCAGATTGTCAGGCCGCTGCAGGGAATGATTAAGAAGAATGCTGCATTCAAATGGAATCCCGAAGAGAAAGAGGCTTTCGAAAAAATCAAAAGGGCTATAGCTGAAACCCCTTCCCTCCAAAGTCCAGATTTTGATAAAGGTTTCATCCTATACACTTTCACTTCAGATTCCTCGCTTGCGGCTGTCCTCACACAGAAAGATAATAACAACGATGAACGGCCCATTTCTTTTATGAGCACCGGTCTACATGGAGCTGAATTAAACTATCCGGAAATTGACAAGCAAGCCTATGCGGTTTATAAGGCAGTAAAACATTTTAGGCCTTACATCTTGAAAAGTCACGTCACGGTTTTTGTACCGCACCCAGCAGTCCGCTCACTCTTCGTACAGCAAGAACTAGGCGAAAGGCGGGGCAACTGGATGGCATGTTTACAAGAATACGATTTAGAGTTCAAACCAGCACATACCGTCAAAGGACAGTGCTTATGTCAAATGGCCGCAGAGGCTGCAAATACACGCGAGATGGAAGAAGAATGTTGGGAACAAGAAATCGACATGTATCAGAGCGACCATGTGCCCCAGCAAAATAGCCCTTCTTGGTATTCTGACATTTCAAGATATCTGGCCCAAGGCACGATGGACCCTGCTCTTACTGCCCGACAGAAGCGCGCAATAAGATTAAAAGCCGTATCTCACCAACTGATCCAAGGTAAGTTATTCAAGAAACACCACGATGGGGTCCTGTTACGCTGTTTGGAAACTGACGAAGCACAAAAAATATTAACCGAGTTACACGATGGACCCGCTGGAGGTCATTTTTCTGGAGATACCACTGCCCATAAGATAATGCGTGCAGGATATTATTGGCCTACTCTTTTCAGAGACACGCATGCATATGTTCGGAAATGCATTCAGTGCCAGAAGTTCGCCAACCGAGAAGCACGGCCAGCCGCACCACTACTCTCAGTAGCAGTGGAAGAACCTTTCCAACAATGGGGTTTGGACGTAATTGGGGAAATCCTGCCGCACTCTTCTAAACAACATCGGTATATTCTTACGGCCACTGATTACTTCACCAGGTGGGTTGAGGCAACACCGTTACGCCGAATCAACGATCAAGAGGTAATAGAATTCCTCACGCATTCCATCATGACCAGGTTTGGCGTTCCGACTTCTTTAGTTTTTGATAATGCGACTTATTTCTTATCTTTTAAGTTATATGATTTTGCGCTGGAAAATGGAATTATTCTGAAACATTCTGCAAACTACTACCCCCAGGGAAATGGTTTAGCTGAATCCACTAACAAGAACCTGATCCGTATTATTAAGAAGACTCTCCTATCCCACCAGCGAAATTGGCACAATGCCCTTCACAATGTACTGTGGGCTGACCGTATTACTCCCAAGTCCTCTTTATGCACCTCCCCATTTTTCCTCGTGTATGGAAAAGAAGCTGTCCTCCCTTCTCATCTATCTCTCCCGGCCCTCCAACTGTCCCAAGAATGTCATGGTACTCCGTGTCCCACCTTGCAAAACCGAATCGACACCTTGCTGAAATTGGAGGAAGAAAGGCAAAAGACCCGGGAAAAGTTTGCCATCCATCAGAGCCGAATCAAAAGATGGTTCGATAAAAAGTCCGCGGGAAACAAAACTTTTGAGACAGGAGACCTGGTCCTTAAGTGGGATAAAGCCCATGAGGAAAAGGGGAAGCATGCCAAGTTCCAAGCACTTTGGACAGGCCCGTTCCAAATTAAGGAAAAGATAGGATCACACACGTTCAGATTGCAAACCCTCGATGGACGATTCGAGGTCCTCCCGGTAAACGGGCACGACCTCAAACACTATTTCACTTAAGCATCCCTTGGGGGGCTGCCTCGTTTTGTACCATATTTTCTTGTCCCTTTTGTTTAAAAAAAAATAAAAATAGAATAAAAGCCTAAGGAAGGATGTATTAGAGTCACACAGATTGGCATACTGCCGCAGGTTCTCCACTGATGGAAAGCTTTTCCCGACAAATTCAAAGGTGGCAAAAGCTTGCTTGTTCTCCGCACCTAAAAGTAGCACATTACCAAGCTCAAGTCCTCAAGCAGGAAAGCTTACCTCGCCAGTCTGAGAGGGTGTCCACAAAAGAAAATGCAGTGTAAATGGTAACCGGACCAGAAGGGAAGAGAGATACTCTACGGTATGTCAGGGTGTCTGGGAAAAATCAAAGTCCTCATACTAGACCAGGAACAACCTAGCTGCAAGCAAAATAAGTCGGGATCCCTCATCCGCCCAGGCAAAACTGCCATTTCAAATAAGTGCCATAAGCACATCTAAATAAGTGCATCAGGCACATTCAAAATAAGTGCAATAGCACACAAATAAAGGGTAAAGGATTGAGAAAGGCTTTTTGCGCAGAGAGGTGATGTAACGACTCCGCCGGGGTACTGACCAGGCTCGCTGGCAGCGGAGCAACGTTCACGATTCCTAGGCAGTGACTCCGCCGGGATCGAGAGGTTCGCTGGCAGCGGAGCAACACGATGAGGAAAAAATAATCGTACCAGACCCTGTAGCCGCCTAGAGTTCTCCAACCCTTCCAGTCCGGAGACCTAAAGAAAGAATTTGTTTGAATGGCGCCCAACCGGACCAGCAAGCTCGGCAACTCAGCTGGACGACCGAAGGCTAGGAAATGGCAACCACATGGTAAAAGAGGACAGTTAGCATAAGCCCCTCCCTCCCCCCACTAAGGCTAACCATCAGCAGAGACTCTGAGTTCGTCCAGTGAATCGCCATTTGTTGTAACCTTTACAACACCCTCCAAAAAAGACTACCTTTTTAAAATTTTGGAGCCCCTTAGAACTAAAGAGAAATTGCTAAGTCACTAAGTCGCAAAAGTAGACATTCATGCAAATTGCGACCTTGCGACCTAGCGACCTCAGGTCGCCAGGTCGCCAGGTCGCACATTACATAAACTTATGAAAACTGCGACCTAGCGACCTAGCGACCCAGGTCGCCAGGTCGCTAGGTCGCAATTCGGTCATTTTCCGAAAATCGCGACTTAGCGACCTTGCGACCCAGCGACCCCAGGTCGCCAGGTCGCAAGGTCGCCAGGTCGCAAAACGCAAGGTTTGACGAATCTGCGACCCAGCGACCCACACTAATGGCCCGCACGTGCGACTTCCTATAAAAGGGGGGTCGCAGGTCGCATTATTCACATTCAGCGATTTGTAAGGAAAACGCCTCTGACAGCTCAACTGACGAGTTTTTCCTGGGTAAGTTGCCATTTCTTCCTGCTGTTTCCGTTCTAATGATTTTCTTACTAAACCCATCTCCCCTTGTAGCCTATAAATTGTCTTTTGGCCATGCTTTAATGTTTTCTGAGAATTTTGCCAATTACATATTGCATAAATTACCAAAAACCTCTCTGTTTGCTTTTTCACCCCATGGCATCATCCCCTTTTCTTTAAAATCATGCCACAGCTCTCCCTGGCCCCAGAAACCTTGCAAATTCCCAAGAGAAAGGAGGCAAAAGGGTTCAAGGCCGCACGCACCAAACCCCCGGCAAGCTAAATCTGCGACCTGCGACCCAGCGACCTAGTCGCGAGGTCGCAGAGTCGCAATTTTCTCCAGTTTTACAGATTTGCGACCTGCGACCCAGCGACCTAGTCGCCAGGTCGCCAGGTCGCACTTTCCTTTGTTTTCGTAGATCTGCGACCTAGCGACCCAGCGACCTCAGGTCGCCAGGTCGCGAGGTCGCAAGATCGCGCCCGGGCCCTGTTTGTGTGATCTGCGACCCAGCGACTCACCAGTCCAGTTTTGCTTTAACGCATTTAGGTTTTTGTCACTAAATTGTAACTGGTTTTAAGCGCCATGATGTTCTTATCGTGGGACTCCTTTCTGAATTTGACAGGTGAAGACATAGAGTGCATACCCGTGCTCTCAGATTCTAGTGACATGGCGCCCCCGCGGTCTCGGAGAAAGGACAAGGGAACAGCGGAAGAAACTGATGAGCTGGTGGTGGTGTCCCCACCCCCAATATTCCGAGATACATTATGTACTTTTTCGAAAGATGACAGCATGAGGTGGTACCAGATTTATCAGGAGTTCGCCAAGTTGCCAGAAGAATTTCCGGAAGACCTCCCAGACCGAGAAATATACTTGGCGGTAAAGAGGTCCAAACTACATCTGGCAGGAGCACATCCAGCCATATTCCCATGTCCGAAGATCATAGACTGGATAATACAAAAGACAGACCCAGAGAAATTTGTGATCAGAGATCATGAAGGCAGAGCTTTCACTACGCTGGTAGGCTCAGATGCACACCTTTATTATTCACTGCCGCGCCCAAACCAGCACTTTACTCGAGAATGGGCTGCTACTCACGCCGTCCCGATCGTCGATACTATTAAAAAATGGTGGGAGGAGCCCGAGAAGTTCAAAGTGAAAAAGAACCAGGAATACCCAGTGGCAAGCCTAAGAAAAGTTTATAAATTGGTTACGCCGCAGTGCTCGCAGTTTACTAGTTTTATTGCTCCACTTCTCAACCCAGCTTGGGCCACTATTATGGAGTATGTGAAAACACAGTGGGACCCATTTTAACCGGCTCGCATACCGATGACGCGCCAGACTTAACTCGAACCTCTGCATTGGCTCCGGATTTGCTGAATGCCTCGTTGCTGCTCTCCATGGCTTCATACCTATTAGATGCGTGTGCGCCCGAGTGGAGTTTGACTACTGGAGCACAACTGGACCCTATAAACACGCAACCATCACAACTTTCAGTATTCCCGGGAGTCTAACACAACAGACTTACATCGGACCTTCCAAACATTTCTTCCGCTCTCAAGATTGACATTTATTTGGCCAAGACGCCCCTTGCATGTCGTGGCGGGCCAAGGAGACTCTGGTTAAAGTGGCGCACTGGTTCCCTTTCCCTGGGTACACCTTCATCCGAGTCTTTGGAACTTACAAGGCGCCACATGTTATGCCTCGCTTCGTGACGGACAAAATGCTGATGCAGGAGGTGTGCTTTCAGATGTCACATGGTTTCTCCAACATCTTGTCTAAGGGAAAAAAGAAGCCATGGCCCACTCTGCCCCTCACTATTGGTGCATTCACAGTTAAAGACTTCAAGGAGGTGCTAGCAGAAGCAGACGCAATGAGAAGTTATTAGCTGGGGGCAATTGAACACCGAAACTATGACCCAGAGAGATTGGTCCCTGAACACTGCCGGAGAGCCAACCTCAGGTGGACTTATCAGCATCTCGAACGCCCAGCAGAAGATGAGAGAAGAAACTGGTATAATGCTGAAAGACAACTTGCTCCAGGGGTTGACGTGGTCCAGGAAGACTCAGATGATCAGAACTTAGAAGACAGAAGACGTCAGTTAGGAGCTTCTTCTTCATCCATGCTCCAGAAATCCCGAATCAACACAGGGTCAACTCCATCCGCCAAACAAAAGGAGGCAGAAGCAAAGGCCCAGCAGGAAAGGGAGAGGAAGCTAAAAGAAGATGAGGAGGCGCGCTCAAAAGGTACAACTGCAGCACACAAGAAGAAGCTGGCCAAAGAGGCCAGGAAAGAAAAAGAAGACAAAGAGGCACAAGCTGCAGCGGAACAGGCGCTTAAGGCGGAGTTGGACAAGGCGGAGGCTGAACGCCAAAAGAAAGCCGAGCAGGCTGCTGCAGCTGAACAAAGGAAGAGGGCCGAAATAGAAGCAGTCGCAGAGGCTGAACGACAAAGGAAAGCCGAGCAGGCAGCTGCAGCTGAACAGAAGAAGAGGGCCGAGATAGAAGCAGCAGCAGAAGCTGAACGGCGGAGGAAGGAAGAAGAAGAGAAGAACACAGAGGAAAGAGAGGATGACACGCTAGATGATCTTGAGGTAACTCCTCTCGACATACCTTTGGGCCGCACACAACTCTCTGATGTTAGATCGCCCCAGAGACAGGAAGAAGATGTGTTCGACCTGACCAGACTCACATTTGATCAGTTTTCGTTCAAAATCCGTCAAGAGAAGAGGAGGTCGTTGGCACAAAGTCCCTCTGCATCATCCGCAGTGTCAATAGGCAAGGATATAGTTTTGGATACCAGGACTAATCCGGTAATGATAGCATCAGCAGGTACTGCCTTCGCTGCGGCTACAGAAGAGAATGTAACCCGGATGAGTAGAGAAATAGTAGCTCTACAAAACAGACTGCACGCAGCTGAGCAACGCGAAAAGATGGCAGAGCAGGAGAAAGCGGCATTGCAAGCGGAAGTCCAGCAACTTCGAAACCAAGCTCTACCAGCAAATGAAGTCTCGCTTGCCATTTTCAAGGAGTGTGAGGTGTTGGAGATGACTATGAGACAGGTATATGGTGAGATGTTCACCATCAAACAAACAGTCGCTCCTCTGGCAAGAGCACGAATGGAAACCAGGCAAAGACAAGATCAGCTCAAAGAGGCTTCACAAGCTTTGGACAGGATGATGGGTTGGACCATTCAGTACCCTCAGGCACCTGAAAATTTGCCTAAGAGGGACTGGATCCACACGCAGGATGCGAAAGTTCAACTCCGCATAGCGATGCAATCTGGAGACAAATTGACTAAAGACCTGGACAAAGTGATGTCCTCGTACGACCATCTGATTAGTGGTATCGACTCAATGCATACACTGCACCACATCCCATCGCTTGGAGCATTAGAGGAAGAGAAAACTTGGGAACAAGTAAACCAGGATATTCAAACATTCTTGCAACCCATCAAGCAGGCCGCAGCTGATCCGGAGCCCTCCGCATCTCAAGAGCATCTCAGTCAATTCATCGCCGCTCCAGCGCGGATTTATACCAAGCTTGCGTCACTCTCAAATCAGATTGGACAGAAGAGGGAGACCCTAGTACCAAACGCTTTGGAATGCGTGTATAGGCTGAAAGAGGAGGTGCCCCTGGTGGCCCCCATAGCGGCAGAATACCAGGCATGGCAGGATTTCTTTAGGGAACAACAGGTTGACATTAACAGTTCGCGTCCCGGCAGCAGCAAGTCCTGAGCAGCAAGAAGAACCAGGTCGCAAATCGCACCAACAGGACAGGTCGCAGGTCGCATCATCTACCCAGGTCGCAGAAGGAGTTGGTCGCAAGGTAGCCCAAAAGTCAAGAAGGTGAACAGTAAAGGAAACCCAACAGACAATTTTGGCATTATAAATACTCCTACGGGACATTGTACAAAGGATTTTTCTTTTGGGAAACTCAGGAGCTACAAGCATTGTATTTAAAGATCTGACACTTGAGCATATGAATATAGAATCTTGTTAAAATACCCTATGGTTATGATGTGTTTTGCTGTATGAACACTTTGTGTATTTCCTTCAACAGTTTCAGAATATCCTATGATTAATGAATCTGTTCTTTTCATGATATCGTTTATACGTCATGGCTATCCGTGTTGTATCAATGATGTTTATCTCATTATCTGTTATATTAATGAATGTTAATAAACTAGATTGTTAGCATTTCGTTTCATCTTTCAGGAAGTGCAGAGGTATCTTATCATCAAGAACTTTTTTTTTGTGTGATCAGACCACTGTACAAGCAATTACCCCACAAAAGATGTGTTGCTAATGACATCTCTTGAGGTGTATGTGCTTTATCTATAATCTTGCTACACATAGTGTTTAATTCATGTTTAACACGTTAATCTCGTATTCTATATCAGGTGAATAAGTGTATGTTCGCAGGTTCGAGCAGGTTCTTTTGAGACCGAAGAGAAGTCATGTTTCAAGCAGGTTCTTTTGAGACCGAAGAGAAGTCATCTTAAGCGGTAGCCGGACCCACACTCCGGACGGGATCCCTACTCCAAACGGTTTAAGGTCTAATTGGGACTTTCTACCGGGGAGATCCCCTACTGTTGGCCGTACAAATTTTCCCGTCAACACCACCATTGTCAGTTCTTAAACATTTAATGGTTATTCCAGTGATGTTTTCAACTAATGCTCTAAACTGTTTGAAAACTGTGAATACATCAGGCTTCTTCTTTAACATGTAGACCCAAACTTTTCTAGAGAAATCATCAATAAAAGATAAAAAATATGACGATCCTCCATATGAGGTTGTAGGAGATGGACCCCAAACATCAGAATGGATATAATCAAGGATTCCCTTACCAGTATGTTTTCCAGTTTTAAATTTCTACTTGCTTTGTTTCCCAAACAGAAAATGTTTGCAGAAATCTAACTTAGAAGATTTTAAACTAGGAAGTAACTTACGATCAGATAAATTTTTTAATCCTCTTTCGCGCATATGGCCCAACCGTTGATGCCATAAACGAATAGAATTACTGTTTTTTTCAGATACGTAGAAGCATGATCTGACTCTGTTCTTCCTTCTAACTGAAAAATATTTCCAACCTTCTTTGCTTTCATAACTAGTAAAATTCCTTTATAAACTTTCATTACTCCACCTTGAATAAAGGTTTTATATCCATTAGTGTCTAGTACTCCTAGTGAAATGAGGTTTTTTTTTAGTTCAGGTACGTGTCTTACATCAGTTAGAATTTTATTTGTCACATCAAACATTTTAATCTGGATGCTTCCAATTCCAACAATATTACACGAGACATCATTTTCCATGTAAAAAAATCCATCATTGATTGATTTATAAGTTTTAAAGCACTCTCTATGAATGCACATGTGATTTGTCGCACCAGAATCTAACAACCAATGTTGATCATGATTAGACAAACTAACTGATAACACTTCATCACTCATACCTGAAATGGATGCCGAACCTGTATCTATCGTGTTTGCTTCTTTCTTCTTTGTCGAAGAGTCTTCTTTGGATGTTTTCTATCTCTTCCAACAATCCTTCTTCAAATGTCTTGATTTGCCACAAAGCCAACACTTTACCTTACTCTTCTTCCCTTTTGATTTTGAACGTGATTTTTTGTGCTTACTGAAGCGCCTTTCTTTAGAACGACCTCTGACCATCATTGCTTCTGATGTAGAGGTTTCTGAATTTGACCTCTTCCTTGTTTCTTCGGACAACAAAGCTCCAACAACATCATCAAATTCAAGGGTTTTTGATGAACTAAGACTTATAGAAGTAACAAAATGATCCCATGACTCAGGCAACGAGCATAATAAAGTTACAACTTTATCTTCTGATTCAAATTGTACTTCTATACTTTCTAACTGCACCAGGAGAGTATTAAAGGTATTCAGGTGATCAATTATCATCGTACCTTCCTTCATGCGCAAGCTGTACAATTGTCGCTTCAGAAGAATCCTATTGGTTAAGGATTTTGTCATGTAAAACTTTTCAAGCTTTGTCCACAAACCAGCAGTAGTCTTCTCTGACACGATGTTAAACAAAACATCATCTACCAAACACAGTCGAATGCCGCTCAGTGCTCTTTCATCCAGATCACTCCATTCATCATCTGTCATGGTGTAAGGTTGTTTGGATTTTCCCAACAATGCCTTCGCCATGCCTTGTTGCACAAGTAAATCATACATCTTCACTTTCCAGATCTCGAAGTTGTTTTTTCCATTGAACTTCTCGATCTCAAACCGAGCACTTTGTGTTTTTGCCATGTTGTGTCACAAAAACAATCTCCAATTGCAACTTTTAATAAATGAGGTTTTATTTAAAAAATAATTCCCTTCACCTGAAATAAAAATGCCTATCCCTTGTTACATATGCAAATAACATTCAATATTCAAATCGATTTCAAAATGCCACCTTTTTTAATAAAATCGATTTAATTTTTACAATCACCACTCAAATCGATTCAAATCGATTTATTGTTCCTTAGTTTTTAAAACCACTTCAAAATCGATTCTTCACAAATCGTTTTTTCTTTTTTTAAATACACATTGAATGATGTAAAACGATTTTAAATATATCCATAGCAAATCAATTTAGGAAATATGAAACACAAATCGATTTCTAATAAAACAAATCGACCCTTTTTTCAAATGGCACACGTTACCAAAATACATGCACTGAAAACACGTGCTGTTTGGAAGCCACCGTTCAGAAGCCACCGTTCAGAAGCCACTTTGATTTTTTGTTTTGGGTGTTAAAAAAAATGACTTCATAACAAAATATATAAATCGATTTAAAAAAAAATAAGTGCAACGAATTGATTTAAAAAATAAATCGATTTTTAATTCACCACTCAAGCAACGTTCAACACCTTTTAACGCAAGCAGCAGCGGCTCTCCAGTTCTTCTTACGATGCGAAGATCTGCATACGATGAAGATCTGCTTACCATCCTTAACATACTAGCTAGCATCATCTCACGGCATTCTGCATTCAAGCTAACGGCCTCGCTGTCAAAGTTTAATGCACAGTTTAACGCACAATTCACCTCCAGTTCAACGCTCATGGCTCTGCAACTTTCATCGATTCATGCAAATATTTTTTCATCCATGGCCACGTAGATCAAACCACAACTCACCGATTTGTGTGCTTCCAACAATTCAGGCACAGTTCATCTTTGCTCGGCCTCCACATATCCATGCAGATCTGTAGCCCATTACACCGCAAATCTGGCCTCACGGCCTCTCGATCTCCACAACCCTGCTTAACCTCAAAAAAAAATAAGCAACACAGCTCTTCCACCGCAGTCACAATTAGCTTTTGGATTAGACGCAGCAACATAAAAAGCAACTGATACACAGACTCCGATACCAAGTGTCAGAGTTAACACAACGGAAAACAGATAAGACACACACAACAATTAACCATGAAAACACAGATTTTAACGTGGTTCACCCAACCAATCTGGGTTACGTCCACCTAACAGGGCATCGACAATCTCATTCATCAATTGGAGAAAATACAATAGCAGAGCTTCTCTTTTGCTCTGCTCTTCCTCACTACACATTCCTCATCATGCTCACTTGCCTCTACGGGCTTACATTTTATAGTTGTGAATGGAAACAGACTCATAAATTCTCTCACAACAAATATAGGATACATTAAATCCTCATCAGAAATTGATGGAGCCAATGTAGCAAAAAATCCTATTCTTGTCACCTACATGAGATTTTCTCCAAATTTAATTAAAGATAAAAATAAAATCTCAATAGTATTCAAGTTATAATTAGATATGAGGACAATCGTGTTTCATTTGTAGTTATTAGGGATATTCTACGAGTATCCTCTTTGATGGTGTTAAGTATTATTTTCTCTTCTTTTACGGTACTTGAATCAAGGGAATGACATAAAATTGTGACTAACATTATCTTGTCTTTGGGTTCTGGAATTTCTTTATATTCTCTTTAGTTGTTTGGGTTATTTTTATATATGTTTTTGGTATGCCCTGAATTGGGTAATTTGATTGAACTTGCTCCTTTATGGTGGTGTTGGGGAAGCTTATTGGCTATATGTTATCAGTTGCAAAATTTAGTTGTGTAGCCCCCCTCTTCTTTCACTATTCATGCTTCCTATCCCTATTTTTTTGGTTCTCTAGTTGCAACCATTATGGATCCTTTTTAGCATATGATGAGTGATATGGGTGGTTTTGCAAATGTGGGTGTCAAACGAACTATGGTTTTTTCTTTTGAATCCATGGGAAATTTTTATAAATCTGTTACTTTAGAGGTTAGACGAGATATTATTCTATTAGAAACTAGAAAATCAGAGGATTGTACCTACCGATATGATTCTAAGATTTTGATGTCAGTAACAGAATTGGAAAAAGTTACAGATCCTGGAAAATTTTGCAAGAAAAGGTTTCACTTCTTGTACTCTTCATATTTGCACCAACAAATAGTTACATTGCTTCTTTTTATCTTTAAATATATAAACGTTATGCAACGAAACTTATTTTCATGATTGGAAAATGTTAAAAGTATGTTGTGCAATATCCATGTATATCTCAATGATATGGATTCTAGATTGCCAAGGGTAGAGAATCTTCTCGTTAATGATTTTAAAACAATAGACCTAACTAATGCTCTTGGATATCCCAATGATCCTCTTATAGATAGTGCTCATAATCTAACCATCATTTCCCTTGAATATGACTAGTTTTTTGGGTTTATATTATTTTATATTATTTTTTTTTTCTAATTTTGTATCACTATTGCAATGAGTGATGTCTTCATGTTCAAGTTCTTGATGTTGCATGGCGATTGGCATCTCACTTATACTCCCACTGCACCTACATTATAGCCTTGTTTTATGGTATATGTGTCTGTTTTGAATCCTGTGTAACTTGTTATAATTTGTCGTATTTTCTAGTAAATATTTTTGTTTTAAACTCAGTAACTGGTGATATTTTCCTAAATAGATCAATCTCGTTTTGCGCCTTTCATAATATATTGTCTAGTATGTGTTTGTTTTGAATGATGGTACCTTACTGAATAGATCAATCTCCTTTTGTGCCTTCCATATTGTAAAAGAATGATGTATGTTTGTAAATATGTGCACTATTATATTACTAAATTTATCCTTTGGTAAGTACTGGTTGTGAAATAATGATCAACACAATCATGTTAACATCTGGATTAGTCATTGGTTAAAAATATACATACGAACATGGGTTCTTTCCTTAAATATATAAAAGGATTTTAACAGAAAGTACCATTTGGAAGTATCAAATTAATTTTCCATCATATAAAATTCTGGAGAACATTGTCAAACCATAGACACAATTTTATATGATTTTATATGTTGTTTTATTGGGATGAGAAATGGAAAGGATACAAAACCTATCTTCGTTATTTATATTTAGTTTTATATTTCATTTATTGAGTGATTTGTTAAGTAGCTCAAATGCTTTGGAATTTCGGTTTTTTTTTTTCAAAATTTTTAAATTGGGAATGTTTTTTTTTTTTTAATTCTAGAAATAGATTCAGCATCTTAAAGAATGTCTAAAACATTTAAAACTGATAGTTATAAGTTGAATTTCAAAAAAAACTTTTGTTAATTTTTATAAAAAAAAAAAACCAATTTCAAGAAAAAAAATCATTTTACAGTCTTTATTTTAAATGAAACAATCATTACCAAAAAAAAAAAAAACTTTTTTGTTTAAAAAATAGTCATTTGTGAGAATAAACATTCCTTTCTGGAAGACAAAAAATGGTATCTGCCAAAAAAAAACCATTTTTTTCCGAAGGAAATAGGCATCTAGAGTCTCAAATTTTAGAATTTCCCACTAAATCATCTTGAAGGGAAATGTGGCATTCACATTTCAAAAATTATGTTTTCAAACCTCCTTCCCACTAAATCTGGACTGGTGTTTGATTTTGGTGGTGGCCATGTCCATATCCAATTCAATCCTTTTAAAAAAATACATATATTGACAAACCAAAACATTACAAACATTCTATCTTATTATGTGTTTGAGGAAGTAACACGGGTTGTGTCCTTCGTGTAAGAGTTGGAGGATAAAATTCTTATTGAAGGTCGCTTTCTAGATGTGCAATCTTTGCATCTAATCTATCAATTTAGAAATATTGATTTGTCAAAGCTTTTTTTTATGAACTTCAAAGAGGAAAATATATTGTATTTTTTTTCTTGTTTTTTTCTTTAACACCATGCTAGGTGATGTGTTCATCTAGCAATGGAATGTTATTCAATTGAGGTACTATTTCCTTTCTCCCCTAGTGTAACCAGGATTTTGAACCCTTAGAGACCTTATTCAAAATTTCATAATTGAAAAAAAATTGACATTCTACATCCATCATAGATTCTACTTTACATATTTCATGATGAATCTTAAGCGAAACAACCACATAAATGGCCTTAGCATCATCATGTAGTTGAACTCTATCTTGGCACTGAGGGCCCTTCCTCCACCTCCCCTCTAATTGTGCATATGTCGTCTAGGCAACATATCATGCAGGTATGACACATTCCCAGGGCTCTTACAAAGATTTAGTGTGGAAGTCGGGTGTATGTTAACCCACCCACCTACTTAAACGAGAAACTTAAGGCAAAAATGGATCAGGGAGAACAAGTCACACTATAGGGTTAAGAAAATTTTAAATTATAGTTTGTCACTTCCAAAACCTAGAGCTCATACCGAACCCAAACATATTAAATTCCCCATCCAAGTGTTGAGATTTCTTTTAATTAAATTTGGAGAAAATCTCATGAATGTGACAACAATAGGATTTGTTGCTAAATTGACTCCATTTAATCCTGATGAGGAGTTATTGCATCCTATATTTGTTGTGAGTGAATTTATAATTCAGTTTCTACTCCCAGCTATAAAATGTAAGCCAGTAGAGGCAAATGTGTACGAGGAATGTGAGGTGAGTGGAAGAGATGTGCAGATGCAAAACTCTACTATTGTAATTCTCCTTTTGCTGAATGAGATTGCCAATGCCCCTGTTTGGTGGACGTAGCCCAGACTGGTTGGGTGAACCACGTTAAAATCTTCTTGTATTCTTTGTTTTCCACTGCTTAACTCAACACCAAGGTTAGAAACGGCACTCCTAAACAAATTTCCTATGAATTCGTGATAATACAAGGGGGTCAAAACCATGATTATCATGACAGAATCAAAACTTTCAACCAAATTAATAAAGAAAGCCTCCAACCACCCACTAAAATAGGAACTCAGCAAAAGAAACCACTAGGAATTCAAGGATCAACCACTCAACATTATGCTAATTCAAAAGAAAAGAGAGGGATAACAAAGATTCTTTATTTTGGGAGGCCAAGAGCACAGGTTTTCGAGCTCTTGCATTCACTAATAGTAGCCAATGATGTTGTTCCTCTATAAATATTTTAAGAGTTACCACCATTCTACTAAAATTATTTTCTCGCATCGTGGTGATGCCCCACACGCACAAGAAAAACGCATTCTGTCTCTCAAAAACTATACCTCAAGCAATTTTCTTCATCTTCCACCGATGGAGATTAGAATTAAAAAAATCTTCACTCTCGTGGAGGCCTCATCAATTTTACCCCACTTAGGATATCTCTCCTCCCCAGGCATATGGAGAGATTAACCAACTTCGTTGCACATCCAATATTTAATTTACACTCTCATAATGACATGTTTATGCATGCATGAGTTATGAAACCAGCTCAAAAAATATAAGAAAAGAGAGATCAACACCTTAGAAGTCAGCCACTTTGAGGGGGAAACCTCCAATACATTACATAAATGAAAAATTCTTGGATGATACAAATGACCAGAACCTTCTTCTATATATAGGAGTCCACGGGGCCACAATATAATCCTAGCTTACCTAACAATAATAATGTAAGGGCACAATAATAACAATACTGGGGTTACAGGGATACAACAATAACAATAAGGGGGCTACACTAATAATAATAAGGGACTAAACTAGCAATATAGGGACCTAACATGCCCTTCTCCTTCAAAAAGGTGTTGTCCTGAATGCTTGAGTAGCTCTAGGTGCTTCTGTATAAAATCCTCATCCTCCCATGTAGACTATTCAGTGGATAAGTTCTTCCACTTGATGAGATACACTGAAATTGATCGATTTCGTAGTTGTTGAGTTCTTGTTTCCATGACTGCTTTAGGTTCCAATATGATTTTTCCTTCCTCATCAAGTTTTAGCAATGTTGATTGAACTGGAATATTTTCACCTATAACCTTCTTTAAGCATCAAACATGAAAAACCATATGCACTGGCGAAGAAGCAGGAAGCTCCAATTTGTATGCCATAGTACCAATCTTTTGCAGCACCTTGTAAGTACCATAGTACTTTGGCGATAAATTATTATCCTTCTTAGCTTGTTTGAGGGACATTTTTTTGTATGGTTGTAGCCGTAAAAATACCCATTCTCTGACATCAAAACTTTTCTTGCTGTGATTTTTATCTTCCTTTTGTTCCATTCGATTATGTGCCAAATTTACATTATCCTTTAAGAGCTGGAAAACTTCTTGTTGATGCTTGATGTGATCTTCCACTAATTTAACCTTATAATTTTCTCTTAAAGATAATGTGATGGACGATGGATGATATCCATAAAGTTCCATAAATGGGGTCATTTTTGCTGCACTATGGAAGGAAGTGTTATACCACCATTCAGTGAGAGGTAACGACTTAACCCATTGTGGTTTTTTACCAGATACGGAACAACGAAGATATCCTTCCATACATTTATTCACTATCTCAGTTTGACCATCGGATTGAGGATGATAAGATGAGCTATGAGCTAATTGAGTACCCAAACAAGAAAATAAATCCGTCCAAAAATTTCCTATAAAAATGGGATCTCTGTCACTCGCAATAATATTTGGGTTTCCATGTAGCTTTTGAATTGTTTCCATAAGTGTACTAGAAATTGTACTTGCTTCAAATGGATGAGATAATGCACAAAAGTGTGCATACTTGGTATTTCTATCAACTACCACCATAATGACACTCTTTCCTTCGGACTTAGGTAAACCTGTGACAAAATCCATTGAAATATCCTCCCAACATTGTCTTGGAATGGGTAAAGGTTGTATAAGACCCGAGAACTTAATTGTGTCAAATTTATTTTGCTTGGAAACCAAACATTCTTCCACAAAGTTTTGAATATTAGATTTAAGGCCATCCCAAAAATAATCTTTCTTCACCCTGTGGTAAGTTTCTAAAAATCCTGAGTATCCTCCTAAAGGAGAAGTGTGCAATTCCAAAAGAATCTTTTGTTTTAGTTGATAATTCTTACAAATATATAAGCGATCTTTGTACCATAAGAAATCATTTTTCCAACTAAATGTATTAGATGTAATAAGATCTTGCTGAAACTTTTGAATGAGTGTCCACACTTCTTCATCCTTCTTCCATTCATCCCTTGCTTCGGTTATCCAATCTGGTTGAATAATAGAAATGGCACAAAGAAATTCTTTTGGAGCTTCATTTTGTCTTCAGAGTTCATCTGCAACAACATTTAGCTTCCCTTTTTTGTAGATTATTTCAAATTCATAACCCAATATCTTTGTGACCAATTTTTGCTGCTCTTCTGAAGATAGTCTTTGTTCTAAAAATTGTTTAAAACTATAATGATAATTTTTTACCTTGAAGTGTCTTCCCATTAGGTAAGGTCACCATTTCTTTAGTGCATGTAGTATTGCTAACGTTTCCTTCTCATAAATAGCTTTTTGTAAATACTTTCCTTTGATTGGATGATTTTCAAAAGCAATGGGTCTTCCTTCTTGCATTAAAACAACACCAATTCCATTTCCTGAGGCATCACATTTCACAATAAATGTTTTTGTGAAGTCAAGCGTAGCTAAGACCAGTGCCAGGCACAATGCCTCTTTAAGATGTTCAAAGGCCTTAGTTCCTTAAGGAGTTCATGAAAATGCATCTTTTTTCAATAATGTTGTTAGAGGTGCTGCTATTTTCCCATAATTCTTAACAAACTTGCGATAATACCCTGTTAACTCAAGAAATCCCCACAACTTATTTATGGTTGTGGGGAATTTCCACTCCTTAATGGCTTTAATTTTGTTAGGGTCTACCGTAACAACCTCATGAGATACAATATGACCCATAGATTCCACCTCTTGTACTACAAAGAAACATTTGGATGTTTTTGCATATAATTGTTTCTCCTAGAATAGTTTGAGCACCTTTTCAACATGTTGAACACGATCCTTCCAAGACCCATTGTAGATTAGTATATCATCAAAAAATACTAGCACACATTTTCTAAGGAAGGGTTTGAAAATGGAATTCATAAACCCTTGAAATGTAGAAGGTGCATTGGTAAGGCCAAAAGGCATGACCAAAAATTCATAATGGCCCTCATGAGTTCGAAATGATGTTTTCATAATATGTTCAGTCTTCATTCTAATTTGATAATATCCTGAATGAAGATGCAACTTGGTAAAATAAAATGTTCCATGTAATTCATCCAATAATTCATCAATCATAGGAATGAGAAATTTTTCTTTAGTGGTGAGCTTATTCAGCTCCATATAATTCAGACACATCCGCCATGATCCATCCTTCTTGTGCACGATAACTACTAGAGAAGAGAAATAACTTTGACTAGGTTGAATTATACCAGCCTCTAACGTTTCTGCAATCATACGTTCAATTTCACTCTTTTCGACATAAGGATATATATAAGGCCTAATGTTTGGAGGTATACTTCTAGGAATCAAATTAATAGCATGATCATGATAACGAATAGGTGGGAGTCCTTTGGGAGTTTCAAACACTGTGGAATGATTGTCCAAGACTTTTTGAAGATCTACAGAAATAAATGATTTTTATGTTGGAACTTCTAGTGAGCATAATTTTGCAATTACGCCTCGTTGTTCTTTCTTTAGAAGCTTTTTCATGACATTAGAGCTTATTATCTTTCATGGCTTCCCTTCGATACCCTGTAAATGGACTTCCTTTCCTTCTGAAAAAATTTCAAGAACCTAAATTCATCAAACAATTTAATATAGTTTATAATATTTATTTTTCCCTTTCATTTAAAATTTACAATTTTTTAAAATATATTTTACAATATTAACTTCTTGATTTTTTTATAAATATTTATGCCGTAAAGTGTCCCTATTTGAAAACAACTCCTCTCAACTACCACTTGTTAAGGAGTCATCAAGGAGTCATCAATATGATTGACAGTTGGCCTCATCAACAGAATGAGAATGCAATGTCTGATGATGTGGTGCAGCCATTAATGGAAACAATGTCATCCATGTTGCAGAGTAAAAAAAGGAATGAGTTAGGCTCAAAACAAAACAAATATGAACAACTTCAGATTCTCACGCCTTAGAGGGAGTCAAATCCTAGCTTCAGTGATTTCTATTAAGTTTATTCAGAGAATTCAAATTTTCACTTCTTAAAAGTATGACTGATGTCTGCTAATTTTCCAGCATCCAATAGCATGTGTTTGATCTTTGATTCTAAATGTCATGAATGTGAAAATTATTATCATTGTAATTTTCTAATTGAAAGGGTGCTTGTTATTCTAATAATTAAATATTTATATAGATATAAATTTCTTTATAAAATATAAATTGATATAAAATAATAAAATAATAAAATTTGACATTTGGAACTTGGTTTTTAAAATTATTAATTTATTTTTCATTCAAAAATAATATTGTTACTATTAATTTTTATAAGAAAGATGAAGCATTCTTAACAAACTCGACACAAATATCCATGAAAGCAGTCTTGAGTGCTCTACATCAAATGACGCAAAAATATATTTTTCACAAAAATCACATATAATTTTGAATATAAGTTAAAAAAATAATATTTCGTAAGATATGTAAACCATAAAATAACATGTGTGAAAAATCACTAACTAAAATTAAATTTCCACTTTTTTAAATGGGTATCTCTTTAGAGTAATCTGGTTGAGGGCGAAAATCAAGCCTAGTTGTTTCTTCTACCAAGAGTATATCCAAGATCATGTAAACCAAATATATCATAAATTTATAACTTAGCAAGAGTGTAAACTCTACCAGAGTGGTGAAGCCTAGTGGCCTACTACTTAAACTTTATCTCAAGAGCCAAAAATATACCCCTATAAAATTTAAACCAAATAAAAAAAAATAACTCATGTTGCACACCTCAAGAAACTAATTTACAAGATTTTCAAATCCATGGAATGGATAGGTTTGACAAAAGGCGTATGAACAAAAGCAGTGAGTTAAGGAGTGAGTTCTTGCAAGTGATCCATGGAATGGTTAGGTGATCCATGGAATGGATAGGTTTGACAAAAGGCTTATGAAAAAAAGAGTGAGTTGTTGGTGTTGTATAGAAAGATGTATGTTCATTTTTTTTAAATAAACTAATTCATAGTCAAACAAGTGAGTTGTTGATGTTGTCTAGGAAGGCCGGTGAGCACATCTTTATACCTAGATGTATGTTAATTTTTTTTAAATAAAATAATTCATAGTTATAAGTTAAATATTCAACTAAATCACATAACATATCACATATTTTATCTACTTTTTCCTAAGTTAGTGCTTTACACCATTTCCTTTGCAACATATGGTGCAATTGCTAGTTAAGTTTTTATTTGAATTAAGTTCCACACCACTATTTAATTTTTTTTTAAATTTCAATAATTTTAAAATAATTTTTTATTTGGAAAGTAATTAAGAGAGCACCCAAAGTGGAGATTTGAACCAAGCATATATATATATATATATATATATATATTAGTTGAGCTAAACTCCTTTGAGAATATTTTATTTTCCATAATTAACCATCTAAAATTGACATGATTTTAATGATTATTTTTATTCTGATTCGTCATTAAGGCTTCAAAACACTCATTTGTAATCATTGTATTCTCTAACCTTTCATAGGTGGATTTTTCACCCAAAATATTTGACAAAATCAAAATTATCTTAATGTCTATGTTATTTATTTAATATTATTTATTGAACATCTAATTGGTAAATCATTCTACTCTTTGACTGGGTGATGGGAGGAGTTTCCACCGAGAGTGTTGGACAACATCAACATTTTTTTAGCAATTTAATATTATTTCATAAATGGTTAATTGGTAATCTTTCATCTGTTTAAGGATTCAAAGCACTCATTTCTATTCATACTATATCAATTATCATTATAATTAAACTTATTATTAATAATAATATTAATGAAGAAATTAATTAATTAAGCAATAATTATTAATATTATTTGTAACATTAATTAGTAAAATTAGTTATTATTAAATATTAATTAATTAGTTATAAATTAATATAAATATTATTTTAATAATAATATTTCAAATTATTTATAATTTAATAAAATAATTTAAGATATTCTTAACACGTAGGGTAAGTTAGAGAGGAATGACTAGCATTTTTTCTAGTTTCTTTTAATAACCAAATGGAGAGATATAATTAAAAATTAGAATTTTTATTTAATTTTTATAATTTGAGTGGAGCACAAGTTTTTCAATACTTTGAATTTATTTATGCATTTCAAAATTTATTTTCAACCACAAAATATTGCAATCTTGCTTGAAATTGCATGATCCATGAAAAAACTAATTTAACTCTAAATTAAATTATAGTCCAAAATAAATATTTACCTCATAAAAAAATGATCTTTTTAACCCAAAATAGAACCAAAATTAAATAAATTTAAGATTATATGAATCCACATGTTACAAAATATAACAGATGACATATTGCCAAATCGGATCCTTTTTAACTTCAAGCAAAAACTAGAGTTTTTCTTTTAAAATTCCTACAAAATAACAAGTTAGACTCTAGTTCCTTGTGTTATACTATGACTATAAATTCAAATTCAACCAATAAGAAAACACTTTGTAATCAACCTAAGTTATAGAGAAATGACTTTTTTCATTACATTTTTTAAATAAAAAATAATTTTAAATTCCACTTCAATCAATATGAAAACACTTTCATTTTATTCTACATTTCATAAGTAGTATTTATAAATAAGAGTTTGAATAGGCATGAAGTCCATGATTGGTGAATTATTTGTTCCTCTTGATATGGCACTTTGGACAAATAGTTTTTCAATTATTTATTTAAACTAACACAACTATTTAAATAACTTATAATTAATAATATGTGACCATTCAAATAAAAAAGAGAATCATAATTGAAAACATCTAACCTTTTTATCTAAAAAATTCCCTCCAGAACTTCACCCAATATAAAATAAACTTAAACATAAATTAATTATACTAATTTCCAAAACATAAGCTTAGTATAATAGAATTGCTTATATGTGAGATTTCTTTGCAGTTTATAGATGATTGACATATTTTTTTTATTGTTAATTGAGTTGTCTGTAAGATTTTTCTCGAATTAATCAATTTTTTTTTTTTTTTATTGATAATGGAGTTGTCTATATGTGAGATGTTTTATCGATAGCACAGTTGTGTATATATTTAAGATTATTTAAAAGAAATTATTGATAATGGAGTTGTCTATATGACTTTGAATTTTTGGAGTCTCCCACGGATTAAGAAAAACGTTACTATTTCTGACAGACTACCATTTTTTATGGGTATTTGGTGATTTTAATTAATTGTGAGAATGTTTAAAATATTATTTTATTATAGAAATAGATTCAACATTATCAAGATTTTTGGGGACACCCAACCTAACAAATATAACCTGAATTTCCAAAAGCTACCTAGTTTTGTCATAATGATACATAACTTTCTATTAATTTTCTTTCCCGAAAAATAACTCCTCGGACAACTCATTAAATAATTTACGGCACGCTGTTAACCAAAGATACGTTTAAAATTCTATGTCATCGCCCTTTAAACCCTAGACCATCTTCCAAACTATACTCACAAGTATATATTCACTCATGAATAAAGAATGTAGTCATAGATGACCTATATATAGAGAGCTCTCACAATGCTCAAACAAGCAGGAGCTCAAAGAAAGCCACAAGCTCGTAACTGATTTCTCGGAAGCGTGGTCAATAAGAAAGTTGCACATCTACAATTTCTAAAAACGCCAATAGGTAATCTTGTAATAGTGCTTATTTCCAATTATAGCAAGTTTTTTCCACTTTGTTTGCATGCTCATGTAGAAACAGTTTTTTCCCATGGTTTATATTCTGCATAATTCATTTTGGCCTTTTCGGCCAATGGCAGAATTGGAAAACCCAGATTTGGCTATTATTTTTTTGACGTATGTGTGCGTGACAGGAGGATCCGCGAGAAAGAGGCCGCTAAAATGGTTGTGGGAGGGAATTATTGCCCCGGTGGTTTCAAGGGCACCTGAAGGGAAAATCCACAGCGGTTGCAAATGCTAGGAAAAGTGTCATTTCTCGCTCATCGCGTGCAGGCTTACAGGTTATTATTTGATTTAGATTTATAATTATTTAAATTTTAGATTCATGCAGGTATTGTGTTTGGTTAATTTTGATTTGGGTTTTACTGATAAGAAACAGATTAAGGATTGATGGTTGCAGCAAAGAAGAAACTCAGCAAAGAAGGAATTGTTGCTGATAGCTAAAGTTTGTCAGATCAAGCCTGAAGATTGGAAGAGAGAATCAGATTTTAAAATCTGATTAACAGTAGTTGAATATCGAGAAATTGTGCAGAGGAAGCAATGAAGATTTGCTGAAACAAAATTGCAGGAGTGGTGAGATTCTGAAGGTAGTTGAAGATTTTGAAGACACAGCTGACAGCTAGTGGGAAGGACAGTCCATTTAAAAGTACAGGAAAACGAAAGGACAAGATCAGACTGAGATCTTGAAGGTGTGGCAGAACCTTGGGGAAATCCAATAGAGATTGGATAAGGAAGACAGTTGTGAACAGGCATATGATTTGAAGCCAGGAAGAGCAAAGAGAGGTGCTCAAAGGAGGTTCCAGAGAGAACCAATTGCTTGCCAAAAGACTGAGTGAGGAGGGCTTGGTGAGGTAAGTGGCGGCAGGACAGGACTTGCTGCTGAAGAGGCTTTAGTGCAACTCATAGTAAAGTGAGTGAGGAACTCATAGAGATGGAAAGGATGATGACTAGTGACAGTCGTCACAAAGGTTCTGAAATAAACCACAGCAGAGGACAAAAGAAGAAGGATGCCAAGGCAGTTGGCATACAGAGACAGTTAAGCAAAGAGGAATATGAAAGGGAGAAGGCTGAAATAGCAGTTCAGCTTGAGGTGTTAATGGAGATGTTGCAAAGAAATGAGGAAGACCAGAAGCATGGTTATGTCATGAGAAAGAAGCTGAAGTAGCAGAGGCTACAAGAGAAGTGGAATCATCAGGTAAATATGCAGTTGATAAAGGAACTAAGAGAACTTGAACGGGTTATTGATGACAGATAGAGAATAGAGAAGCTCGAAAGAATTGAGCTACAACAAAATGAAGATGCTGAAGAAGATGTTGAAGTTTCGATATGTTACCCAGAGAGTGGACCATTACTTTTTGAAAGTGATGAAGAGTTGGAGGAGTTGAATCATATGAATGATTCAAAGCAGCCGGAAGATTTGATGACTGAAGTATCAAACAAGACCGTAAGGTCTTGTGATTTTAAAACTAATGATTTGTGTGTGATTGCAGGTTTGGAAGAAGAGGAAGAACATCTACTGAAGGATGTTAAGGAAGATTTAGGAGAAGAAAGACCATGTGAGGAAATGGAAGATCGTGTAAAATTTCCAAAGTCCACTCCGAGTCAAATCATTGAGTTATATAGAGAATTAGACTTTCAAAGGAGAAAATTGGAAGAACAGAGGATGAATGTCCAGGACAGATTGCTGAAGAAGGATGACAAAGCGGTTGTCATAAATAATAATCAAAGAGAAATTGCAGATGGCGAGCAAAGGAATGTTGCAGAGGGAAAGGAAGTTTGGGAGGACGCAACATTCATAGTGACAGCTAGAGCAACATGTGAGGCGACATTTACAGTAGCAGCAGCAGAAAAGGTGCAAAACAGCAGTAAGGGTGAAAAGGAAGCGAACAAGACGAGTGAAGAACAAGCAAGAATGAGAATTCAGCAATCAAGAGATGGAGACAATCAGCAGACAGAGGACATACTGGACAGAGAAATTGAGTTGATAAGGAGGTTAATGGTAAAAACATCCCAGAGAAAGACAGCCGAAAGAAAGAAAAGGAACGACAACAAGAGAATGACAGTGAAAGACTGCAAGAGCAGAGCAGGTGGAGTACTACAACATAAAATATGGAAACCTGGAGGACGAAAGCAGATAACAACAGCAGAGAAGCAATCGACAAGCACGAAAGGATTACAAAATAAAATCTGGGATCCAGGAGGAGATATCCAGACTTATGACCAGGTGGTCATGAATTTTCTTACATGGGGAGTCTGATGCAGGAGCATCAAGACCTTTTTCTCCATTTGTAAATATGGGGTGTGACAATATTAATTTGTAAATATGGGGTGTGATGATTTTTAATATTTTATTAATTAATTTGAATTAAATAGGAGAAGGTGAGGATTTATGTAAATATCTTTTTATTAATAAAAGGATATGAGGAAATTTAATAAATTGAAGGATTTTAGGGATAAAAACCTATCCTTTAGGGATGTTGAGAAATTTAGGGGTTTGTTGAGGATTTTAAGGGATTGAGCATTTAATTTAATGATTTTTTAAATTGTATAAATAGGAGGAAGATTTGTGAGAAAAACAACATTGAGATTGTGAGGTTGAGAGTAGGCTTGGACAGCAAGGCCTTAGGCCTTCAGCAAATTGTAAGGGCCATGAACATTGGATATTTGGCCAGGAAGGAAAATTTGTACTGTAAGTGTTTGGTGTGTTAATTCAGCATTTGTTTTTTTTTCTGTATGTCCATTATCGAGTTGTGTAAAATTAAATTTGTGTGAATAAAAGGGAATTCGATCCTTTTAAGTTCTGGAATATTAAAATTGTAAGGAATTGAGTTTTAGTTCCTGTGGAAGGAGTTTAACATTGCAGAATCTTATTAAACTGAATCGATTGCTCGATCTTCAATTGGTAGCTACGGTGGTAAAGAAAGTGGTTTCGCCTTTCTAGTTTGATTGGGTTATATATCCTGGGTAAGAGAATTGAAATTAATTCATGAGATTGTAATGAATTGCATAAAAAGGAGATTCGATTTGACATAACACTGTCAAGTTTTATATATTTAGAGTCAATTCAGAAAGAGGATAGTTGAATGAGAATTATGGATCGAATCTTATTCTTGTTATGAGTTATGTTGGGCGCAGGTGCAAGGTTTAAAATCTCTGTTTGCAATTAAAAAGGGCGCAGGTGAAGGTTTAAAATCTCTGTTTGCAATTGAAAGGGCGTAGGTTTGAAATGAAACTGACAGCGTTTACAATATTAATGAAATTCGATTTTTCAATTTGATATATCAAAGGTGTAGCTATGGAAAAATCGATGTATGAGCATTTGCTATAATATGAAATTGGTGTTAAGTGTGATATATAGCGCTGAGTTTCTGAACAATGCGTACTGCATAAAAACTTCAATCGAATTTAAGATCATACGCTGTTTGGTGAGAACTTATGTGAATGAGATTCCTTGTTTGTGAATGTTTTCATTTATACATTGCTCAGAACAGATCACGGAAATCTACAACCTCCACGAAGTTATCAATCTGTTTCAGTTGCGTTTTGTTGCATCTGCCAGTTTTGAAAACAGGCCGTGTAACCAATCGAAGGTTATTGACAAGTTTATTATCACAAGAGTTAAAGAACTGTGGAAATGTCTTGATCAGTAAAAGCAGCGGCATACCTATTAAGCAATACGTTATTGGTAAAAAGGGTTAATACCATCAAAGGTAGGTGCTGGTTGTTCAGAATTTATGGGAATGTTCTATGATAGCAATAACTTCTAATACAGATTGGAACTACAGACTTGTCATGTTCTGTCACAACCATATATGCAGGTGCGCTGATTTGAAAAAGTCGAACAGTTTGTTGTTGAAATCAGTGGGCAAATATATAAGAATTAAGCATTTGGTAAGGGCGCATCTTTTTTGTTGAGTTTAAACTCCAGCATTATAAGAATGAAAGATTGGAGTTGGGATGATTCACATAATAAAAGGTAGATTGTTCATAATATTGATTGGAGCGAACTTTCAAATGAAGTTTTTTAAATATGCATTAAAGTCTGTGGGTTATGGAAGTATGATTTTGTGTGGATATAGGCTGAAGAGCTTGTGTGTGTGGGAATGATTGTGTATAAACATTGTCTGAGTGCATTTGTTGGATTGATCTTTAAATCTGATCTTGAAAGCGCATGTAGAATATCTGGTTTGAAGAGATGGTGTTAAATGATTGGAAAAGCTTCCGCATGCAAATAATGAATTTGTGAAATTACAGCTATTGAAACTTGGGTTTAAGTCCCATGAAAAGGTGATTGTTAAAGTATGGTTTCACACCATTGAAAGAAGAGGTATGGAATAATGATTTGAATAGTGAGTTGTTTGACAATTTGATATCTATGGAATGGTTGAGATGGCAAGTTTTTGAAAATGCCAGGGATTGGAAATTTGATTTGGGTAGATTGCTAAGCACCAAATTTCATATGAATGATCCTGGGTATTGCAAGCTCTAGGCTTGCATCATTTTTGGTATCAGAGCTTGGCTTTGTTAAAAATAATGTTTGTTTTTTCTGAATGAAGACAGAAGGTTTGTTGAACTAGAATGTATTTCTGAATGTGTTATGAATGATGAAGTAGCAGATTTGCATGAAGGCAAAGGAGGTCAGATTCTAATTTGACAGTCAAAGCAACCAGAGTACAGCTGAAGGAATGAAGAGTCATGCAGGTATTGTGTTTGGTTAATTTTGATTTGGGTTTTACTGACAAGAAACATATTAAGGATTGATGGTTGCAGCAAAGAAGAAACTCAGCAAAGAAGGAATTGTTGCTGATAGCTAAAGTTTGTCAGATCAAGCCCGAAGATTGGAAGAGAGAATCAGATTTTAAAATCTGATTAATAGTAGTTGAATATCGAGAAATTGTGCAGAGGAAGAAATGAAGATTTGCTGAAACAAAATTGCAGGAGTGGTGAGATTCTGAAGGTAGTTGAAGAGTTTGAAGACACAGCTGACAGCTAGTGGGAAGGACGGTCCATTTAAAAGTACAGGCAAACGAAAGGACAAGATCAGACTGAGATCTTGAAGGTGTGGCAGGACCTTGGGGAAATCCAATAGAGATTGGATAAGGAAGACAGTTGTGAAGAGGAAGATGAGTTGAAGCCAGGAAGAGCAAAGAGAGGTGCTCAAAGGAGGTTCCAGAGAGAACCAATTGCTTGCCAAAAGACTGAGTGAGGAGGGCTTGGTGAGGTAAGTGGTGGCAGGACAGGACTTGCTGCTGAAGAGGCTTTAGTGCAACTCATAGAGATGGAAAGGATGATGACTAGTGACAGTCGTAACAGAGGTTCTGAAATCAACCACAGCAGAGGACAAAAGAAGAAGGATGCCAAGGCAATTGGCATACAGAGACAGTTAAGCAAAGAGGAATATGAGAGGGAGAAGGCTGAGATAGCAGTTCAGCTTGAGGTGTTAATGGAGATGTTGCAAAGAAATGAGGAAGACCAGAAGCATGGTTATGTCATGAGAAAGAAGCTGAAGTGGCAGAGGCTACAAGAGAAGAGGAATCATCAGGTGAATATGCAGTTGATAAAGGAACTAAGGGAACTTGAACAGGTTATTGATGCCAAACAGAGGATAGAGAAGCTCGAAAGAATTGAGCTACAGCAAAAGGAAGATGCTGAAGAAGATGTTGAAGTTTCGATATGTTACCCAGAGAGTGGACCATTACTTTTTGAAAGTGATGAAGAGCTAGAGGAGTTGAATCATATGAATGATTCGAAGCAGCCTGAAGACTTGATGACTGAAGCATCAAATAAGACCGTAAGGTCTTGTGATTTTAAAACTAATGATTTGTGTGTGATTGCAGGTTTGGGAGATGAGGAAGAACATCTACTGAAGGATGTTAAGGAAGATTTAGCAGAAGAAAGACCATGTGATAATGAGACAATAACAAATGAGGAAATGGAAGATCGTGTAAAATTTCCAAAGTCCACTCCAAGTAAAATCATTGAGTTATATAGAGAATTGGACTTTCAAAGGAGGAAATTGGAAGAGCAGAGGATGAATGTTCAGGATAGATTGCTGAAGAAGGATGACAAAGCAGTTGTCATAAATGATAATAAAAAAGAAAGTGCAGATGGTGAACAAAGGAATGTTGCAGAGGGAAAGGAAGTTTGGGAGGCCGCAACATTCATAGTGACAGCTAGAGCAACATGTGAGGCGACATTTATAGTAGCAGCAGCAGAAAAGGTGCAAAACAGCAGTAAGGGTGAAAAGGAAGCGATCAAAACAAGTGAAGAACAAGCAAGAATGAGAATTCAGCAATCAAGAGATGGAGACAATCAGCAGATAGAGGACATACTGGACAGAGAAATTGAGTTGATAAGGAGTTTAATGGTAAAAACATCCCAGAGAAAGACAGCCGAAAGAAAGAAAAGGAACGACAACAAGAGAATGACAATGAAGGATTGCAAGAGCAGAGCAGGTGGAGCACTACAACACAAAATATGGAAACCTGGAAGACAACAGTAGATGACAACAGCAGTGAAGCAATCAACAAGCACGGAAAGATTACAAAATAAAATTTGGGATCCAGGAGGAGATATCCAGACTTATGACCAGGTGGTCATGAATTTTCTTACATGGGGAGTCTGATGCAGGAGCATCAAGACCTTTTTCTCCATTTGTAAGTATGGGGTGTGATAATATTAATTTGTAAATATGGGGTGTGATGATTTTTAATATTTTATTAATTAATTTGAATTAAATAGGAGAAGGTGAGGATTTATGTAAATATCTTTTTATTAATAAAAGGATATGAGGAAATTTAATAAATTGAAGGATTTTAGGGATAAAAACCTATCCTTTAGGGATGTTGAGAAATTTAGGGGTTTGCTGAGGATTTTAAGGGATTGAGCATTTAATTTAATGATTTTTTAAATTGTATAAATAGGAGGAAGATTTGTGAGAAAAACAACATTGAGATTGTGAGGTTGAGAGTAGGCTTGGACAGCAAGGCCTTAGGCCTTCAGCAAATTGTAAGGGCCATGAACATTGGATATTTGGCCAGGAAGGAAAATTTGTACTGTAAGTGTTTGGTGTGTTAATTCAGCATTTGTTTTTTTTTTCTGTATGTCCATTATCAAGTTGTGTAAAATTAAATTTGTGTGAATAAAAGGGAATTCGATCCTTTTAAGTTCTGGAATATTAAAATTGTAAGGAATTGAGTTTTAGTTCCTGTGGAAGGAGTTTAACATTGCAGAATCTTATTAGACTGAATCGATTGCTCGATCTTCAATTGGTAGCTACGATGGTAAAGAAAGTGGTTTCGCCTTTCTAGTTTGATTGGGTTATATATCCTGGGTAAGAGAATTGAAATTAATTCATGAGATTGTAATGAATTGCATAAAAAGGAGATTCGATTTGACATAACACTGTCAAGTTTTATATATTTAGAGTCAATTCAGAAAGAGGATAGTTGAATGAGAATTATGGATCGAATCTTATTCCTGTTATGAGTTATGTTGGGCGCAGGTGCAAGGTTTAAAATCTCTGTTTGCAATTAAAAAGGGCGCAGGTGAAGGTTTAAAATCTCTGTTTGCAATTGAAAGGGCGTAGGTTTGAAATGAAACTGACAGCATTTACAATATTAATGAAATTCGATTTTTCAATTTGATATATCAAAGCTGTAGCTATGGAAAAATCGATGTATGAGCATTTGCTATAATATGAAATTGGTGTTAAGTGTGATATATAGCGCTGAGTTTCTGAACAATGCGTACTGCATAAAAACTTCAATCGAATTTAAGATCATACGCTGTTTGGTGAGAACTTATGTGAATGAGATTCCTTGTTTGTGAATGTTTTGATTTATACATTGCTCAGAACAGATCACGGAAATCTACAACCTCCACGAAGTTATCAATCTGTTTCAGTTGCGTTTTGTTGCATCTGCCAGTTTTGAAAACAGGCCGTGTAACCAATCGAAGGTTATTGACAAGTTTATTATCACAAGAGTTAAAGAACTGTGGAAATGTCTTGATCAGTAAAAGCAGCGGCATACCTATTAAGCAATACGTTATTGGTAAAAAGGGTTAATACCATCAAAGGTAGGTGCTGGTTGTTCAGAATTTATGGGAATGTTCTATGATAGCAATAACTTCTAATACAGATTGGAACTACAGACTTGTCATGTTCTGTCACAACCATATATGCAGGTGCGCTGATTTGAAAACGTCGAACAGTTTGTTGTTGAAATCAGTGGGCAAATATATAAGAATTAAGCATTTGGTAAGGGCGCATCTTTTTTGTTGAGTTTAAACTCCAGCATTATAAGAATGAAAGATTGGAGTTGGGATGATTCACATAATAAAAGGTAGATTGTTCATAATATTGACTGGAGCGAACTTTCAAATGAAGTTTTTTAAATATGCATTAAAGTCTGTGGGTTATGGAAGTATGATTTTGTGTGGATATAGGCTGAAGAGCTTGTGTGTGTGGGAATGATTGTGTATAAACAATGTCTGAGTGCATTTGTTGGATTGATCTTTAAATCTGATCTTGAAAGCGCATGTAGAATATCTGGTTTGAAGAGATGGTGTTAAATGATTGGAAAAGCTTCCGCATGCAAATAATGAATTTGTGAAATTACAGCTATTGAAACTTGGGTTTAAGTCCCATGAAAAGGTGATTGTTAAAGTATGGTTTCACACCATTGAAAGAAGAGGTATGGAATAATGATTTGAATAGTGAGTTGTTTGACAATTTGATATCTATGGAATGGTTGAGATGGCAAGTTTTTGAAAATGCCAGGGATTGGAAATTTGATTTGGGTAGATTGCTAAGCACCAAATTTCATATGAATGATCCTGGGTATTGCAAGCTCTAGGCTTGCATCACCAACACCTTGCAAAACAGATGGGCATTTATGACGAGGGGTGTGGCTCGCCCGAGGCAGGCATAAGCATGTCATTACGAGAGTGTAAATTAAATATTGGGTGTGCAACGAAGTTGGTTAATCTCTGCATATGCCTGGGGAAGAGAGAGATCCTAAGTGGGGTAAAAATGATGAAGCCTCCACTGCATGAGGGAAAGAGTGAGGATTTTTTTTAATTTTAATCTCCATCTGTAGGAGATGAAGAAAATTGCTTGAGCTACAATTTTTGAAAGCGGGAATGCGCTTTTCTTGTGCCTGTGGGGGCATCACCACGATGCCAGAAAATAATTTTAGTAGAATGGTGGTATCTCTTAAAAGAGTTATATAGGAGCAATATTATTGGTGAATGCAAGAGCTCTCCCAACCCTAGTGCTTTTGGTCATCCAAAATAAAGAATATGTGTTACTTCTTTCTTGTTTTAATTAGCATAATGTTGAGTGGTTTATCCTTGAATTTCTAGTGGTTTTTTTTGTTGAGTTACTATTTTGGTGGGTTCTTGGAGGCATTCTTTATTAATTTGGTCGAAAGTGTTGATTCTATCATGATCATCATGGTTTTTACCTCCTTGTATTATCACGAAGTTATAGGAAATTGGTTTAAGAGTGGTGTTTCTAACCTTTGATGGGGAATTTAATATATTTGGGTTTAGTATCAACTCTAGGTTTTGGAAGTGACAAACTTTAATTTAAATTTTTCTTAACCCTGTAGTGTGACTTGTTCTCCCTGGTCCATTTTTGTGTTATGTTTCTCATTTAAATAGGTAGGTGGCTTAACATGCACTAGATTTCCACACTAAATCTTTATAAGAGCCTTGGGAATGTGTAACACCTGCATGATATGTTGCCTAGACATCATATGCACAATTAGAAGGGAGGTGGAGGAAGGACCCTCAATGCCAAGATAGAGTTCAACTACATAATGATGCTAAGGCCATTCATGTGGTTGTTCTGCTTGAGACTCGTCATGAAATATGTAAAGTAGAATCTATGACGGATGTAGAATGTAAGTTTTTTTCAATTATGAAATTTTAAATAAAGTCTCTAAAGATTCAGAATATTGGTTACACTAGACGACAAAAGAAATAATATCTCAATTCTGTAATATTCCATTACTAGATGAACACATCACTTAGCATGATGTTCAAGGAAAAAACAACAAAACAAATACAAAGTATTTTCTTCTTTGAAATTCATAAACAAGCTTTGACAAATCGATATTTCTAGATTGATAGATGAGATTCCAGGATTACACATCTAGAAAGCCACCTTAAATAAGAATTTGATCCTCCAACTCTTACGCGAAGGACACAACCCGTGTTACTTTCTCAAACACATAATAAGATAGAATGTCTGTAATGTTTTGGTTTGACAAGATATGTATCTTTTTAAAAGGATTCAATTGGATACGGACATGGCCACCACCAAAATCAAACACCGGCGGACAACGTCTAGATTTAGTGGGACGAGGTTTGAAAACATAATTTTTGAAACGTGATTGGCACAATTCCCTAGCGATGAGAAATTCTAAAATTTGAAAGTCTAGATGCCTATTTCCTTAAGAAAAAAATGTTTGTTTTTGGCAGATGGCTATTTTCGTCTTCCAGAAACGAATGGTTATTCTCGCAGATGACTATTTTTTTAGAAAAAAAAAATTGATTTTTCTGGTAATGATTGCTTTATTTAAAATAAAGTCTGAAAAAATGATTTTTTTTGGTTTAAAAAATGATTTATTTTATAAATTTTTAAAAAGAACTGACAATTTTTTTTTAGAAATTCAACTTATAACTATTACTTTCAGAATTTTAAATGTTTTAGAAAATAAATGTTTTAGAAAAATTTTAAGGTGCTAAATCTATTTTTACAACTAAAAAAGACTCCCAAATTAAAAAATTTGAAAAAAAAAAAACCAAATTTCAAACCATTTGAGCTACTTAACAAGTTCCTCAATAAATGAAACATAAAACTAAATATAAGTAAGGAAGACAGGTTTTGTATCCTTTCCATTTGTCATCCTAATAAAACAACATATAAAATTGCGTCTATGGTTTGAGGATGTTTGAGGATGGTTTGATAAAAAATTAATTTGATACATCCAAATGGTGCTTTCTGTTAAAATCCTTTTATATATTTAAGGATATTTTAATATATTTAAGGAAAATACACATGTTCATATGTATAGCTTTAACCAATGACTAATCCAGATAACGTGATTTGTTAACATGATTGCGTTTATCGTTATTTCACAACCAGTACTTACGAGAGGATCAATTTAGTAATATCGTAGTGCACATATCTATAGACATCCATCATGCTTTTACAATATGGAAGGCACAAAAGGAGATTGATCTATTCAGTAAGGTATCATCATTCAAAACAAACACATACTAGACAATATATTATGGAAGGCGCAAAACGAGATTGATCTATTTAGGAAAATACCACCACGAGATTGATCCATTTAGGAAAATACCACCAGTTACTGTGAGTTCAAAACAAAAATATATACTAGAAAGACAAATTATAACAAGTTACACTGGATTCAGAACCGACACATATACCAGAAAACAAGGCTAGAATATAGTGCACTCCTAATTCTACATGTACTGATTCACACTCCGTTGACCAAAATATAGTGCACACATACTGCACTAAAACGCTCGACTCTAATCCTCCTTTGCAGGTTTTGTAATAAGTGCCCTGGGGAAGAAAAAGGTAATAGTGTTGATGGATTCAGGTAGTACCCATAATTTTATTCATTGTAAGATAGTCAATGAATTGAATTGCTTCCTATATCCAGCACCAGAGTGTCAATTGATGGTTGCAAATGGAGGAACTATAAATTGATCTGGAAAGTGCCATGATGTCAATCTAACCATGAAGGAATATGTATTGAATATCCCAATGCTTTCCATTCCAATGGGTGGTGGTGATGTTGTTCTAGGAGTTCAATGGTTATAATATTTGGGTACGATAGATTTTAATTTTCAAGAACTTTTCTTGAATTTTTTTTGGGAAGGAAAGAAAGTTGAATTAAGGGGTATCATAGGGAAACCAGGAAAGATAATAAGCTCTAATGACATGAGGAATCACACCTCCACCTGCAATGGTACCTTTGATCAAAGTATCAAGTTCTTTGTCTCCTCTAATAGCAAGCTGCAAATGCCTTGGGGTGATACGTTTAACCTTGAAATCTTTAGTGGCCATTCCTGCCAGTTCTAAAATGTCTGCAGTGATATACTCCAGAACGCCTGCACAATATACAGCTGCAGTTGCTCCCACCCTTCCATTTGCAGATAATCGAGATTTCAACAGAAGGTGGCTTCGTCCAACGGGAAACAGCAATAAGAGCAGACAGTTCAGTCTAAATATTGCAGGAATGTTATGGATTTTTTGCTTCGGCAAATAATGTTGAATTTTAAATTCCACTGCAGCAACGCTACAGGAGTTTCCGTGGAGAAAACACATGAAATCGCGTTGATTTTGAAGCTTACGTCAGCAAACAAAAACCGGACCCGAAAACAATTGAAGTGGAATTAATTTGGATTTCGCGTCACAAATATGGGTGACGTCAATGGGTCATTTTGGAATGCGAAAAGATCATTCGATTTGGTTGAATGATTATGTTGAAGTCCAGCAAAAGGATTTTTAATGTTTTGTTATGGTTTAAAAAAACATATGCAACAGAATCAAGTTTTAAAACGTTTGCATTTTGGCTTAGAGCATACATATGTTTTAACATATGTAATAATAAAACATATGTGCATTAGGATGTGGGCCCCAATGGAATTTTTTTTAATATAGATTTGTTTTAATGTTACGGCATATAAAACAAGTGAGTCGAATTTTTCAAAAGAACAGTTTCATTGCACAACAGTGCGGTAAGGAAGAAAGAACAGCGGTGCCACAAAGTCAATTTGATATTAATGCAGTTAGCAAGCGGTGCTGACAGAAGTTAGTGGAGACCATTAATGTTTTTCCAAGCGGTGAATTTTGTGGTTGAATGTCAGTTAATGGCATTAATTGAATTTGGGATATTTTGTTAATATACAGAGGCAGAGTGCTGTAATTTTTTTATTAGATTATTACACACAGCAGAGTGTTTTAGAAAAACAGAGAGTGTGAATTTGAAATTGCACAGCAGTGTATTTTCCAGAGAAACAGAGTATTCACAGCAGTGAATGTTTTAGTGAGACAAAGTGATATTTCTGAACTGTGTTTGCAGCAGTCAGATTTTATTTTGTAATCCCTCTGAGTTGAGGAAGAATTTCTAACAAGTTTTTTTTTATGAAATAGAAATTTTTTTTTATGTGGAAACTCTGTCACTATATGCAAATTTTATTTGTATTTCTCTGTGTTAAGGAAGGCAGTTTTATTATTTTGGAATTCTGAAAATTCCAACAAATAAATGTCTAAAGAGATATTTGAATTATTACATAGGTCAGACAACTGGGAAAAAAATGGTTAGAATTCCTTTAGTTGAATCAAGTTTTTGAATAGATACCTAATTTAGTCCAAAAATCAAGAATGTTATTGCTCACAGCAATATTTCAATTATTAAAAATCCCCAATGAATCGTTTTTTTCATTAAAAAAGAATTACTTCAGTTGAATTCTGCAAGAATTTATTGAAAACAGAAATTTGATGGGTAATTTGCACAATCTAAGTGTCCTAGAGATTTTAAGGGTGCTGAATCTATATTTACAGTGAAAAAACTAGTTTAAATAACAGAAATCAAGATTTTACCTCGATTTTTTTCACCAGATTCGTGCACCAAAATTTCAAAAAGTTGCAGTAAAAACAACTCCTTTCTACAACAGAGTTGTATTTAGTGCGACTTTTTGAAGGTTTTTCCCATGGATTTTTCGGTCTAATTTCTTTAAATCCAGCAAGAATTTATTGAAAACAGAAATTTGATGAGTAACTTGCACAATAGAAATGTCCTAGGGATTTTTTAGAGTGTTGAATCTATATTTACAGTAAAAAAACTAATTTAAATAACAGAAATCAAGATTTTATCTCAATTTTTTTCGCCCAGCACAAAAAAAATTCAAAAAATCCCACTAAAAACTACTCCTTTTTTGCAACAAAAACTACAAAATTTAAATAATTACAAATCTAAATCGAATAATAACCTGTAGGCCTCCACGGGATGAGCCAGAAATGGCACTTTTCCGAGCATTTGCAACCGCTGTGGGTTTGCCCTTAAGGGGGCCATTGAAACCACCGGGGCATTTTAGCGGCCTCTTTCTCGCAGATCCTCCTGTCACGCACACATACATCAAAAAAATAATAATACCTAAATCTGGGTTTTCCAAATCTGCAACTAGCCGAAAAGGCGAAAAAGGATTATGCAGAAAATACACCCTGGGAAAAAACTGTTTCTACATGAGCATGAAAACAAAGTGGAAAAAACTTGCTATAATTGGAAATAAGCACTATTACAAGATTACCTAATGGCGTTTTCAGAAGTTGTAGATGCACAACTTTCTTACTGACCACGCTTCCGAGAAATCAGTAACGAGCTTGTGGCTTTCTTTGAGCTCGTGCTCTCTATATATAGGCCATCTATGACTACATTCTTTGTGCATGAGTGAATATATACTTGTGAGTATAGTCTCGAAGACTAGGGTTTAAAGGGCGATAACAGGGAATTTGTCAGGGAATTTTTAACGTATCGAGTTGTTCGAGAAGCTTTTTTTTCCGGGCAAAAAAAAATAATGGAATGTTGAATTTATTTCTATAATAAAACAATATTTTAAACATTCCCATAATTAATTAAAATTACCAAATACCAATAAGAAATTGGTTGTCTGACAAAAATACTAATGTTTTTCTTAATAGGTGGGAAACTTCAAAAATTGAAAATATAGACAACCCGATTATCAATAATTGTTTTTTAATAATCTTAAATATATAAACAACTATGTTATCAATAAAAAATCTCACATATACAAAACTCTATTATCAATAAAAAATTGATTAATTTGCGAAAAATCCTAAAAATCTCAGACAACTCAATTAACAATAAAAAAAAACATGTTAATCAGCAATAAACTCCCAAAAAATCTCACATATAAATAACTATGTTATAAAATAAAAGAAACTATAACTTTCTTTTAAATTAATCTGCAAACTCCAAAAAATCTCAGATATAAACAACTCGGTTACTTGTACATCTAAATGATCTGATTAAATATATTTATTTTGACTTTTACAATAATTAACTTGTAATAATTTTCGCCTAGAACAACATTAAATTGTAGTGATTTTCACCTAGAACAACTGTAATATGGGAAATTTTGTTTGATAATATCGGTTGAAACTCCTACAATTAATTTATTTTTAGAATTAAATTTGTCTTGTGTTATAGCCTATTTCATATTGAGCTATGTTTTGGAAATTAGTATAATTAATTTATGTTTAAGTTTATTTTATATTGAGTGAAGTTTTGGAGAGAATTTTTTAGATGAAAAGATGAGATGTTTTCATTTATCATTCTTTTTTTTATTTGACTGATCATATATTATTAATTGGAAGTTATTAAATAATTATTTTAATTTAAATAAATAATTGAAAAACTATTTGTCCAAAGTGCCATATCAAGAAAGACAAATAATTCACAAGTCATGGACATCATGCCTATTCAAACTCTTGTTTATAAATACTATTTATCAAATGTAAAATAAAATCAAAGTGTTATCATTGTGAGAGCTCTATATATATAGGCCATCTATGACTACATTCTTTGTCCATGAGTGAATATATACTTGTGAGTGTAGTTTGGAAGATGGTCTAGGGTTTAAAGGGCGGTGACAGCGAATTTTAAAAGTATTATTGGTTAACAGGTTGCCGCAATTTCTTTAACGAGTGGTCCCAGGAGCTATTTTTCAGGGGAAAAAAATAATAGAAAGTCATGTATCATTATGATAAAATTTGGTAGATTTTGGAAATGTAGATTACAGTTGTTGGCTGTCTCTAAAATTTTTTCATAATTTTGAATCTATTTTTATAATAAAATAATATTTCAAACATTTTCACAATTAATTAAAATCATTAAATATCAACAAGAAATTGGTTGTCTGACAGAAATAATAATGTTTTTCTTAATGGGCGGGAAACTCCAAAAATTCAAAGTCATATAAACAATCTGATTATCAATAATTTTTTTCTAAATAATCTTAAATATATAGACGACTCTATTATCAATAAAAAAAATCTCACACATAGACAACTCCATTATGAATAAAAAATGATTAATTCCCCAAAAACTCCACAAAATCTCACAGACAACTTAATTAAAAATAAAAAAAATATGTTAATGAGAAATAAACTCCAAAAAAATCTCACATATAAACAATTCTGTTATAAAATAAAATAAAATTGGTTATACCAGAAATTTTAACCTTCATTTTAATCAATATGGAAACTCCAAAAAGTCTCAGATATAAACAGATCTGTTACTTTTACATCTATGGAATGATCTGATTCAATATATTTATTTTGACTTTTTACAATAATTAACTTGTCTAATTTTCACCTAGAACGGCATTAATAAGTTTCACCCAGAACAACTGTAATGTGGGGAATTCTGTTTGATAATATATGTTGAAACTCCTAAAATTAATTTATTTTTAGAATTGCAATTGTCTGTCTTTTGTTATAGCCTATTTCATAATGAGCTATGTTTTGGAAATTTGTATAATTAATTTATGTTTAACTTTATTTTATATTGAGTGAAGTTTCGGCGGGAAGTTTTTAGATGAAAAGATGAGATGTTTTCAATTATCGTTTTTTTATATATTTGAATGGTTGCTTATTATTAATTAAGAGTGAAAGAGTTACTTAAATAGTAGTTTAAATGAATAATTGAAAATCTATTTCTCTAAAGTGGCATATCAAGAGGGACAAATAATTCACCACTCATGGACATCATGCCTATTCAAACTCTTCTTTATAAATAGTATCTATCAAATGTAGAATAAAATCAAAGTGTTTTCATATTAATTTAAGTGGAATTTAAAATTATTTGTATTTAAAATCAAAGTGCTTTCATATTAATTGAAGTGGAATTTAAAATTATTTTTGTATTTAAAAAATGCAATGAAAAAAGTCATTTCTCTATAACTTAAGTTGATTAAATAGTGTTTTCATATTGGTTGAATTTAAATTTACAGTTATAATATAACACAAGGAACTAGAGTCTAACTCATTATTTTGTAGAAATTTTACCAAAAAAGCTCTAGTTCTTGCTTGAAGTTAAAGAGGATTTGATTTGGCAATATGTTATTTATTATATTTTCCAACATGTGGATACATATAATCTTAAATTTGTTTAATGTTGGTTCTATTTTGTGTTAAAAAATGAAATTTTTATGAGATAAATCTTTATTTTGGACTATAATTTAGTTTATAGTTAAATTATTTTTTTTCATGGATCATGCAATTTCAAGCAATATTACAATATTTTGTGGTTTTAAATACATTTTGAGATGCACAAATAGATTATTAAAATAAAAAAATTAAACAACTATAATTTTTAATTATATATCTCCATTTTATTATTAAAATAAACTAGAAAAAGTGCCAAACATTCCTCTCTAACTTACCCTATGTGTTAATAATATATTAAATTATTTTTATTAAATTATAAATAATTTCAAATATTGTTATTAAAATAATATTTATATTAATTATTTATAACTAATCAAATAATATTTAATAATAACTAATTTTAATAATTAATATTACTAATAACATTAACAATTATTACTTAATTAATTAACTAATTTCAGTTAGAATATTTAATTCCTACTTGTCTATGGTTGTAATTACCTATCTGAGGAGTTTGTTCCTACATAATAGGAAGTAACTAGAACTATATTCTTTCCTAGTTTAGTGTGTGGTTGAGAGAACCTCTCAACCAAATTACTGAACGTCCAAGATAGAATTCCTATCTTGAGACTATTGCTTGTATAAATATGTATGTAACATCTTTGATTGAATATAGAATTTGAATAGAGTTAGCAGTGTGATATTTTATCTTGGTATCAGAGCCCGTAAGGGCCTTTGGCCCTTCCTGGGCATAGGAATATAAATCTCTGTATTTGCATTCTTTGTTTGTTTTAGTTTTTGGTTGTCCATCTGGTGCTTGAGCGTTGCTGTATGGAGAGAGATGTGCTGTCGGAGTGCGTTGCTATGCGGAGATTAAAGGGTGCCGAGAGATACACGGGCAAAGTGGTATGCATGGTGTTTTTGCATTAGATCTGTAGCCGACTGCGTGGAATTGTTGTGTGTGGTTCTGCCAGCGTTGATATGGATTCTTGTTACAAACATCAACGCTTCTCCGTGCATAGAAATGTTTGTAATTCTATGTGGCCCTTCCATTGATGAAGCAGAGGATCACTGTCCATTGTTGCTTGGTTGTTGAGTAATAATTGACGTTGGTGTTTGTGGAAGATTTGGGCTAAGCATGGAAGCATTCGAATTGTGCTCGATTTACATGATATTTCCTTCTGCAGTAAAGGAATTCCATTACCCAAATTCTTTTCCTAAGGGCCTTGCAAAAGCCTAGGACGGGAACGTTGCTTTTTCTTCCTGGAAATACGGATCTCTGCGTTCCTCGATGCCATTAAGGATTTTGATCTTTCCTTGATGCACTGGTGTGTAGATATTAAATCTGTAGACAGGAAGAGAAGCCGGAAAAGGAAGTGAGAGTGAAGCTACATGGAAAGTGCAGTGGCATTGTGGAGATGTTGATTGATTTCCGTTCTTGTTTTTTCGCTGTTGAAGGAGACAGCGGCGAGCCATTCTTGAAGCATGGTGTGGTGTCGATCTGCGAATGCGACGGGAAATGGAAGACGCCATGGTGGTAGATGTTGTCTTGAAAAGTTGGACTAAGCAAACTCGGCTCCGAAGAACCAGAGCAGTTGGTTTGGATTAATGTGATTTTCGATGTTTTTTGTAATGACTGGGCTTCCTCCTCTACAAGCGCTGCCTGAACGCCGGAGTGCTGCTATTTTTGCAACACTTCCAGAGGGCTTTCTCCGCTTCTTTCAATTGTTGATTGCGTTGCGTTTGTAAGGGCTGGAAACATCTCCTCTCTTCCATTCATTTCATTCGCCTTATTTCCAGTAGGCAGGCATGGCTTCTACTTTGCACACCTAACGTGGAAATGTCGCGTCTTCTTTATTCATTCTTCACCAATTCATGGCAATCGATATCTCTGTCCTTCTTATTACATCATAAAGATTTGTTTGGCCAAGTGAATTACAGAGGATCTGCTTCAGGTATGCTCAGTTCGCACAGCTGCTGGACGTGAAAGCGAGCAGACTAGCTAAACAACTCCAACTCTTGGAATTGAACGATGGTGAGGGATCTGCTCAGATTGTGAATTCGCTGGAGTTGTGCGCCTGAGGAGCTCTAGTTTTCATTTCTTGGTGTTACGCATTGGCAGGTCATGGTGGAGGAGTTGGATGCATGAGCAGATCCATCATTTCATGAGAAGGAGACTTGAACGAGTCCACTGAGAAGAGACACTGATCCAAAAGATGAAAAATCATTCTCATTCCAATTCTCAATGCAGAGATCAACTGGAAAAGGTGAAGAAGGATGCTTTAGCAACTGCAACCCGTGTTTCAGACCTACTTCTTGATAGTGTGAATAGGGGGGTTCAAGAATCCTTTATTAATGATAAATTCATTGAACTTGAAACTCGTGCATTGTCTGCGACAGTGCAACGGTATATAAAGCAAACAAATCAATGGCTTGCAGTAGTACATTTTTTGGATTCAGCTCTAAAGGAAATTGGAGATTTTGAGAACTGGATAAAGATTATGGAATATGATTGTGAGAGCATAATCCTTGCATTACATTATATTTACAAGAAAGAATACCCACAGCTATGAGCAATCTTATTTCATTTTTCCGAGCTAACTCTTTTTATCATCTTTTGATTTGTACAATTTGAATAGTCACAAGTCAATTGAGGGAGTGAAAGTATATGATTTTGAGTTTATGTACAGTGCATTTTATGGCCATTCATTCTCTGTCCAATTGGACCGAAAGAAGTGATTCTTGTTAGGTACTTAATGGCTCCTTCAGAATGGTGGGTGATTGGTGAACAATTTTTCGTGGGAAAGAAGTCAAACGCTGTTGTGTTAAGGAGAAGGCGTAGATATCAGGAGCCTTGCAGGATATCAGGATTGTTATGTTAAGGAGAGGGCGCAGATCTCATGGTGCCCCAACAAAGAGTAGTTGTATTATTATTTTCCATTGTTTAAATCTTATTCTTTATAAAGTGTCATGTCATTAATGTAAATCTGGTTGAAAGAGTTGAGTTATTTATTGTGACATTTATTTGGGCCAACTATTGTCATGAATTTGAGACTTTGTTGGAATTTTCCATTCCAACAATAGACAAATTGATTTGCTACTAGATATGATGAATACATGACAATGAAAATGGCATCTAAGAGAAGTGGTTGGAGTTGCATGATGATCACGTTTGTGTGTGCCCAGTATGATCAGGGGAGTAGATTGTGATGGAAAGTAGCGAGCATGAGGAAGCATGCTTGGAAGTAGTTATAAAACCTTGATACTGTGAACAGGTAAATTTGTGGACGATGGAGGATTGGACCGTGGAGTCCTGGATTATTGTTTTTTAGGGAAAATTTTGTTCTCTTCATGTGGCTGTGAATGCCTATCCCTGGATCATCAGTGTTGTAATACACTACATTGAGTCTAGTTGGAATGTCATCAAATCCGATTCTTTATCAGTGGACCCCTCATAGGTATCATTGGTGAAATATTTGGGAAATAATCATCTTCGGGCAGAGATAAAGAAATTAATCTGAAGAGTTTATGTTGTATTTTCTTGGAATCATGTTTAAATATTATTGAGCCTTATTGAGCCTAGCTAACTCAATGTAGGAAAATTTATTTTGTTAGAATTTGCAACTCTAACGAATGACAGGTTAAGCATGCAGTTCCAAGAAGTTATTTGACAAAGAGAAGGATGCCCAGGATGTAGGAGAAGATGAGGTAATGAAGCAACAACAACGTTTATGGTGGACAACAAGGTAGATGTTTGCTTGAGTTAGTGTGGTTTGTGGAATAGACTCCCTAGCATGTTATAAGCAAGTCTAGTTGGTTGTTGTAATGGTCATTATATGTACCCAGAAACTCCAAAATGTTAAAGTATGGAATGTAAGCCTTGTAAAGGCATTTGAAAGTTTGTGGTGATATTAAAACCACTTTGTAATGGTTTATGGTCAGCCTGAAACCATCTTTTGTCACTGTAAAGTGATGGTTTGTGGTGAGCCAACAACCACATATATCACCTTTGTGGCTGGTTGGTGGTGAGCCAGAAACCACATATAGGGCCTTTGTGGTTGGATCGCCTTTGTGGCCACATGTACACGGGAGCTTTGTGCTCGGTCAAGTAGGTGGACTGCAGTAACACCTGGCTCACGGTCTCAGATATTGATGTGTCTAAGCAAAAAAGGGTCGGCACACTTTTCTATCTGACAGTTGTGTCGAAAGGCGTAATCAGTGCAACTGTTAGCGATTGTTATTTGGATATGAATATTTGGCTTAGAAAGGCACTGATCTCTCTTTGTTTTGAAGGTTCTGCACATGAAATTCGCCCGATGGTGGTGGATTTGTAGGTACATATATGCAGTGATAATGGTCGACAGAATCATGTATGCGAAGGACATCCTACAGGACTAGTGGCTGCAGCAGTTGGTGCCCATGCATTCTGGTGGATGGTTGATCCTTTATATGGATGTCGACGTATTCTATGTTATGTTTGACCACAACCAGACTTTGTGAATTAACATCATGAAAAGTAGTCATTAAGGGGGAGAGTTAGAATATTTAATTCCTACTTGTCTATGGTTGTAATTCCCTATTTGAGGAGTTTGTTCCTACATAATAGGAAGTAACTAGAACTATATTATTTCCTAGTTTAGTGTGTGGTTGAGAGAACCTCTCAACCACATTACTGAACGTCCAAGATAGAATTCATATCTTGAGACTATTGCTTGTATAAATATGTATGTAACATCTTTGATTGAATATAGAATTTGAATAGAGTTTGCAGTGTGATATTTTATTTATTTCTTCATTAATATTATTATTAATAATAATATTAATAATAAGTTTAATTATAATGATATTTGATATATTATGAATAGAAATGAGTGCTTTGAATCCTTAAATAGATTAAATATTACCAATTAACCATTTATGAAATAATATTAAATTGTTAAAAGAATGTTGATGTTGTCCAACACTCTGGGTGTAAATTCCTCCCATCATGGTGTCGGGGAATAGAATGATTTGAAGCCTTAAGCACAGGAAACCATACCAATTAGATGTTGAATACATAGTATTAAATAAATATTTTAGGAGGACACTCCACCTATGATCAAGGTTCACCCATGATGATCAAGGTTTGGAGAATAGAATGATTACAAATGAGTGTCTTGAAGCCTTAAATAGAGGGAAACTTACCAAATATATTTCAAAGAAATAATATTTAATAACTAACATAGATGCAGGGAAACTTACCAAATATATTTTAAAGAAATAATATTAAATAAATAACATAGATGCTAAGATAAATTTCATCTTGTTCAATGGTTGAGATAGACACTCCACCTATCATCTGGGACTTAGAAATTTACACACTCTCATTATAATGATAATGTTAATGGATCAATAATAAAAAAATACATAATAATTGAGGATATTAAATAGTAATGAAAGATAAAAATAAAAATAATCATTAAAATCATGTCAATTTTAAATGGTTAATTATGGAAAATAAAATATTCTCGAAGGAGTTTAGCTCCAATGGGGTGTATATATATATATATATATATATATATATATATATATATATATATATATATATATATATATATATATATATATATATATATATATATATATATATATATATATATATATATATATATATATATATACTATATTTTTCAAATCTCTACTTTGGGTGTTCTCTTAATTACTTTCCAAATTAAAAATTACTTAAAAATTATTGAAATTTGAAACAACTTTTAAATAGTAGTGTGGAATTTAATCCAAATAAAAACTTAACTAGCAATTGCACCATATGTTGCAAAGGAAATGATGTAAAGAACTAATGTAGGAAAAAATAGATTTAGTTGAATATTTAATTTATAACTATGAATTATTTTATTTTAAAAAAATTAACATACATCTAGGTATAAATATATGCGCGGGACCTCTAGACAACACCAACAACTCACTCTTTTGACTATGAATGATTTTATTTAAAAAAATTAACAGACATATTCGTAGACAACACCAACAACTCACTCTTCCTTCCTAGACAACACCAAAAACTCACTCTTTGTTCATACGCTTTTTGTCAAACCTATCCAACCTATCCATTTGATGGATCACCTAATTGTTCCATGGATCACTCACAAGAACTCACTCCTTAACTCACTCCTTTTGTTCATAGACCTTTTTTCAAACCTATCCATTCCATGGATTTTAAAATCTTCTAAATGAGTTTCTTGAGGTGTGCAACGTGAGATGTTTTTTTTTTATTTGGTTTAAATTGTATAGGGGTATATTTTTTACTCTTGAGATAAATTTTAAGTAGTAGGCTACTAGGCTTCACCACTCCGGTAGAGTTTACACTCATGCTAAGTTATAAATTTATGATATATTTGGTTTACATGTTGTTGGATATACTCTTGGTAGAAGCAGCAAATAGGTCTTCCTTTGGCCCTCAACCAGGTTACTCCAAAGAGATACCCATTTAAAAAAGTGGAAATTTAATTTTAGTTAGTGGCTTTTCACACATGTTATTTTATGGTTTACAGATCTCACTAAATATTATCTTTTTAACTTATATTCAAAATTACATGTGATTTCTGTGAAAAAGATATCTGTGCATCATTTGATATAGAGCACTCGAGACTAATTTCATGGATATTTGTGTCGAGTTTGCTAAGAATATTTCATATTTTTTATAAAACTGAACCGTAACAGTATTATTTTGAATGAAAAACAAATTAATATTTTTAAAAACCAAGTTCCAAATGTCAATTTTTTTATTTTATATTATTTTATATCAATTTGTATTTTATAAAAAAAATTATATTTATACAAATATTTAATTATTAAAATAAAAAGCACCCTTATCACAAAATTACAATTATAATAATTTTCACATTCACTACATTTGAAATCAACGATCAGACAGACTATTGGATGTTGGAAAACTAGCAAACATCAGTCATACTTTTAAGAAGTGAAAATTCAAATTATCTAAATAAACTTAACAAAAATCACTAAAGCCCGGATTTGAATCCCTCTAGCGCATGAGAATCTAAATTTTTTTAGATTTGTTTTGTTTTGAGCCTAACTCAATCCTTTTCTTACTCAACAACATGGATGACATTGTTTCCATTACTGGTTGCACCACCTCATCAGACATTGCATTATAGTTCTGTTCACGAGGGCAACTGTCTGTCATTTTGATGACTTCCTCATCACTTCTAGAATTTTTTAGATAGTGGGAGGCTCTTCCTAGGTTCTTGCCCAAATCTGTGATCTCAAACTTGTCATTTTCTAGCTCCATTGGAACAATATTTCCAATTCTTACATGTTCCCTTGTACAATATGCGTGTATTCCCCCATCTTTCTTCTGTTTTCCAGTTTGATATGCGAAGGATCCTAAAGCGCAACCTAACTTTAACTCAACTGTCAGACTCTCTACTACTCCTGTGTCGTCTAGCATATTTTCCTTCAAATTTTCCTGTATAACAACACTGGAACCAGGAAAATGCACATTGGACATGAGACATTGACAATCAAGCTTACCATCACAGGGTTTGTATGGATGTCTGTGAATCCCTCGTATACCCTTTCACACATGGGCTATCACCGGGAATGCTAATGCCCCCTAAACAATTTTCAACATTCCACCACCTGTACTCAAGTATTTCTAAAGGGGGGAGTTCCATATTTCCTGCTTCCTTCAATCTAGTTTCCATTAAGTGTTGAGGAAATGGCTAGCAAGTGTTTTTATCTCGTTGACCAATTGTTGCAACATATCCATTGCATCAGTGAAAAAATAAAAGCAAAATAAAAATGGAGCAATGAAAGTGCTGAAATATGCAACTGAACCATTATCTTAACTAACACAGAAAAGGTACAATGAATTTTTTTTTTGGGAGCATCTCATTGGCCAAAGAAATAGCTAAATAAAATGTAGAAAATTACCAATGAACGAAATAGTTCTAGGTATATCAAAATTCAAACGTTTATATGACAATTCTCATAAAACAGATTCGACAATACCTTAATTTTATTAGGAAAGGTTTTGAGATCCACATAATCACATGAAATGAGAAAACGATAGATTCAAATTGATTCAATTTTTTTTTTTTTTGATATTTTTGTACAACAAAAATCGAATAGATTTATGAAACAATTCGAGATAGATTTATGAAAAAAAATTCAATGCACACGCATTAATATATAAATAATGACAAGCATGAGTATTATACACGTCTACATGAGAAATAAGTTTGAAAGAGATTGAGTTTCTATGAGCTGAATTGACAAAAACTTGAAAACTATGTACATATATATGGCCTAAATTTCATACCGCAGAAAAATCTAGAAATTGAAATGATAATCCTTTAGGAATAAAAATAACAAAAAGTATCAATTCGAATCCCACTAAGCCAAGATTCAGAGGCCTGGAAAAAATAACCGAACAATATATATATAGTATAACAAATATTTCAGAAGTGAGATTTCACTAAGAGCGGAAGCAGGAATGCACTGCTCTTACAAATTAATGTGATTCTTCTTGAATGATCTCAACAGAGTGTGTCATCTTGGTAGAGTCCCTCGTCATCTCAGTAGAGTCATTGAGTAAGTGTATTGAAGTTTTCTCTTAGTAGTGATCTGAGTTTTCAGGTTAGAACTATTCAATTTCATGTTCATAGTGGAGTTATTTGGAGGACCTAGAACATTTTTCTTTATTCTATTATTTCTATAACTGATTAATAATGGTATTCAATCCTAAAGTAGATATTATTTTAATCGTCTAACATCAAAATCAATTGTACACAATCTCCCAACAGTTGAGAGGAGTTGTTTTCAAATAGGGAAGTGTTATAGCATAAATATTTAGAAAAAATCAAGAAGTTAATATTGTAAAATATATTTTAAAAAATGGTCAATTTTAAATGAAAGCGAAAAATAAATATTATAAACTATATTAAATTGTTTGATGAATTTAGGTTAGTTTATAAAATTGTTTGGTAAAAGTAAAGGTAAATATTGTTAAATAATTTGACAAAGTATGTAATTGAATTGTTTTATGGTATCTTTTCTTAATTGAGTAATACAAGTTTTTGTAAGGTCAATAATTTTTGCTATTTAATATGTATAAATGGATTCAATATTGTCAAAATTTATGAAAAAAATGATTATATATGTATTTCATAGCTTAAATTTATTATTGCAACAAATCCATTTGATTGAAAAAAAATACCAAAGATTTATGTATAGTTAAATAAGAGAAAAAATAACTATTTGAAAATAGGTTAAAAAGATTGTTGAATTTAAAGGAGTATAAAAAATTAAGATGCTGATTTTTTTTTTACGATCGAACATTTTTCATTAATGCTTCAGAAGAGAAGAAAAGATATCTTTGGATTACTCTTCTCTCCCGGTCTCACCCCTACCAAATTTATTGGCCAAGAGATAAATATTAATACAAATAGTGGCATGGTAAAATCCATAAGATTTCAAAATATCACAACTGTTGAGGTTACAAGCAACAAAAAGGAGACTAACAAAACTGATCAACACTACAATTTACTATGATGTACTGCAAGATGACTAGATCCAGGATTATGAGGAGGGAAATTTTGCACATGATCATGATACTCAAGGTGTTTTACTCGGTCCTCGAACCTATCTATTCAGGCATAGAGGCAACACTAATTACATCGAAGAGAAACTAGATGATCAAGCTAGTCCCATTAGGCCTAAAAAATGTCCTCCATAAGGCTCATTGATTCAAGTTGATGTTGTTTCATTTTCCTAATCATTTACACCACAAGAGAAGTAATATGATTTAATTTTCATGTAGTCAACTCTATATTAGGGTGACCCATCATAGACGTATGAGGTGGGAAAACCTGTTGAGAAATTTTGACCAAATGACATCGCCTCCTCGCCATCCTCATCTGCGTCTCTCCTTTCATAACCATTGTGTTCGAAGCTCTTGAAGAAGATACCAAGAGAAAATGAGGGATAAATGTGTTCTACGTGGCGCGTTTTTCGCTAAACGCCCACTCACTTCAAAATCGCTCCAAGCCACCCGCTTCCACTTTCTCGGGATTATCGCTTCTTTCATTTTTTCAGTTTCCTTAATTATAGCACAATTTATTATTTTTGGTATTTTTTTTGGGTCCTAAACTTCAAGAGCTGTTTTGAGGCCTTGAATGGCGTTTTTTGGTAGATACTGTTGCAGAACCCAAAAAAATGCCAAAAATAGTAAATTGTGCTACAATTAAGGAAACCGAAAAATTGAAAGAAACAATGGTGGGGTTCTAAGTGGAATAGGTGGGTGGCCACCAATATCCACATGCAGCATCCCCCCCCCCCCCCAGGAAGTAATGGTACCCATTGTGTTGAGTTCTTTGATGAGATGAGGAAGCTTCTGTTAAAATTGGTCCCTTTCGAGCCAATTTCCCTGGTGAAGGAGTTGGTCTGCTTTGGTGACTCGATATAGATATATACTCTGTTGGTGGGTGTTCTTGATCTCTGTGGCCATGATCTGATCCATTGTGGCTTGTTCCATGTATTTTGGGTTTAACTCTGTTGGTGTGTGTTGTTTTTCCATGTCGGATGTGTCGAGTAGAGCTGGAAAGTAGGGTCGAAGGTGGTCTAAATTAAACACTTGGTGTATAACAGGGAATGTCGAAATACTCAGCCTGAAGGCATTGTCCCCTACAGCCTTGGTGATGGTGTATGGCCCATATTAGAGCAGAGAAATCTTGTGGTGGGGTCTAGCAAGGCACTCCTTCTACAAATTTAGCCACAATTTCTCACTCACCTGGAAGTTGGGTGGAACCCAATGTTGATCATGTCAATACTTGTACTTAGAATTAGATTTTTCCAATATGTCATGAACGTATTAGCAGATGTGTTGAATTTTCTCAATGAATTTGTTTGCCTTGTCAGCTTCAGACTGGTCATGAGTCGAAGTTGCTTGAGTAGCTGCAAATGGCATGGTTATGTCAAAGGGAGATAATGGATGGAATCCCAAGCCCGCCTGAAAGGTGTTTTGGTTGGTTGAGTTGTGGAGGGAAAAATTTTATTTGTGTGATACATAAGGGAGTCTCTCATCCAATGTGCATGGATGCTTTGAGTTGTACATGCATAGAATGTGTACGATCATCCTGTTAGCGACCTCTATCTGGCCATTAGTTTGGGGATGGAAAGTTATGGACTTGGTGAGCTTGGTTTCCAACATTTACTAGAGGCTAGACCAAAATATACTTAGGAACCTTTTGTCCCGATCTGAGATGATAGACTATGGGATCCCAAATTTTACCCACACTCATTCAAAGAAGACTTTAGTAATGGATTCTGTTGTGATATTCTTCTTGTAGGATGTCACAATGGAAATCTTAGAGAATCTTTCTATGACCACAAAAACACACTCTTTGCCATGCTTAGTAGAAGGAATGCCCAATATTTTATCCATGGATATGGATTCCCAAGGTTGATTAGGGGTCGGCAACGGAGTACAAAGGCCTTGCTTCTTGATGGTCAGCTTGGCAATGGCATAGGCAGTGTAGGATCTGGTGTACTTCCCGACATCCTATCGAAGGTTTGGCCAATATAAATAATTTTGCAGTACTACCAATTTTTTCTCGACCCTAAAATGTCTAGTGACCAAACCATATTTCACTTTCCAAATAATCCTGGCATGCTCTCTTGAAGGAACACAAAGGTGTCCTAGGTGAGATTGTTGTGTATTCTGGAGGTGAAAATTTGGAACTTGGTTACCCTCCAAGAGTGTCTTCTATGTGTAGCATGATTTTGGATCGCTCTTGTAGAGAAGCGGCGATTCAAAAGTCTCATGCCCACAAGAGTTGAGCACAGTGGTCAGCACCATGATCGATTGTCAGCTGAGGCAGTTTTCAATACTATTGGTGTCTCCCTTCTTGTACTTTATTTTCAAATTAAACTGTTGAGATATGTGGACCAATTCTCATGGAGATCATTCTGCAACTTCCCTTATGTCTGTATGAACTATAGGGGTCGATGGTCTATGTGGATGAGTTTTTCCTTCACCAAAATGTAATTCTTCCATTGCTAGAAAGCGTGCATAATGGAATACATCTGTTTGTTGTAAGTGGGATACTTCTGGACTATGTCGGATAGTGTCTCACTATGATATGCCACTAAATGCCCTTGTTGAGTCATAACTACCCCAATAGCATAGTCAGAGGCATCTGTCTTAATCTCAAATGGTTTTTTCAAGTCTGGAAATGTGAACATTGGGGCAAAGAAGACGTGATGTTTCAAATCTACGAACGCCTTCTGTTAATATTCATACCAAAATAATTTTTACTTCACTCCTCCCTTGGTGACTTGACTCATGGGCCAAGTGATATGAGAGAATCCTAACATGAACCTGCGGTATAAATTATAAATACCTGGAAATATGCAGAGCTCTGTTAGAGTGGTTGGGGTTGGCCAATCCCGAATTACTTGTATCTTGGCTGGATCTACATTCACCCCCTGCTCATCAAAAATGTATCCTAGATATTTAACCTGTGTCATGCCAAAAGTGCGCATCTCCAAATTTTCACACAACTTGTGTTGTCACAGTGTTTGGAGGACCTATTGGATGTGGTGGAGGTGGCGTTCCCAATTCTGGCTAAATATCAGGATGTCATCCAATTACACTACTAAAAATAAGTTGGTGAATGGCCAAAAGATGTTGTCCATTAGCCTCATGAAGATTGCAAGAGCATTTGTCAAATTGAAAGGCATGACCATCCATTGGAAATGACCCTCCTTGGCTTTGAAGGAATTCTTCCACACATTAGAGGGTAAGATTGGTACCTGGTGATACCCGGAATTCAATTCCATCTTACTGAAATATTTTCCCCTTTAGTTGGTATAGAAATTCATAAATCTATGGGATCGGGTACCTATTCTGGAAATTGATCTTGTTTAGTGCCTAATAGTCAATATAGAGTCTCCAAGTCCCATCCTTCTTCTGCACCAACATGATTAGGCTCCCACGAGGTGATGAACTCAGTTGGATGTGACCTTTCTATAGCAACTCCTAAATCTGCCTCTTGATTTCATCGTTCTCTAGAACAAAGCACCAATAGATTGGTCCATTGGGAAGTGACGCACCTTGGGTCAGATCGATGGGTGGTTGACCTAATAGTATAGAGGCACCCATGTAGATGAGGTAAAGATTTTCCCATACTCATCCATGACCTTTTCCATTTGTTGTTGTCGTGCGGAGGAGCCAAGTTTGGAGGTCATGGCCAGAGTCTTCTTCATTCCCTGAGGGTAGATCATCAGGAAAAAAAATTTGCTGGTTTCGGAAATGGGCTTACTGCATTTTTTTGTAGTAACTAAAGATATGGCTAGAGGCAGTGCTACCTATGGTATCCTTTACAACTTATTGCACAAAGTAACAAAAACTACGTGAGGTCAGGACTCATACACAACATGTCGCTTCCACAAGTATGGTTGCCCTAACAATACATCACAAACATCAAGAGCAGAAATGTCACATAATACCTCATTCATGAAGGGCTTCATGATATAGGGAAGGCAACATTATTGGTTGAGGCAAAGATACCATCCTTGGTGAAGCCACCTGATGGTGTATGATTGTGGATGTGTTTTTCTTGGCAAGCCCATCCACATCACTACCTCTATTTAAATGATGTTCTCTTGGCTCCCATTGTTGATAATGAACTACAACGGGGTGTTGATCAACGGTTATCATTGATGTCAACCCAAGCAGCACTAGGGGCTAACCCAATATTGCATGGGAATTTTAACCTACCGAATTAATATATTCTGGGCCAATAATGCTTTTTATGGGTTCTACTTGTCAATATGTTTCCGTTGATATATGGAACGCCATGTAATTCTTCACGGTTTGAGAGATATTCATGTTTGAAGTTTGCACCCCCAGTTAGTGGGCTAGAACCCCATGAGGTTGGGGCATGGGTTATTGAAAAGTCATAATTAATATTTTTTAAGCTCCTAAAATCCCTCCAATGTTCACTTGTTGAAGCCCCTCTCAACTTAAGCATTTATATAAATTGTGATCTTCATTTCCTCCTTAGGCAAGGGATTCGGCCATCTGAAACAGGTCATCGTGGAATTTGCACTCTAAATTTTTTTCTACGAAGGTTCAGAAGCCAAAATTTCTATGAGGTGAAGCCAAAATCCTGAGGAGGCCGCTATAAAAATTTCAGATCAAGGTGCACAGCATTTTTGGAGATATGATCCGTGGAAGTTAGGGTTTTTGGAGGCTCCTGAAATTCATCTCAAAGAAGTTACCTTGTTAAATTCGTCATAAATCTCTCTCTGAGTATTGGATTGGAATTACATAAAATGTGGTGGATAGTGCACAATCTGTAATTTTCTTTCTATAAATTTCACAGCCAAATGAAGAAACAATGACACATGGCATGTCGTACAAGTGTGCTCTATTGAAACAATCCATAATTAGAGAATTGTGAGATATTAGGTATAACTCTCTCTTGAAGAATCCAAATTGGGTTAGACCTATGGCATTGGAAAGATGACTCAGAGGACTATTACAGGACCAAAAATTAGATATTGAGGATCTGAAATAATAGAGATACACCAGATTGAATATCGAGCTCCTAGAAGACAACAAAAAGCTAGATCGTGTGTTGTCAAGGGTTGCAAAGGACCAGACTTTCTGCGGCAGCAAAGAAAAGAAAGGTGTAGTAGAGGGTAGCATGACAAGAGTAGCAACCAAGGTGCATAACAGCAACAAGAAGTTCATCATATGAAGTCTTCAAGTGGGAAGCACTGCATACAATCATTGTAAAGGTATCATTATACTTAGTCATTGTAAATACATTATTGTACAACTTGTACTAGTGTCTATCTGCCAAGGGTTGAAGAGGCAATGTTGGGAGGTCTACGATCATCATTAGGTGGTTGTGTCAAAGTTGGGGTTATGGTCTAGTATATCTTCTTCTTCTGCATCATTCCATATCATTGTAAAGTGGAACATTTTCCCTGGTACGGGAGTCCAATCTTCTTTTATTCTTCTATAGGGTGGTAGGGTGGTGGTAGGGTGAGTTGTAGCTCATTGGGTGTTGTGGCATCCGTTTAGTTGACTACTGAAGAATCTCAGGCGTTGAGCGTCCATCCAGTGGGAGCTGGAGAAGAACGATTTTCTAAATTCTAGGAAGTTGGAGGTTTATTTTCAATTGGAGTTGAATATTAAAGAATTATTAGAAAAGCATTAGGTGGTTTTTGTCTCAGAGTGGATTTCCACCTTAAAAGTTGTGTGCCTTTTTGTTCCTATTGTTTGCTGGTATCATTGTACAAATAATGATAATAATTGAAGATTAACTAATGCTCTAATTTGAAGGAACACTGATTCACCACCCCCCTCTTAGTATTTCCAACAATTGGTATCAGAGCTTGGTTCCTTTAATAGCAGTTTAACAGCTAGAAAGGGGTCATGGAGCATACAAGAATGTTGTACGCCTATTCAATGAAAATAATTATGCACTTTGGAAAGGAAGAATGGAGGTCTATCTCTTGGCGCAAGATTAAGAAGTATGGGACACTGTTCAAAATGGATTTACATCAACCACGGATGAACAAGGTAAGAATAATTTCATAAATTATGCAAAAGCAAAGAATATTATTATCAGTGGACTTATTGAATATGCTTATCATAAGGTGTTGGGTTGTAAAACTGCCAAAAATGTATGGGACAAGCTTGAAATATATATGCAGGTGACTCAAATGTCAAAGAAGCAAAGATTCAAATCTATAGAGCAAAATTTGAGCAAATCAGAATGAAATATGATTGCAACATTGCTACATACTTCCAATACGTTGATGAAATAACCAATACTCTGGAAGGATTGGGAGAGCCAGTTGATGAGAAGACTATTATACGGAAGATTCTTAGAATGTTACCAGGGAGATTCAACCCAAATTTATCTGCTCCAGAACACACACAATTCAGAAAACTTAGGTAAAAGAGAATTATACAGCCCCTCAATATAATGAGACTTGATGAAGAGAATTACCTCCAAAAACTATGTTTGTTCATTGAAAGAAACCAGCAAGACATGTGAAAGCATCTGTGTAAAAACCAACTTCTTAACCTGTCTTAACCTGAAAAGACATGCACCTGCAAGTGTGAAGAAAAGGGAGATGATGAAGAAGGTCTTTCAGATGAAGAATATGTTTACTTCACGAGAAAACTAAAAATTGGTAAGGGAAAATTCAAAGGTAAACTTCCATTGATATGTTTTAGCTGTAATGAGGTTGAGAATTTTGCAACAAAATGTCCAAACAAAAGTAATGGAAACTCAAAAGGAAAGAAAGGCTAAGAGCAAAAATTCAATACAGAATCCTAAAGAACTTTCTGTATATATCAATGAACCGATGAAGACAATGACAGTGAAGAAGAAACCAATGAGAGAGTATTGTTTATGGCGAAGCACAATAAACAAGATGTATCAAACAAAAAAGAATAAGGATGGACCATAGAAGAATTTTATGAGGAAATAATCAAGCTTATAAAAGATCTCAAGGTGGAGAAGATCCATTCCAATACTCTTGAAGAACAAGTTCAAGGTCTGAAAATTGAAGTTGAAGAACACAAATGCATTGAAGAGTCACTTCAAAATAAGTTGGAAGAAAGCAACCAAGAAAGGGAAGAACTAGAAGCTGAAGTAGTCTCACTGCCTGAGGAAGGGAAAAAAGGAAAAAATATCCAAAACTATGCCAACAGCTCAAGGGAATTGGAAGAACTCATCAATAATCAATGATCTTACAATGACAGAACTGGCATCGGTTACAAAGAAGAAGAAGAAGGACCTTCTACAGAAAAATACAATGAGCATATGAGATCTGACATGCATGTAGACTTCACTGGACAATATTCACAAGAACAACCTTGGAAGGCAATTCCTCGAGGAAAATTTCCATCCAGGAAAAAACATATTTTTTATGGCTATTGTTATTCATGTAGAAAATTTGGTCATAAAGCTGTAGAATGTCGCACGTACCCTAGGAAAAAACATAATTCCAGGAGATCTGTCAAATATGAACCTCTCAGGGCTTAGCGAAACATCAATAGATTTTAACATTTAAAAAATAATATTGAATGTTACAAATGTTGAAACTTTAGACACATATCCAAACACTGTAGACTTGAAAATCCTCTAGAAGAATCTTCGAAGCCATAGAACAAACGAACATGGAAGAAGAAGAAGAATGATAATTGTGCTCTCGCTTTCAAGGCTCAAAAGAACAAATATGTGTGGTATGTTGACAACGGTTGCTCAACGCATATGACTGGATATAGAAGGAAATTTGTATCTCTAAAATAGAAGAAGGATGGAACCATATCCTTTGGAAATGATGGATCTTCAAATGTTATAGGATCAGGTACTGTCACTCTCAGAATGAAAGATGCTCTAGCCAAGAATGTTCTATTGGTTGAAAACATGAATCACAATCTGCTCAGTGTTGGAAAAATGTGTGATCAAGGACACACAATATTATTCAATTCCACGAAATGTGAAATTAGGAAAGGCGTGTATGGTGAAATTGTGGCTACATCAAGTTCAGCTCCAAACGACATATATGTTATGGATGAAGCAACTAAAGCATGTCTAATAGCTAAAGAGGATGATACAATAATTGGTAGCAATGATGATCGACTAAGTAAGAAGTTTGCTACAAAGGTGCAAAGTGATTTTGAGATGTCTTTAATTGGTAAGTTGACATACTTCTTAGGGCTTCAAATATCTCAGCAAGAGAAAGGAATATTTATATGTCAAGCCAAGTACATCAAGGAAATGCTCAAGGAATTTAAAATGGAAGATTGCAAACCCATCCTTACTCCAATGGTAACAGGTTGCAAGTTGAGCATAAACGACTCATCTAAGGACGTGGATCAAAGGTTGTATAGATCTATGATTAGTAGTATTCTATATATAACACCCTCCCGACCAGATGTTATCCAAGCAGTTGGACAAGTACCAAGATTCCAAGTAGCACCAAAAGAATCACATATTAAATATTCACCAGCATTGGAATATCTTCGCCAGAAGTTTGGGATTCTCCCAAGTTCTCATTATATTTTCCTTTTTCAGAATATAAAGGGGTAGTGGAATTAGATTACAGGTCTGCAAGACGGTTATATGTAAGGGGAGTGGAAGTGTGTACAGGTCTGCAAGATGGTTGTATTTCAGGGGGAGTTACACTTTGCCATTGATGTCAAAGGGGGAGAGAATGTTGTAGGAAGAGGTGTCATGATCGTAGGGGGAGTACTTGTGTTGCCATCAATGCAAAAGGGGGAGATTTTTGATCAGCGGTTTTCATTGACATAAACCCAAGCAGCACTAGGGGCTAACCCAATATTGCATGGGAATTTTGACCTACCAAATTAATATATTCTAGGCCAATAATGATTTTTATGGTTTCTAATTGTCGAGATGTTTCCGTTGATATATGACACACCATTTAATTCTTCACGGTTTGAGATATATTCATGTTTGAAGTTTGCACCCCCAGTTAGTGGGCTAAAACTCCATGGGGTTGGGGCATGGGTTATTGAAAAGTCATAATTAACATTCTTTAAGCTCCTTAAATCTCTCCCATGTTCACTTGTTGAAACTCCTCTCAACTTAAGCATTTATATAAATTGTGATCTTCATTTCCTCCTTAGTTAAGGGATTTGGCCATCTGAAATAGGTCATCCTGGAATTTTCACTCTAACGTTTTTTCTACAAAGGTTAAGAAGCTTTAATTTTTATGAGGCGAAGCTGAAATTTTTATGAGGCGAAGCTGAAATTCGGAGGAAGTTGTTGTAAAAATTTCAAATCAAGGTGTGTAATATTTTTGAATATATGATCTGTGGAAGTTAGGGTTTTTACAGGCTCCTGAAATTGATCTGAAAGAAGTTACCATGGTAAATTAATCATAAATCTCACTCAGAGTATTAGATTGGAATTCCATACAAAGCGGTGGATAGTGCACAGTCAGTAAATTTTTCTCTATCAATTTCAGAGCCAAATGAAGAAACAGTGGCATGTGGCATGTCGTACAATTTTGCTCTAGTGAAACAGTCCATAATTAGGGCATTGTGAGAGATTGGGTATAACTCTCTCTTGAAGAATCCAAATTGGGTCATACCTATGGCATTGGAAAGATGATTCAGAGGAATACTACAGGACTGAAAATTAGATATTGAGGATCTTAAATAACAGAGATACACCAGATTCAATATCGAGCTCCTAGAAGGCAACAAAAAGCTAGATCATGTGTTTTCAAGGGTTGCAAAGGACCAGACTTTCTACGGCAGAAAAGAAAAGGAAGGTGTAGCAGAGGGTAGCATGACAAGATTAGAAACCAAGGTGCATAACAGCAGCAAGAAATTCATCATATGAAGTCTTCAAGTGGGTAGCACTGCATACAATCATTGTAAATTTATCATTGTACTTAGTCATTGTAAATACATTATTGTACAACTTGTACTAGTGTCTATCTGCCAAGGGTTGAAGAGGAAGTGTTGGGAGGTCTAGGATCATCATTAGGTGGTTGTGTCAAAGTTGGGGTTATGGTCTAGTATATCTTCTTCTTCTGCATCATTCTATATCATTGTAAAGTGGACCATTTTCCTTGGTATGGGAGTCCATTCTTCTTTTATTCTTATATAGGGTGGTAGGGTGGTGCTAGGGTGAGTTGTAGCTCATTGGGTGTTGGGGCATCTGTTTAGTTGACTACTAAAGAATCTTGGGCATTGGAGCGTCCATCTAGTGGGAGCTGGAGAAGAATGCTTTTCTAAATTATAGGAAGTTGGAGCTTTATTTTCAATTGGAGTTGAATATTAAAGAATTATTAGAAAAGAATTAGGTGGTTTTTTTCCGGAGTGGGTTTCCACTTTAAAAACTATTTGCATTTATGTTCCTCTTGTTTCCTTCTATCATTGTACGAACACTGATAATAATTGAAGATTAACTAATGCTCTAATTGGAAGGAATACTGATTCACCCCCCCCCCCCCTAATATTTCCAACACGGGGAACCCTTTACCCACATCTAGGAATGAAATATATGCTCCTCCTCCACTGGATCTTCCAGTTCCTCCTTCTGTATCTTCGTGGTGGAAATGGTGTCATTGGGCTCAGCATTGATAATTTGCTTCTCTTTTTTACTATTGGGTGTGGATCCTAATTTTCATCTTGATTCAAAGGTCTTTGTTTCAGCCAAATGTATACCACACGAAGACTATACATCCCTCCACACAGGGCTGTATGGATAGGACTTTTCCCCTATGTCGGGGTCCAGGGCCCAATGGTCTGTCGACGAGGGTTTCGGGGGTAGTGCCTCCGAAGCGAAAAATATATGTAAATTTTCCTTGTAAAATATTATAATTTCATAGCCTAACTCATTCGTTCATTAGGTGTATTATCTGACGGTAGAATTTATCTTTAATGTAGGGTTTTTCCCTATAAGGCAACCGTTCATGTTGTATGAGGATATTGTATTGTAGCTATGTATTGTATGTGTATAATTAGCGGTAAACAAAAATGGCGACTTAGAGAGAGATAGTAGAGGATATTACAATGGATCTGTTGTAGGTTGTGTCTCTTCATCTTGCTGGATAATATAAAGAAAGGACTGGCTCTTCGGGGTGGACATAGCCCAAATTGGGTGAAGCATGTATATATGTGTCTCTCTTTTTTTATATGTTTTATATGTTTTATGTGTTTGTGTTTCCACATATTTTATGTGTTCCATTTCTCTATAATATATAATTTTCTAAAAACTGGTATCAGAACCAAAGGTCTATTTGGCTGATAAAATCACAAGAAATAAAGGTTCCTGGTTCAAGTGGGAGCAATGGCAGAAGATGATAGGTTTAGGGTCGCGAAATTTAATGGCCAAAACTAATGATTGTGGAAAAAAAAGATGGGAGATTATTTGTATCAGAATGATCTTACCTACCATTGAGTAGAAAAAAAAAATCGTCGTGTATGATAGAGGCAGAATGGGAGATTCTAGATAGAAAGGCACTTGGAATAATGCAGATGTGCCTCGTGGCGTTGATAACCTTTAATATTTTTAAGGAAAAAAAAATGGAGAGTTTAATTAAGGCATTGGCGAAACTATATGAAAAACCCTTGGCCTCAAATAAGGTATTTCTTATGAAACGTCTATTTAATATGAAGATATCGGATGGTGGATCTGTTGCTGACCATTTAAATGAATTTAATACAATTTTCAGTAAGTTAATTTTTCTAGGGTTAAACTTTGATGATGAAGTTAGGGCTCTGTTAGTTCTCTGCTCATTGCCAAAAATTTGGAATGGTTTAGTTATGGCCATTAGTAACTCTGTCTATGAATCTAGTATTTTAAATTTTGATGATGTTGTCGGTGCTATACTTAGCAAGGAAATGCGACAGAAAAACTCTAGTGATACATCGGGTATTGCTTTGACTGTAGAGACGAGGGGAATAAAATGGAAAGAGGAAAGATCTCATCATATCATAGTAAATAAATGAAATATAGATCCAAGTCTAGATCGGGGATATTGTGCTAGAAATGCAGAAAGAAAGGACACCCAAAGAAAGACTATAAATCTTGGAAGGGAAAAGAAGACGCACCAAAAAAAAAGTCATGAAGAAAATGTGACAGGTTATGTGTTACAATATTCTTTGATTCTTTCTTTAAAAAATGTTATTGATTCCTAGGTGGTAGATTCAGGGGCCGCATTCCATGCCACACCCGATAAGAAATATTTTCATGACTATGCTCAAGGATATTTTGGACAGGTTTGTTTGGGGGATGATAAACCCTATAAAATCGTTGGAATGGGTAAAGTTCTTGTAAAATAATGGAATGGAAATCAATGGTTATTAAAGGAGGTAAGGAATGTTCCATATCTGAATAAGAATTTGTTTTCAATAGGGCAGTTAGGCGTGCAGGTCGTGTGACAACTTTCACAGATAAAACCTGTAAGGTCATTAGAGGATCCCTTGTAATAGCAAAAGGAGAAAAGGTTGGTATATTGTATTTATGAAATGGTATTTATAGCTTTGTTAATGCTTTAAATTCCAAAGTAGAAGGTGCAACATTATGGCATCATACGCTTAGACACATGAGTGAGAAGGGGATGAAGATTCCTCACTCAAGAAATTTGTTGCTAGGTTTGAAGAATATTGATTTGGTATTCTGTGAGAGTTGTATTTATGGAAAACATAAGAGAGTCAGATTTCTTAGAGTTGGGAAAGAAAAGAAGAGCAGAAAATTAAAGCTTTTGCATACAAATGTATGGGGACCTTCTCAGGTATCATCTCTTGGTGGATCTTGTTATTATGTTACTTTTATTGGTCATGCGATGGGAAAAAATTGGATTTATGGTATTTAGAATAAATCTAATGTATTTAATACTTTCAATAAATGGAAGCCTTTGGTTGAGATGGAGACAATAAAGAAGTTGAAGTGTCTAAGATCAGAAAATGGAGGTGAATTTTGCAGCAACTAATTTGATAGGTACTCTTCAGAGCATGGAATTCGCAGAGAGAAGACAGTTCCAAGAACACCACAAGAAAATGGTATGTAAGAAAGGATGAATAGAACAATCATGAAGCGTTCAAGGTGCATGAGATTTCATGTAGGATTTCCTTTACAATTTTGGGAAGATACTATAGATACTTCTATTTGTCTAATAAACCGAGGGCCTTCAAGTTCCTTGGATGGTGGTATTTCAGAGGAGGCATGGATAGGTAAAAAGGTAAACTAATCCTTTTTAAATCCTTTTGGTTATGAGGCATTTGTCCATATTAATAAAGAAAATAGAAAAAAGCTTGCGGAAGAATAAAATAAATGTACCTTTATTGGATATGGTGTTAATGATTTTGGTTATCGCTTATATGATTATGAAAATAAAAAAATCATTAGGAGAAGAGATATAATATTCAATGAAAGGGTCTTTTATAATAGTTAGTTGCAGGAAAAGAATAGGAAAAAGAAAACAAATAATACACAGTTCTTGACAAGATCACAGAAATAGTAAAGGTGCCTGAAAATAATAATAATCAACAACCACAACAACAACAACCACAAAAATATCAATAGGCACCTCAAACACCTGAAAGTGGTGTCAGAAGATCTACCAGGATAAGTAGACCCCCTGAATGATATTCTCCTTTATTATATTATTTATTGTTAACTGATTCTGGTTAATCCAAATGTTATGAAGAAGAAATGTAGGTAGAAACCAGGAAGAACTGTGAGTTGGCCATGAAAGAAGAGATGGACTTCTTAAAACATAACCAGACTTGGGACTTAATCAGGTTTCTAGAAGGAAAAATAACATTGCAAAATAACTGGGTTTATAGGTTGAAGGAAGAATATGGAGGAAAACAAAGTTACAAAGCAAGACTTGTGGTGATGGGGTTTTCATAGAAGAAAGGTAGTGACTTTGATGAAATATTTTTTCCTGTTGCTAACATAAGTTCAATAAGAACTATTTTAAGTCTTGTAGTGGAAGAATATTTTAATCTTGAACAATTATATGTAAAGACAACATTTATGCATTGAGATTTGGAGGAAGAGACCTATATGCAACAACCACAAGGATATGAGGTCAAATGGAAGGAGAAATTAGTGTGTAGGTTAAAGAAGAGCTTGTATGGTTTAAAATAGGCTCCAAGGCATTGGTATCTAAAATTTGACAAGTTTCTTTCTAAACAAGGTTATACTAGATGTTACTCTAATCATTTTGTTTATTTGAAAAAAGAAAAATGATGGGAGCTATATTATATTGTTATTGTATGTAGATGACATTCTTGTTTCAAGGTCTAACATGTAGGAAATAAATGTGCTTAAAATAAAATTAGAAAATTGATTTTCAATGAAGGATTTTGGAAGTGCAAAACAAATCCTTGGTATGAGAATAACTAGAGACGGGAAAATTGCAAATTAGCATTATCTTAGAATGACTACATAAAAAAGGTGATGGAAAGATTTAATATGTAGAATGAAAAAAAAGTTAGTAAACCTTTGGCTAGACATTTCAAACTTAGTAAGGAGATGTGCCCCAAGACCCAAGAATAAATGGATTATATGTCTATAGTTCCATATGCATCAGTAGTTTGAAGCTTAATGTATGCAATGGTCTACACATGGCCTGATATTGCACATGCGGTGGGATTTGTAAGAAAGTACATGAAAAATACATGAAAAGAAAATTTGATGGTAGTGAAATGGATTCTCAGATATTTGAGAGGTACCACAAATAAAGCATTCTGATTTGGTGATTAAAGAATCAGTCTATAAGGATATGTTGATGCATAGTATGGTAGGTGATACAGATAATAGGAGGAGCACTACAGGAAATGTATTTACTCTAGGTGGAAAAACTGTCAGTTGGGTTTCAAAAATGCAAAGTGTTGTTGCACTTTCAGTAATAGAAGCAAAGTATATTGCTGCTATAGAGGCTAGTAAAGAAATGAATTGGTTACAAAGGTTTATGGATGAATTAGGTAAGAAGCAGGAGATGGGAAGGTTATACAATGACAGCCAGAGTGCCATTCATCTTGCAAAGGATTAAAAATTTAATTCTAGGACTAAACATATACATCTCAAGTACCATTTCATACAATCAGTGTTGGAAGATGGACAGTTGAAGATAGAAAAGATACACATTAGCCAGAATCCTATAGATATGCTAACAAAAGTTGTAACCAGGCAGAAACTCTGATTCTGATTAGTTTCAATTGGTCTTCAAGTATGATGATGAAGATGAGAGACAACCATGTCCAAAGTGGATTTATTTTCCATCAAATGAAGCAGCGATGGAGTTGCTACATTCAGTCTCCAAGTGGGAGTTTATTGAGTCTAGAGCCTAATTTTCATTCTGATTTAAAGGTCTTTATTATAGCTGGATGTATACCTCAAGAATATTTTGAACCCCTCCATGCGGGGGGAGTTTTTGGGGAACTTATCCCCCCCTACAGGGGTCCAAGGGGACTGATTTCCCCCAGCTGGGGGTCTGGGGGCCAGCAGTCCCCCACTGGGGGTTTTGGGGAGAACGCCCCCGAATCTAAAAACAAATGTAAAATTTCCTTGTAAAATATTGTAATTTCGTAGTCAATCTAGGCCATTAATTAAGCGAATGATCTAACTGTAGAATTTATGTTTAATGTAAGGTTTTCTTTCCCTAGAAGACAACCCCTTGTTTTGTATGAGGGTATTGTAATGCAACTATGTATTTTATGTCTATTATGCGAGAGAAACAGAAAGGGGGACTCTGAGAGAGAGTAGAGAATATTACAATAGATCTGTTGTAGGTTGTGTCTCTTCATCTCGCTGGCTAATATAAAGGAAATATTGGTTTTTCAGGGTGGACGTAGCCCAAATTGGGTGAACCACATATAACTATGTCTCTCTTGTTTTATATGTTTTGTGTTTTTTTTTTTTACATATTTTATGTGTTCCATTCTAGTGTAATATATAATTTTATAATAGTTACTCTGCTTGTTAAGTTTTTATTCCAAGTTGGAGCATGCATCCGATTCAAAAGCCTTCAGTTGTCCACTTGTGACTGCATGGCCTGACACTAACTTGTGTTATGAGTGGAGATCTTATGGAAGTCACACCACTTTCCCATTTCCTTCTTTGGCTTCAAGGTGTTGTTATTTATTTGTGGCCTTGGTGAGTTATCCTTGGCCGCCTGCCATGGATTTGTCCTTTTTTTTGTGGTTTGGGAGCGCCTTTCCCTTTCTTCTATTTCGCATATCCAAAGTCTCACTTCTTCTGTTTGAACTTCTTCTCAATCTTGGCAGCATACTAGTATGCTGCATCAAGCGGGGATATTTCAAGGAAATCCATTTTTTCTTGAATGTATCTATGTAGATAACTGCAGTACTTCATCACTAAATGTTTCTCCGAATATTTGTACCAAATTTTCTGCATAGGGTATGGAATAGATTCGTCAGCTCATGCACATATTGATCCCTTTTTTCTAAAATGTAGTCCATTGTATGTACCTATCCTCATAGCTCGCCATGGGATAATATTATTTCTTGATGGCATATCGGAAATAATTCCAAGTAGGTGCAGCCGAAAATAGAGAGGGTTCCCTCCCATCCTTTTGTTAACAGTAGGTTTCCCACCATTCCTTAACATGAGGGGAGGCTTTGAGGAGTGAAAAAGTAATTTATTCACAGTTGGAAAATTCCATGGCTCTGGCAATGAGGTAGGATTGTATCCTTTTCCTTTTCTCACTAGTTCCTCTCCAGGGTTAGAAAACAGGAATTTTGGGCTCTATAGAGGAGTATGTATTTCGAACCACTTCTCATCTTATTTGGAAAGGCTTGCAACTTCTATCAAAACTTCTTCATTTACCTGTACATGTCTATGCTTTACCACGATTACCCCATTTCTCAAATTCCTTGAAAAATCTAAGGTGACTTCATTCTCAAAGCCTTGATTCATGGGAAATATCTTGACCACTCTACTTGGTCCAGGATATTTCTCGCTTGCTCAATGATAAGAAACTAGGAAAGTTCACTACGTGCTGAATGGCCACCCTCTTCGGTTATTCCATAGGGATAAATTTGGAGCTAGAAACAAAAAAATTCAACAAATACAAATAGAAAAATGCCACATAGAGTGGAGAGTTCAACATCCATTGCATGCAATGATGTTTAAAATTTTTAAATTTCAAATTGTATGTTCGGCCTTTCAACCCCCCTCCAATGAAGTTAGAGGCCACCCATGATGTTCCATATTGCTTTTTGTATGTTAATACACTTGACATTACTAACTTGATAAGGATATATAATTAGACATAATGGATCAACCGTAAAAAAAATAGAAGTAGTAGGTGAGGCGTGTGACGTAATTATTGGATGGATTAATCATAAAGCATGCTAACATGACTAGACATTATGGAACCCAAAGCATTAAAGCGGAGTCAAAGAATTTCGATATATTTTTAACTTTGCACATGGATAATACCATATTCACCAAAAGATTACCCTTAGATAAAAACAAAATAAATATAGAATAGACTTAGTGGCTCTTAAAAAAAATACATCCCTAATATTTAAAATGAAAATTAATTACTCATGCATACTCATCATCACCAATTTTAAGGAAAAAATTAATAATTTTCCATATTAATCCAACGATTTTCCTTTATTATTTCTAAGGGAGGGAAAAATAGCTAATTTTAGATAGTAATTTCAAATGTATTTCAATACCATATGCAAGTCCTCTACTGCCAACAAGCATCCATAACCTCAACAGGATTTCCTTTTAACCAATTGATATGTCAGTGTTGCATTCTACTAGAAATAATTTATAACTTTATTTTTCAATTATAAAAAAAAAATGCCATTTTTATGGCATGGTGACTAGTTGATAAGAATGTTGTTCACTATTGTTCATGAGACAAGCAAGCCAACTCATGATGAGACCTATTGTCCTTTGACCCAAATATCAAAGACCATTACCCTGCCTTTTTGAACAGAGTGGTAATGTCACCCCATTAATTCCTATTATCATGGTAGTTGGCCTCGTGATGAGACAGTTTATCCTTTGTTTGATTCTCTTCTTCTCTATTTATTAATTATTTTTTTGTTTTTGTTTTCTTATGACAAAATGTTAGTAAATGGTGTGGCTTATCAACTCCTTAATAGTTAGTTATGGTGTAAAAAGTATTGTAATAATTACCTTTTTGGCTCTCCATTTTTCTTCCCATTTGTTTTTTTTTTTTTGAGCAGATTGAAGAATTATAAGAAACTAAAATGAAAAAAAATTATTCGAGTGGGGATTGAATAATTACATTATAAATATCTTTATATATTCAGAATATCAGGGTTGTTAAATTTTTAGGAAGTTTATAAGTACATTAAAATCTTCTTATAAAAAATTATCTTATGGAATTTATTTGGGAGAACTAATTATCTTACCATGACATCAAAGAGATTTGACAACAAGTTAAAAGAATAATTATTTCTAAACATAACTGTGGCATAGAAACCAAAAATAATGATGAAGGAAACAACAAATATGACTAAGGGAACAACATTTGTGACTAATGAAACAACAAATGCGTGTGAGGGAGCAACAACTGTGACTAAGGAAACAACAAACACAACTAAGGGAACAATAGAAGTGACTAAGGTAACAATAACTATGACTAATGGAAAAAACGTTGTGACTATGGAAACAACAACCGTGCCCAAGGGAAAATCAACTGTGACTACGTAAACAACAAGTGTGACTAATGGAAGAACATACTTGACTAAGGGAACAACATTTGTGACTAAGGAAACAATGGTTGTACCTAAGGGAAGAATAATTGTTTTTTTTTAATTATATTTTATTATCTATTATTTTATTAAAAGAGGCTCAATAGAAATTTTCACCAAAGGTATGTACATTATGTACAAAATGAAATAATTTTCAAAATACTTCAGTTGGATGTAGCTATGGGGTTACCTCCCCAGTCAACTATAAACTGTAAATTGAAATCATTGCTTACCTAGTGAAGAAATGATTCCCATGTGAATGGATGGTAATAGAGACAAAGTTAGTGTCCATTGGAAAGGAAAGAGATGTTAGAACCCTAAATTGTTGTAAGGATCACCATGTCATTTTCATAAAATTTAGTGAGCTCATATGCTCCTATCAATCTTGTTTGGAGTTTCCCTAGGAAATATTGGAATCTGGAGTCATATAATAACACGTAGTGTCCCTTCTGAAAGGTTTTATTCTTAGACAATTCATCATGTCATTTACCCCTTTGTTGTTGAATAAATGTCGTGCAATGTAATTCCAACATGTGAATCTCGTTGAGTTCATTATTTTGTTGCAAACGTTGTTTCTGTAATTTTGTGTAATCCAATCCAACTTTCCTAGAGGTTTTGACAATATTGATTTCAAATTATATTGGAAAAATGGGCTCTTTACGAAAAACAAGCTGATATGGTGAATATATAGTAGTGTTGCAACAAGTCATTCGATAGGCCCATAAGGCCTTAGGGATTTTGGCAGCCAAATTCCAACGATTCACATATATTGTTTTATTTAACATTTCCTCCAAAAATTTATTGGTGTTTTCCACCTATACATTTTATTGAGTATGGTAAGAAGAAATAATTTTTTGTTTAATGTAATATTTCTGCAAGGTAGAAGAACTTTTGTGGGCGGTGAATTGTAATCCCTCATCTGTTATGATCTCTCTAGGAATTCCATACCGCACAAATAGTTCAAATATAAAATTAATAATTGCTTCTTATGTATCATTTGATCCTTTGAGATAACTACTACTTCCCCCCCATTTAGTTGCATACATTGTGAAAACCATAATATACACCTTCTGATTTGACGATGGCTTAAATTGGACCATGAAATCCAACTCCCATCTTTCAAAAATCTCAAGTACAATTTGTGGTTGCAACGTAATTTCATCAACTTGATTGGGACCACCCATACTTTGACAATTATCACATATCTAGACATATTTTCTTGCATATTTACATATTATAGGCTAGTAATAGGCCATCTGTAAGACTTTATGCCCAATTCTTTGTTTAGCGAAATTCACACTGTAGGGTTCGTCACAAAAAGCCTTATGAATATCATAAATTTTGTCTTCCTTGATGTAGCTTCGGATTTGAAGATCGGAATCTATATGGAAGAGGTAATAGTTAATCGATGAGAACCATGCACTACATTTAACGATAAGCTTATTTTATCTGCACGATAAATGTGCTAGAAATTTTTGTGTTTCTAAGTAATTAGCGACATCAACACGCCAAGGTGTTTTAATTGTCACTACAAACGATTATTCATTTGGAAACTTTTTGTCCATAGGTAAATAACTAGTCGCTAGTGGAATTCTTGACATAAAATATGCAACAAGATTCTCCTTCCCCGATCGATCCTTTATGGTGGTATAGAATTCTTGTAATAACAGTTACTAATGGGTTATTATACCATTAGTAATATTTTTATTAGCTAAATACCTAATGGCAGAATTATCAGTGTATAAAAATATTGGTTATCTTATTATGTAGCAACAAAATTTATTGATAGAATAAACAACAAGTAAGAATTCTTTTTCCGCCACTGTATAATTTAGCCCTATCAATTTAAGATTATTGCTGATAAAATAGATAACATAAATATTTTTATCTTATTCATGTCCGAGTAAAACTCCTATTGTTGGGTCTCATGCATCAGATAAGATATGGAATGGTACATTCCAATTTGGTCCTTGTAACATTGGGGATGTTGAGAACAATTTTTTTAATATCTGCAAAAGAAAAATAACACATGCCAATCTACTCAAATTCCAAATTTCCTATCAATACATAGAATGGTGCTGCTATTTAAAAAAAAAATATCTATAAAATGGTGATAATAACTAGCATAGACAAGAAAAATATGCACCTCATTTTGTGTACGAAAAGTGGGTAGTGTAATAATTAACTCATTTCTACATGAATGCATGAATCAAAGATTTAACTCCCCATAACTACGCCCTATTTCATCATCATATGGAATTTTTCATTACTAAGGCATAGTTGAGTAGTTATGCATCATTTAAGAACTTGATTTAAATTTTGTAACCCTTGTTGAAACTCACTACCATAAGGAGTGAAATCATCCATGTATAGTTCAAGCCCTTCACTGATTAAGTTTGAAAAATAACTAAATATTTCCCTCTAGAAAGTGGTGGGTGCATTACATAGAAAAACTGGTAAAACCCTAAATGAAAATGTTCACCATGGACAGGTGAATGTGGTTTTTCCCTTATCTTGTGGAGCAATCCATATTTGGTTATATCCACCAAAACCATCAAGGAAAGATAAAAAATAATTTCCTGCAAAATTTTTGAGGTCCTGATATACAAATGGAAGAGGAAAGTGATATTTCTGTGTAGCTTTGTTCAATTATCTGTAATCCAAAAAAATTCTCCATTTTTCATTTTCCGTAGGGACCACAACGAGTAGTGAAACCCACTAGCTGTTAGAAAGAGGATATATGAAATTAACATTAACGAGTTTATGTTATTCTTATTTTACTATATACCTAAGTTGTGTATTTATTCTTATTTTAGGTTGTAGAATGGTACAGGCATTTTTTGTATATAAAGGTGATGTGGACACAGTTGGGGCACAGTTGGGGATCGATGCCTCTCATATTAGAATATTCCCAAGAAAAAGCTTGTTTATCTTTCTGTAGGATTTGATTTAATTTTTTATATTGCAAGCCATCGAAATCAACATTAATGTTTAAGGCCAGGGAAAATTTTATGGGCTAATATTCTCAAGTGGTACAGTATTCCATACATTTTCCAAAAAAAGGATTCATCAATTTCCATTTTTCTAAAAATAAATTCGGCCAAATTTTATAGTGTAAAATGATTTTACCTTAAAAATCACCAATATTATATATTGTCTAATATTAAATATTTATAAATTGAAACATTTTTACAAAATTATCATCAAACATTTTAGATTTTGGATATTAGGGGCTGGTAAGATTCGCTAAGGTTGCTAAACTTTAATATAAACTTCAATCCTTCAAACTTTCCCTGTTTAAGGTCTTACTAGTCTCAATTTCAATGCGAACATTATTATGTACTATAATTCTGGGTATATGCTCATTTTTTAGAACCTTCAGTGGATATTCATGGGCCTCATTTTCAAGAATAGCTTTTAACATATGACATGTTTGATTCCCAGTAGTAGAAGGTTGCTGAGTAAAACTATTTGCTACATCATCGTTAGTTTTCTTTTTAAAAATAAGAGCTTCATCCACTGTAAGAGGAGAACACAAATTTCCTTCCTGATATTTGGGATGGAACGATTGATAATTTTCAAATAAAAGGTTGGGTCTTGTGGTTGGGTATAAAACAATATTTTTAAAGACATTCCTTTTTTCAATCGTCATTTTTCCTATCTGACACGTGATATATGCATATACAGTTTCCAGCCATGGTCTGCCTAATATCAAAGGGTGTTCATCCAACCTATTTCTAGGATTGAGATACATAAATTCTACTGGGTATTCACAGGAATCTACTGAAATTTAATGTCATCGGAAGTGCCTTATGGTTTTACCACTAATCTATCATCCAATTCCAACATAATGGAGGTTGTTTTAAATTTTTTGATTCCAAACATTCCACAGGTTTCTACAATCAATTTTTTTGCTGTGGGCGCTAAGTCCACTAGGGTGTTTGGGAGGCTATGATCTTGAATTTGAACAATAACTATTGAATATATGGGGTCATCATATTTAATATGTATTTTCTTCCCTAAGATGAGATCATAAAGTGTCCCAATAACATGGACTATAGGAGATTCTTTTGTTTTTCTCCTAAGATTTTTGACACATGGTTCTCTAATGATTTTATAATAGGTCGAGACATATTGAATAGCCTAGAGAAGAGGATTTGTAATACCTAAGTTTTTTACTTCCCCTATTAGATCGAAATCAAAATATATTGGTGTTTTTATCATAGTAAGTCTCTTAGGAAATGGAGGAGTAGCGTATGTAGTTTTAATAATCTCTTTTTGTTTATTTTTCTTATCAAATGTCTATGTTTATATGACAACTATAGTGGAAGAAGGGTGTTTTGCTAAGGGATTCTCCTTGAAAGGATTTTCATTGTTCTACTAACCTTTGTTTCCTATATAGTCTTCTGGAAATAATCCATCCAAGCCTCATTCGCAGCTCATTACATTCAAAGGAGGTAGAGCCATGATCTGAGTTTTCAAAAATCTTGAAATATTGGACGAGTCTCTTATTCAAATTAGGATTTAGTTGACCAGGTAATTTCATACATAATGGCACTGGAACATTTGGGGGGAATTGAGGTGGACATTGTTGTTGAGTCCACATTTTGCTCAATTTTCACAACCTTCTAAGACCTTTCTTCCCCCTTTTGAACTCTATTTGACCCCTAATTACACCTATTTTGATTATATTACTTATGTTTTGACCAAGAGGGTGCTATGTGCTTAGGGTATGCAAATTATATTAAAAATTTTCATTTGACCTTGTTCTTAAGTATTCCTTAAGTTGATTGTTTCCTCACTAAATTATCAAGTTGTTGATCGAAGTATTATGTAGGTTATTCATGATTTGAAGAAACTCAGTGTTTTCCCGTACACAGCTAGCTATCACCGATTTCCTGTAGACGCTCTGCGGTTTCCTCTAGAGGTGGATTTCCTGTAACCACCTAGATTTCCTTTAGCAAAATCGGCAGTTGGATATGTTTCACTTAGTCTCAAAACAAATGGGAAAATGGGTTTTGTGGGAAATCCAACTACATGGAAGATTTCCTATAGGTTGTTTCAGATTCATCATTTGAACCACCCATATCTCCAATATTCCTCTCGTTGGTCGTATTAGGAAAAGCTCCAGCAATGTAACAAAATTAGTCTGATCCATGCTTTTAGTCATGGATCAGACTCAACAAAGATATTTTTTAAATTGCGTTCTAGTATTGATAATAAACATTTCAACAAAGTATTTTTCCTAATTCAGGAAAAGCATATTCCTTTGAACTTTTATAAACTTCACCATGTTTCATTTGTAAGGGGTTTGGTTAGCTGATAGAACATATCAAATTGTACATGACTGTAATATTTTCCATATTAATATAGAGTTACATGTTATCTCTATTTTATTGAGTAAAACCTTTTTAATATTGAAGGGGTTATGAGTAACAGAGGGCCCCCTTTGCTCACAACTCCATTAGTTACAACAATGTGTTCTTTTGATTATTTTTATGCAGTAATAAATTTATTGGCACAACCAGTGTTTCTCTTTTCTGAGTTTTAACAGCATATTTCAAATGATTGAATGGTGAAGTTTATGTGATAATGTGTTTAAATTCATTTAATATGGTTTTAATTTCTAAATTTTAGATTGATTTGCTTATGGTTGTGTGCTTGATATTTTATCTTTTCTGATCAAAATTAGCAATATCAAGAGTTTTATAGGGATGATTAAATCCACTCCATAGCCTTTGTTGCCAAGTGTTGATGTAGAAAAGAGACATTAGTACTGTTTATGTGTGACTGGTTTAATTAGGAAGCACTTAAGGTATTAGCATGCATATAATTTTCACATCAAAATTTCAAAAGGAATCAAGGATTTTGTTTGTATATGTGAGGAATTGGACCTTAGAAAAGACATTCTAGCAAAACTCCTCCTCAAATGGAGAGGAAAGGCTTATGAACAAGCAGTGGATTATGGGAAAATAGCTTTTTACTCGATAAATTGTGAGCAACCTGGCCACCTTTAGGATGCCTATCCTTATTTTCAATGTCACCCTTTACAACCATAAATGAAATAAGAGAATCACAGATGACAATATGATAAGGGACCCAAGCTTATAAGTCCTCTATAGCTCATGGGCAGGACAAATATCATAACCAAGATGCACCTAATGAAATAACCACTCATCCAGACTCTATGCAGGTCCATGATGTCACGTCCCAACCAATGGGAGAGAAATATCACATATTGGCCAATCTATTTCATGAAGCAGTGAGTATTGTGGGACCAAAAGTTAGTGGTCACAAACACACCTACGAATTGGACCGTTCCAATAGTGTTAAAGAGAAAACAAATATATATAAGTTTAATAAAATATATGTATTTCATGGATTGTCTTGATCTAACAATTATATGCCACTTTTAAATACAAAAATTGCTTCTACAAAATATTTGCAGAATTTGAAACTCAATCGCCAATCACAATATCATGAAGAAAGATCAATCACACATAACACAAAGAATTTACTAGGGGAAAGCTTATAACTAAAAATGCCACTATCGTCTATTATGTATTATATCATGGATCATGAAACAATTACATACAAATATTCAATCCAAGAGCTCTCAGTACAATAGCTAATTGTCTCACATTGTCATACAAAAATCGGCAAGTTCCTTCGCCAATTTACTATCTCCAAACAACCTGCCCCCACTGCGCAATCCAAGCTGATAACAATCCTTGAATGAATGGAATACTTCTTCCCTTGACTACGCAATCCTCATGGGAACATCCAATGTGTGTGTGGCTGCATATGTGAAACCAATAATGTCACAACTAATAGTCAATTTGTCCCTTTCACCTACATCTCAATTGGGTCTCCACTAGATCTTACATGTATGTAGTTAATAGTATTAGATCTCTAGTTGCATGTGATGCCACTGATTTTGAATTAATTAATAATTAATTCACTTGATCTCTCACAAGTGTATCTTCAGTTTCAACTAGCACAACTAATTTTAACTCACTTAACTAAGTTAAACTACTTTACAAATTTCATAACTACACTTCCAACTTTGTTACAACTTCGAATCACTTAGTTACAACTAAATCCACTTGCATGTCCCACCAACCAACCACTCAAATCAAAATTCCTACAGCTAACTAATTTCTCACTTTAGTTAACTATTTCCAAGTGCTCATTGAGAATAGATTATTGTTTATTGTCCAACCCATATTAAGGGATAATAATAGTCAATATGCATCTATAAATAGAAATTGCACATACATATATAAATAGACCACATCTATAAATATAATTTTCTCATGCATCTAATAGAAATCCACCTAAAAATAGCCTGAGACTCCATCCTAGTGTAGTTCCATAATTTTCACTAGGATCTTCTTGTTGAATCTGAACACTCCCTCTCAACAAGAAATGGATTATCCTTCACCCTGATCTTTTCTCTATGGTATTCGAATTTTCTCCTAGTGAGAGCCTTCATCAAAATATATGCATCTTGATCTTCAATAGGAATGTAATGAAGCAACATGATCTTCCTCTACACAAAATCTATGATATGATGATACATGATATCTATATGCTTAGATCGATCATGAAACACAAGATTAATCCAGATTTTAATGTAACTCTGATTATCACAATGAGTCATTGTCGGATCTAAATGAGAAACAAACAAACCAAACAATATCTTTCTCATCTAAATAGCCTCACATCTAGCTTGATTTTCTTCCATGTATTCCGCTTCCTCTAAAATGAGTGTCATGGATGTCTGCCTCTTGTTGTACCAAGAAACAATTGTATATCCAATGTTAAATATCCCCCCTATTGTGCTCTTTCTATATGATAGGCTACCTGCCCAATCTGCATCCTTGAAGCCATGCAACTTCACTTCATCCATCTGTCTATACCATAAACCATACTCATATGTGCCCCTCAGGTATCTCAAGACATGCTTGCCCATCTTCCAAAAGTGCTTGGTAGGCTTAACCACCGCTTGACTCAGCTGGTTAAACACATACCAAATGTCAGTTCTCATGTTCACTAGATACATTATCGAACCCACTAATTGTCGATAGACAGTAGCATCCACTACCTCTCTAGAAGTAGCATCCTCTTTCCTCCAGTTTCCTGGAAGAGGAGTATCCATGGGTGTTCAACCCTCTATCTAAAACTTACCCAGTATCTCCCTTGGATACTTTCCTTGAGACCCAAAAATTTCACCATCTCATTGCCATATTTCCAATCCAAGGAAATAATGAAGGAGGCCCGTATCCTTCATCTCAAACTCCTTTGCAAGTTCATCCTTGCATGAGTGCATCAGCTGCTTATCACCAGTCAATATTAAATCATCAACATAAAGAATAATGATTAAAAGTTTACCCTCCACAACAATTTGGTATAGGTTCACATCCACTTCAGTTTAGGTGAAGCCCAATTCTGTGAAAATGTTGTCTATCAGAGTGTACCAAGCACAGAGTGCTTGCTTCAGCCCATACAACGCTCTTTTGAGTCAGCACACATGCGACTCACTGCTGACGATCTCAAATCCTTCAGGCTGCTCTATGTAAACCTCTTCCTCAATGATCCCATTGAGAAACACAATCTTCACATCCATTTGATGAATGCGCCAACCCATTTGCACTAAGAGAGCAAGGATGGTGCTTATGGAAATATTCCTTGCGATAGATGCAAAGGTTTATTCATAATTTATCCCCTCGATCTGTGATAAGCCTCGGGCCACAAATATAACCTTGTTTTTATCAACACTCCCATCAACAACTTCCTTTACCTTGTAGATCCATCTTGAACCTACCACTGATTTATCAACCGGCCTTGGAACAATTTCCCAAGAACTATTTTTGACAATCGATTCATACTCCTCAACCATTGCATCTACCCATGTAGGCTCCTACACTTCTTCCTGAAAGGAAGATGGTTTAATTACAATACATTTTCTCATGATAGCCATGTATCTAGTAAATCGTTTAGGAGACTGTCTTTGTGTGCGATGTGAATTAGGGGCTCCTACATTATGTGCAACATCAAGTCTCAGCCTATCAGCTTCTGTGGTATGCCTTCTTCCAGTTTTGATGGTTGTCTCTACGTGAGTGGAATCATCCACTCCATGAACCTCCTCCTCTGGCTGATCCACATCTAGACACTCATATTTGGGAACCAGTAGTTCCTCCTATGCATGCAAGTCTAGCTCCCTCTCAAGTGACAACGACATGGATTTCCCCTCATTAGATTTTATATCCCGTCACACCATGACCATTCGAATGTTTCTCAAATACACACGATAATTATGGGGTGTTTCTGTGCACCCCACAAAAATTCCAACTTCAGTTGCTGGCTCCATCTTCTTCCTAGCATCCTTGGTCACATGCACATAAACATATGAGCCAAAAAATTAAATTTTGAGACATCTGGTCTCTTACCAGTGAAAGCTTCTTCAGGTGTACTCATGCTAAGTACTCTATGAGGACAATGATTTTGCACATAAACCGTAGTGTTGCATACTTCTTCCCACAAATGCATTGGTAGGACCTAATCATGAAACATCGCTTCCACTACACCCACAATCATTCTATTCTCCCTCTCCGCGACCCCATTCTACTGTGGGTTATGAGGCGCTATGACTTATCTCCGAATTCCTTCATTGTTGTAGAAGCTCTTGCATTCGTTAGAGATGTATTCTCCACTATTATCGCTCCTCGGAGCCTTCACATGCTTCCTCGACTCTTTCCCCACCAATGCCTTAAACTCACAGAACTTTGAGAATGTTGGATCCTTATTATGCATGAAAAAGATCCAACATTTACGAGAAATTTCATCAACAAAAATAAAATAGTACTTATGTTTTGCTGTTGAAGCATCCGAGAACAGTCCACACACATCCGTGTGAACTCTCTCAAGGATCCCCAAACCATGGTTCTCATTCTCATGAAAGGTGGACTTTACATACTTTCCCATGGTGGAACCCTTGCACTGATCTAACTGAGAAAGCGTTCCCATTGGAAGTCTAGTAGATATTTGATGCATTATTTTCAAGGCTCCATGATGAAGATGGCCCAATCACCTATGCCATAATTCACCCTCATCCCGGCTCACCACTTTTTCCGCCTTGCACATCATGGCAGCGCAACAATTTTCCTCCAACTTGTAGATATTCTTAACTCAAATCCCTATCCTCTTGGCTTGACTCATTGTTTTATGTTGCAGGAAATCATTTCCATCGCTGAAAAAACCGTCACAACCTCTGTCCTCCAACATTGCGAATGAGACCAATTTTTTCTTGACACCTGGAACATGCACAACATCTTTTAATTGAAATAGTTTACCTGAATCCCTCTAAAAGGTAATGGTACCAATTCTAGTCGTACTATATCGTCCATCATCGCCCATCTCTATATGCATTTGGAGATATTTCTCCTCCAAGTCACTGAAACGTTCCTTATATTCCGTCATTTGAAAGGAAGCACAACTATCCAAGTACCACACTGATACTAATGCACTTGACACCATGCATGCGATCAAGGAGAAGTAAAGTTAAAATTGCGAGGCAAGGGCCTCACTAGCTGCAGCTCCAACAACCTTCTTGTACTTCTTCTTTTGCGGACAGTTAGTAGCAAGATGTCCATGTTCATAACCGTGAGAACAATTCATCTATGACATATCCAGCTTCTTGCCTTTAGACTTAGATTTAGAATGGAATTTCTTCCCTTCCTCTTCTTCACCTTGGCAGCCAAAGAACAATCCTCTTAATCATCATGCGTTGATGAAGAGCCATCTCTGGTGTTCCACCTGAACTCTTCATGCACCAGATCCGACCACAGTCGTTCCTAATCTGGCAATTTTTCTTGTCCGTTGATAGATTTTTCATAACTATGGAAACTCTTATGAATTCCCAAGAGAGCCAAGCTCACCAAATCATCATCAACAACAGCTATTCCCATAATCCCCAGTTCATCCTGACATTGGACAAACTTCGTGAGATAATTTGGAATGTTGTCATCCTTTTCCATCTTGATCTTCCAGAGTTTATCTTTGACACCAATTTCCTATGGTTGTTGTTGCTTTGGAAAAGATCCATCAAAGCCTTCCACATAACATATGGTGTGCCTTTTCCATGAAGGCTTGAGACAATGTGGTCTCGTACTCCCTCCAACAGAATCCTCCTCACCTTTGCCATGCATCAGGATTGGTAGCATCTTACGAAGTAGGCTTAGGAAAGTCATTGTCATTGAATTCCTTCAAACCATTATCTTCCAGCATTGCCTCCATCCTGTCCTTCCAAAGAATGTAGTTCGAGCTGCCCTCGAGTGAAAATTTGGCAAGTTCTTTATCGAATTTACTATCTCCAGAAAACATGCCTCCACTACGCAATCCCAGCGGATGGAAATCCCTAAATGAATGGAAGCCTGCGTGCCTTGATTGCGCAATACTCATGGGCACATCCAATTTTTGTGTGGTTGCATGTGTGCAACTGATAATGTCACAACTAATAGTCAATCTGTCTCATTCACCTACATCTCAACTGGGCCTCCACTGGATCTGACATGCATGTAGTTAATAGTAGTAAATCTTCAGTTGCATGTGAGGCCACTGATTGTGAATTAATTAATAATTAATTCACTTGATCTCTCACTAGTGTATCTCCAGCTACAACTAGTACAGCTGAGTTTAAATCACTTAACTAAGTTAAACTACTTTACAACTTTCATAACTACACTTCCAACCCTATTACAACCTCGAATCACTCGGTTACAACTAAGTCCACTTGCATGTCCCACAAACCAATCACTCAACTCTAAATTCCTATAGCTAAGTAATTAGCAACTTCAGTTAACTATTTCCAAGTGCTCATTGAGAATAGATTATTTTTTATTGTCCAACTAATATTAAGAGATAATAATAGTCTACATGCATCTACAAATAGACATGCAATCTATAAATAGAACTTGCACATACATCTATAAATAGACCTCATCCATAGATAGAATTTTCCCATGCATCTATAAATAGACATCTTCCAAAAAATAGCCCGAGGCTCCATCCTAGTGTAGATCCATAATTTTCACTAGGATCTTCTTGTTGAATCTAAACAAAATATATTGGATAATGTGGCATCAGAAACATCTCAAGGAAAGGAAATTCTTATAAAATCTCTGCAAGATTCTAACAAACCCTGGGAATGCAGAGATTTCTAGAAAAAGAAAGGAAAAAAAAATCCAATGTGTATTCCACGAACCTAAATCCCAAAAGAGAAAAAATGTAATAGTGTTTAGTGTTCTTCTAGAATAAGGCCAATTGTGTGAGAAAATGAGACATATTGGTAAATAATGTAACTTTTTTTTTACTAATAAATAGAATGTTGACATTAAAAATTTTAAATATTGGTTTCTCTCAATATTAATAGGCTACACGTTAATTAAAATGTTTAGATAAATTAATTTTTTTTATTCATGTTGAATTTAGTTGTAAAAAAAGAAAAAAATTAATTAATTTAGATATACCATATGTATAATTTGATGATGAAGAACGAGGGTGGATTGATTTGCAAATTAAAATCATCGAAAACTTCCTTTAATTTTATTGGGGCTTCGTTTGCCACCACTAATTCCTTTACCCACTTCCCCATAATGAATCTTTTAAATGATGAATCCATGTCCACCTTATTCTCGAATTGAACAATTTTTAACATGCAAGAAAATTGTTTTGGGTAACTTCCATCTCATTTGAAGGTCGTGTAGTAAGGCATTCCCATTTTAATAACATAAAATATCTTTGGTATCAAAATACTTCGGTTGAAAAAGCAAACCCAAGGATTGTCATCTCATTCGGAGGTTTACCATTTTTGTAGGAGAATACATGCTTCCCATTGTTTCACATTGACGAATTTGTATGGTAGTAAATTGTCAAGATAAAACCATCTATATCCAAGGGAAGAATATCTCTATTGCTGATCATCTGGGTTGATATACAAATCCAATGAACTACTATTAATCTTGGATTACCAAATCATAGTGTTATTTTCTATTGAATAAAATGGCATGATCTATCCTTCTGCCAAAGTTCTTCATCTTATAATTTATATCTTTGCATGAGATAATGCTGCTTCTATTAACAAATAAAACCAATATTTTATTATAAATATACTCCATAGAACTCCCAATGTGGGTAATATTGGAAATCCTATATGAAATTAGCATTCCACATAATAATTAAGGAAAACCATAATACATCATCAAGTTTAATTTATATAAAAATGTGATATAACTCCTAAAAGAAACATATTTAGGTCGATAGGCTTTCTTTTTTAATCAATTCACCTTGCCTCTTCGTCAACCTTTTTTATTGTGCCGATAACATTTGTTTTGAATCATGTCGGTGACCTCTATTCTCAATGTATGATGACATCTGTCCAATGAAAGACAACTGCATGTGCTTTAATTCTTTATTGTCTTTATCGGGCAAAACCATGCCGTCTGCATGCGCGTTTAACTCTGAGTAGTCTATAGTGTGACATTAATTCCGAATAGTCTATAGTGTGCCGTTTTGAAGGTTTTTAGGGTAGTTTTTTCGGGTCTAATTTCTCTAAATTCTGGCAGAAATTTATTGAAAATAGAAGTTTGATGGGTAACTTTGCATAATCGAAGATCACTAGGAGTTTTTAGGGTGATGAATCCATATATACAGTCAAAAAATTAGTTTAAATAACAGAAATCAAGATTTTACCTTAATTGTTTTCACCGAATTCCATCACCCGAAAGTCCAAAAAATTGCAGTAAAGACAACTCCGTTTAATTCTTGATTTCCTCCGCCGTTTTTATCGAGCAAAACCACGTCGTCAAATACCAAAATTCTCGTGAAGCTGTTTTATGTTCATACACTAGGGGAGATTGTTGACCTGGCCCCCCTGATTATTCGTTTTCATAACACACCTGGTACAAAAGCATATGCAGTGGTAAGTGGGAGACCTCAAGGCACCCGTGAAGTAACTTCTGTGATGCTTAGATGGTCTCCAACTGGATGTCATGAGCGCCGCTTCAAGATTTTTGATTTGGGGCTAGGCTATGTAGGTTCGAACATACCTATTATACAAGAAATTTACTGCTCCATGAAGGGTCTACTTGCGAAACATAATATGGGCCTGCTTGCGATACATAACCCTTCTGCCATTATCACTGTGGCAGATCTAAATACTACGGCTCGGGATGGATTAGCCGTAGCAGTGGAAAGGCCTTCCAGCACTCTTTTGATTCAGGTGCCTCGTGCATTTGTTCTTCATATATTTCAACGTAAGTCATTTTGATACTTTCAATTTCGATTTCAATTTATTATGTAATAATATGTTTTTACCCTTTTTTTGTCTTTTTAAATAAATAATTTCAATGTATTATTATGTAAATAACCTTTTGTCTTTTTAAATAAATAATTTAGATGTATTATTATTATGTGAATAGGCCTTTTAATTTAGAAATAGAGTTCTGGTAGTTTTAAATTAATTACCTATAATTATAATGTGGGATAGTAATAGTTTAATATTCTTACTAATATATAAATTAAAATTTTTAATTTATTTTCAAAGTAGAATGATTTTACAAAAGTATATTCCAAGCGAAAGGCAAAATATTTCTCTCCAGATTTTCACATTTTCAGGTAAACCGCAAATGTTAATGTATACACCATGCCCATCTGGATTTTGATAAACAAACAGCGAATGAAATGGCAGAGCTGAACCTCAAATTTGGGACGGACAATGGCTGCGACGTTTTGTCAACGGTTATATGAGATACGTTGTGTTGGCTATTGGCGTCTATTGTGAGTAGGATGGATAATTGCACCTCTCTTAATCTTGCGGGTAGATATGAGTAGTTTCAAATGACATGCTGGACCAACAAGAAGTTTTCTCTCAGGATTTTTCATTTCTGAAACCGATGATATGACTGCTGCTCTCGAGATGTTATTATTACTATTGTAACAAGACAGCTCTGTTCTGCACCAATTTATACAGGTTCATGGAATGATTTTTTATATGTTACACTTTTTAAAGTTTTTGGTACATTTTTGATAGATTTTTTTTTTTTTTTTTTTTTTGAAGTTGATTAAAATATTTGCAGATTCCTAGACATAATATTTTCTATCCTCTGTTTATTTTGCAAAGTCGTCCCACAAATCTGGGTAGTAAGCCTCCCTGCTCCTGTAAGAGGCATGTTAACTTCTGGAATCACATGATGTATCTGGTCACTCGGCCAGCCAATAAAAGCTCTAATTTTCTGTATCAGTGGCATAGTAAAGTCAGGGGGATGGGGCTCCTGTGCCTGTATGGTACTCTGACTATCAAGGTTAAGGAATGGCGCATACTCTGTATTAACATTGTTCAATTTTGTATGACAATGCTTTTACAGAAGAGCCATCTTGCAATGGGAAAATGGCGCCAAAGGGTCGTTACCGCCAAAGGAAAGCAGCAGGATCAATTAGAACCTAGGCCCAAGAAAAGGGGTTGCAAAACTAATCTGGAACACCTGGAAACACTTGCCGCAAATTATGTCATAGGAAATTCCTTTGAAGTTCGCCATGACATTCGTGGGTGGGAAAAGGAAATTCAGATGGAACCTGAAGATAATGAGGCAGAGGCTGAGATCCTCGATTTCATTACAGATCCAGGCCATACTCGTGGATGCCTCACATTGTTTAATCAGACTGTCCACACTTATTGGATAGTAAAATGTTTGATTGCAAAAACTATACAAAGTAACCAATCAGTTCATGATAAGATAGAACCAGTTAAACCAAACCTCCGCACTCAGGCTCAGCTTTTGGAGATTCAGGACCAGCAACAACATATTAAGATAACACAATACCAGGCAGCAGATCGAGTAAGCAGACTAGATGATAAAGTGGGCCGCATGGAGAAAACCCTCCAAAAGATCCTTCAGCAGCTCCAACAAGCAGAAATGCCTGGGTCCAATGTCAACGACCGTGCCCTAGTCTCCTCATCTGAAGGATAGAAACTTTAGTTTTTAAATTTGATGGCTTTTTGTTAAATATGAACTTTTATTATCTGTTATGCATGTACAAACTGAAGTAGTAGAACAGTTAGCTCAGGAGAACTCTAGACGTATGAGACAATTTCAGTACTGGGTTGCTCATCATGCTTTTAGATGGCCAACAGACCTGGTTTCCCTCAAGAAGATTGAGGTCAAAGACTGATCTTTATATTTTGTAGCCTGTCTTTTAAATATAAATAGAAATGGCAAGGTCCCACTGAATTTACAAAAAAAAAAAGAAATGAAATGAAATTATTTTAATGTTTACTAGGCTAAACATAGTCTATGGATAGATTGCTTCTTAATTGGTTCTTGTATTTGGTCATATTCCTGTGAAATGTCATAACACATGCATTTGAATAACTTTGTTTTTTTGTTTCCAATTTTCCAATAATAAAAAGGCCTAGCATTCTAAAACGAAATGTTTTTCTGTTTCTAGTTTTCGAACAAAAAATGCATACACTTTCCTCCAACACCTTTTTTGGCCTTGTATAAGTTGATGAGAATTTTGGTTCTCTAAAAAATATTATTCCTTCTGTACGATTTTTTGTTAATGATTATGAGTAGCATTAAACACTTCAACACTTTGATTGTGAAATTTGATTGTGAAAAAAACACCCATCAAACTTGTGATTTCAATACAGTTAAACATCTTTTTAATGAATTTTAAACATTCAAATTCTTCATTTCGTTATGGGAAAATCACCGTTATTCAAGCAGCAACATCACTAATATTGCGTTTTCATAGTACAAACACAGCCAGCTATAACATATTTTGGCGCCTTGCATTTCAATTAAGCGCTTTGGAAGGAATCTCAATATTTCCACTAACTAATGAAGCAAGCATTACTGGTTGCTAATCAATTGTACCTGTCCTCGTTCATTTTGTAACAAATCAGAGCAATTCGATTTTCAAAGGCACATTTGTGTTAAAATTTTCAGATAGTTATTATAAATTAATGAATCAATATTCAGTGCCGGTGCCACAGTCGAAGAGAAAGCTAATTAACCAATTTAAATCTTCACATAATTTTTTATAAATCGAATCAGTGGTACGTTCGTTCAGCACCCAAAGAGAGGGTTGTAACTGAACTGATACGGTTACGTTCGTTATATATATATGCGCAGGGCATCTGTGTGGACTGCCCAAGATGGATAAGTAGATTTTTACAAGTAATGATCTTAATCGGTGTGATTCTTTATATTAGGCTTCACGGAGAAATTAAGATTGCAAATCTAAAGTTTAAAACCAAATTATTTTTAACTTTTTCTCTGCCCTATCAAATATTGACGATGTTTTTATGTAGCCAGGGTTTTCTCCTTTGGCATTAAGATTTACTGAAAAATTTACCTCAGTTTTGTAATTTAGCGGTTGTAGTTTCTATACAAATTTAATTCATTTGTAAATTGGCATTGCAGTGGAGTTTCTATTGATGGTTTACTGTAGCTGGTTGTAATTTCTTTAGTAACAAATATTCTACATGTAATCCAAGTTAAGTCTTTTGTAATAAAATGGAATTTCAATTAGTGTGTCTTTTTAGTTGGGATTTTTTTATTATTATATTGTAACTGAATTTCCATGAATATTTCTATAAGTTGGGTTTTTTCTATTACATTCTAATTGAATTTCATTTAGTATTTTTTCAAGTTGGGATAATTATAGTAGTTGAATTTAAATTAGTCTTTTTGCAAGTTGGGATAATTATATTATTTGAATTCAAATTAGCCTTTCTATAAGTTGCAATTTTTTCAATTATACTAGTTGAATTTTAGTTAGTCTTTCTGCAAGTTGTGTTAATTATATTAGTTGAATTTAAATTAGTCTTTCTACAAGTTAGGATTTTTTCAACTATACTAGTTGAATTTCAATTATATTAGTTAAATTTCAGTTAGTTCTTTTGCAAGTTGGGATAATTATCTTAGTTAAATTTAAATTAGTCTATTTTTATTTTTTCAATTATTTCAATTATATTAGTTGAATTTCAATTAGTCTTTAAAAATATAATGGAGGGGGCTATGATATGTGAAGATATGACACATGGATATGTGAAGAAAGATATGACACGGTATTAAATACATTGCAATCCAAACTCCTTAGGTTATTCTTAGTGGCTATCAAAACCCTTGATCAAGATAATTTATAGTGATAGTGATATTTAATGGATATGAATTAATTTTTTTTTTTAATGTACACAACAATATATAATATTATATACTAGTGAAAAATTTCCATGATTTTCTATTCAATAAATGTGAAAACAAAACATTATATACTTGTGAATATTTTCCATTGGATAACTATGAAAATTGAAGTGTCTAAATTAATTCTATTAACATGGAATCTACATAGCATCATTATATACTTGTGAAAATTTTCCATTGGAGAAATGTGAATATTTTCTATGCTTTGACACTAAAGAGTCAAACAAACTTATGATTTATTTATTTCTACATCGGTGCAAAACATATCTATGTTTTTATTAGTACATGTAGGTTATTTATTCATGTATTCTATGTTTTTCTAGGTATATGTAGGTTATTTATTCATGTATTTTTATGAATTTGTATTATTTTTCATTTATTTTCTAACATAGTTTTTTTTGTTTCAAGTTTTCTTGTGGTTACTATTTGTGATTCATTATGTCTTGGGTTAATGTAGTCATAATTTTAGATTGGCGAGGAAGATAATTTTTGATGGGTGAGGAAGAGATTAGTGCTAGTGGTACATCATACCTGAATAGGATAGGGACCTCAAATGTTGAAAAGATTGTGACTACATTTTTTAGTGGAGTTATTCTCATTCAGGTATAATTCTTTTTTCCTAACATACATACATATATACTTGAACAAAATTGCAAGAATGTTTCATATAAATATTCTGTATAATTACATTTTATGTTCTTCATATAAATATCCTGTAGAATTGTAATATATCGAGTGCAATCCCACATCTTGTTGCTATATTGTTAGGACAAAGTTTATTTTTTATTTCCATGTATGATCGACATTTATAAATGAAGCTATACTTAAATATGAATTCAATGTCTTTGCATAGTGATTTGATTCATAGATGTATATTTTCTACCTTTTTGAATTTGAATTTTTAACCTTTTACATGAAGGCATGCATTCTTAACTATTAAAACCACTCAATATGTATTTAAAATAGGTGTAGTCCAGATAATCCTTGACACACTCAATTTTTGTAAATTAAAATATCATCTCATCTAGTAGTTAGATTACTTTAAAATATGACATAAACAATTTAGTATTTAATATTCCATCATGCGATTGTAATGACATTAGAGAATGTTTTTGATAAACAACTCTAATATAGTTACTTATTATAAGCATAAGAAAAAAATACACAAAAAAAATTAAATGCAATGTCTTTGCATATTGGTTTCATTCCTAGATGTGTATTTTCTACCTTTATGAATTTGAACTTTTAACCTTTTACAAAAAGGCATGCATTCTTAACTATTAAAACCACTCAATATGTATTTAAAATAGGTGTAGTCTATATAATCCTTGACGGACTCAATTTTTGAAAATTAAAATATCATCTCATCTATTATTTAGATTACCTTAAAATATGACATAATCAATTTAGTATTTAATATTCGCGATTGTAATGAAATTAGAGAATGTTTTTGTTAAACAACTCTAATATAGTTACTTATTATAAACTTAATAAAAAATACACAAAAAAACTGATGCCGTCTCAATTGCTATATTAAAAATTCTATCGACCTCTCTTTGCACTTTTTGGGGCAATTCATAGTATTATAAAAATAAGATATATTGCAATATATGTAGATATTAAACACTTTTTATAAAATAAAATCATTCTCCACTATCCTCATATACATCTATATTGATATAATTCATTTATTTTATCCATTAATTCTATGAAATCATAATGTAATATTGTCATAGTAATTTTTTCTATATAAACTAAGCATAATCATATTATCAATTATTACTAATTATGCCGTAACGTGTTTTTATTTGAAAACAATTTCCATAATTGTCACCTGTACTTATTTGTACTATGAGATCAAATGTTAGATTATTGAAATATTTTAAACCATTCATCTACAATCTCTTTAATTTAACCTAACTACCTAAAGAACGCTCTTCAACACAACTCCCATTGAATTCTTATGAATAACAACTGTTTTGGAAATCATCAAGCATCCAGAAAACCTCAATAGGGATGGTGGTTTGTAGGTTAGCAGAAATTGGGCCCTCTTATTTTCCCACTCTTAATTGTTCCTTTCCTCGTCGCCTCCTTATACCCTTTTCTTCCTCTTCATTCCTCTTCTCACCGCTTCCCTCCTCTTCCCTTCCATTAACCTTAAAATACCCCTTGTTGACTCCTCATTTAACCATAAATGATCCCATGTTGACTCTGCTCTCAACTCTTCTGTCTTTCCTATCCCTTCCCAAAAAACCCCATCCTTTGGCCCCTTGGTACCAATGTACAATAATTCACCTAATACTAACCCCGCCTTAAACTTTAACATGTATCCAAATAAGTAATAAGGAATTTTAATCATTAATATCAATTTTAATTATTGAATAATATTAATAATAGTTATCCCAGATGCGGGTGGGTAAATGGAATGGGGTGGTGGCTAGCCTAGTGACCAACACCTAGCCAGGCCACATGCTTCCCATCGTTCTCAGTGAAGTTTCCATAAATTCCTGGAGGAAGCCGGACTCAGCATTCATGTCTCATTTGCCTTGGCGTTACTTCTTTGCCTTCATGTGCTCTGCCATGGCGATGCACCCTTCTGTGCAGCCCTCTCCCACTCCGTCTACTCGCCTTATGAGCATTTGGCCTCCCCATTTGGGTTTTCGGCTTGCTTTTCAGGTTTCTCGAGCTCCTCGGCCTCCATCTGATTATCTTTCGGCCTCTATTGTGTATTCCATGCCTCTACTAGCCCCTTCATCATTTCCACGCTCGTCTTACCCTCTCCAGTAGTTGTCTCCTCCATCAACTAGTTCTCACGGTCCTCCTTCACTTCTGTGTACACCTTGCTCACCAAATTCATTTCTCTCTTCCCCGTCCCCCTCCGTCTTCCCTAGTTCTCACTCCCTGTTCACTAGCATTGATTCCCGCACCATAATGCCGCACAGGCATATAATTCGTAGTAGAAGAGGTGGTGGCGGCAGAGGGGAGGGTAGTAGGGGTTCACGCCTGCCACTTGCCATTCACGATTTAGGCAGCCGGCCTCCTTCAGACAACAACATGGGCCGATTTCATTTTTGGAGTGACCTCGCCAAGCCACGCATTACTGCTACCATCTTAGTCTCCCAGTTAAGCCAGGCATGACTAGCTCCAGTAGTGAGGGTGATAGCAGCAACGACTCAGCTCGTGGGAAGCAAAAGCTCAACTTGGATTCAAGCTACTCTTCCATGTCAGAGAGTTCCTCCCAGTACTCTAAAAGCACCACTGAAGATCTAAAATATTACAGCTGTCCCATAATGGAGGAGAATCCTCCTCCACCTACAGACAGTGAGCTTCTTGTCAAGTCTTGCTTTCCTTCTTTTGGCCTTCTATCATGTTAAGTTTCGGGTTCAAACACGTTGATGGTCACCTCCTTCGAAGCTTAAAATGATTTTTTTGTTTCTATTATGCTACTAAGAACTTGATGACTGTTGGTTTCCCGATAATGGGCAGCAACTCTTGGGCTGGTTTCCCAGTTATGGGCAGCCGTTTTTATAGTTTTTTGGTTTTTTTGAATAGGACCTCTTGTGAGGTTGACTAATTTAGCAGCCATGCAGGAAGGTTTCACATTGTAAATTATGTTCAATATCAATAGATTAACGCAACATAGAAAAAAAATATTAATAATAGTTTAGAATTAACCATTCCTAATTATATTAGAAATTAAAATTGGCATTAATATTATGTATCAAATCTTTCGGTGAAAATCACATTGGAGAAATTTGTGTCGACGCGTTTCGAACTAGCGAGTGTGGTTCATCATCAGGACAAGATGAGAAATCTAATTTAGGACTCAACTTAAATAGATAATGAAGCTCCAAATAGCCGTTGTATAAATATGAACATAAATATAAATATAAAAACATAAAAATAAAAATATTAAAAAATAAAAATAAAAATAAAAATAAAATAAATAAAAAGTAAAAATTATTGTTGTTTTTATTTTTTATTTATTTTATTTTTATTTTTTAATATTTTTTATTTTTATTTTTATTTTTTTATATTTATATTTATGTTCATATTTATATTTTTAATTTTTTTTGTGAAACTAGCCGTTATTGTACAACAGCTATTTGGAGCTTCATTATCTATTTAAGCTGAGTCCTAGATCAGATTTCTCATCTTGTCCTGATGATGAACTACACTGGCTCGGTCGAAATGCGTCGACACAAATTTCTCCAATGTGATTTTCACTGAAAGATTTGATACATAATTTATGGATCACAGAAGTCAAATTCCTAACATTAATATTATTATTGTTAACATTTAACATTAACTCTCATTAAGAAACTATAATTATTTATCTAAGGACCACATCAAAATTAATAATAGTTTACTCTATTATTAACATTAATTAATAAATGGACATTTGAATTTATGGAGACAAAAGGGTCCAAGAAAATGGTGGAGTTTCGGTTCTGAGTTTTCCAGTAGGGTTTTATTTTGCTGTAGTAGTGAAGGTTGGTTTTGCAGATTCTGAAGTACAAGTATGGCAGCGGCTTCTAGGGGGGGAGACTCCCTCCTACAGAAATATTATGACAGGGGAAAGTAGTGGTCAACATCAAGCCAGTGGTGCTGGTCCGGTACTTGGGGCTCAATGGCAGGCCCAACAAAGAGGTCAGTGTTTGCCTAAATCATCAAAGATACCCCATTTTATCATTCCTCCAAATAAACTTGATTGATATGGGGGTTATATGAAGGATCATGCATTGATTTGTAAGTTTATAGGAATTTGGGCCATTGAGAAGGATCTTCCTAAATGGATTCATCTTAAATGGAAACCCAAAGGGCATCTTGATATCAAATTTGGTGCTAGGGGTTTTTTTACAGTTATTTTTACCAACTTATTTAATAAAGAAAGAGTTTTCGAAGGGGGTCCATATTTCTACCAGAATGCGGGTCTTTTCTTGCGTCACTGGGAAGAATGTTATAACCCTGACAAGGAACAGTTTCTGTTAGCCCTAGTGTGGGTATGATTGTTTGCTCTCCCTATGGACTTCTGGGATCCAGAAATTTTAGAGGGCATAGGAAATTCACTTGGTCATTTTGTTAAGATTGTTGAGATGACCCGGAGGGGTCGTTATACGTCTTTTTCTCGCATCTGTGTTTATATGAACATTTCTGAACCTCTTCCGGAATCTATTGAACTTGAATATGCTAGGGAAATTTGGCAGTAACCACTGGATTATGAGCATATTTCTTTTGCTCCAGGTGTTGCCATGAATATCGGCACTTGTATAAAACCTGCCCTCTTAATGAGTTGGATGCCATTCCTAAACAACCAAAGCCTACGTCAGAAGAGATCAAGGAGGAAGGTTTTGAGACAGCTTCCACAAAAAAAAAAACAATCGGGGCATGCTCAGATCAGTCCTCCAGTGCTGGAAAAATTTCCTCAACAGTCGACAAATTGGTATGACATTTTACAAGAATAGAATCAGGGGGACAACGAGATGGATCCACTGGTTGAAGACATTCGGCCTCCCAAGCAGTCCCCTCAGGCGATGGCTAAATGAAAAGCCCCTTTGGAGAGCTTGGACCATGTGGGGCAACAATATCACCCGAAACAGGCTGAAATGGACATTGATGTTTTGAAGGATGACCTTACGAAAGAAGAGTTACTTATGAAACAATTACTCAACGACTGGAAAAATCTCGATGATCGATTCATCCCTGATGATAAAAAATAATTGTATAAAGAGACATTCGAATAGTATCTTACGATACAGGCACGTCGGGAGGTGGAGGCAGCGAATCAACAGCAATAAGTGGATGTAACTACTTTACCGTTATCTTAGCAAGGGACAAAGCTGAGCCAAGAACCTCCTCAGAAGATTAAATCCAGTAAGAAACGATGTCATATAACCCTGCAAGAATCTATTCAGTTGGTAGGAGAAATTTTAGTTAACTCTGGACATATTGTGCCAATCTCCACGATGTTCCAGAAACTCAACAAATCTTCCTCATGATTATACTCTCCTGGAATATTCGTGGCCTACATAGTAAAGGCAAACAAAGACAACTTCAGGATAGGATTCTTAAGGATAAACCCCAAATCATTCTCCTTCAGGAGACTAAGCTATATGGGGAGAGATTAATGCTTATTGCTTCAAGGTTAAAACTGCGTTATGAAGTTATGGCTATTGATGCTAATGGTACTGCAGGGGGAATTGCCATTTTATGGAATCCCTTAGATTTGGAGGCTACTGGCTAGTTTGGACTGCCTCGACTGCTCAGTGGTAGGTTTAGGAAACTCGGTACAAAAGAGTGATTCTCCGTATCTTCCATTTATGGCCCTACTGTTCCAGGGGAGAAGCCAAACTTCTTTACAAATTTTAAAACTCTTAAAATTATCAACCCTGACAAGTACTGGATCGCTAGAGGTGATTATAATATGATAGCTAGTTTTGATGAACGAAAAGGTGGTATTGGTCGATACCTTCAAGAGATGCATGACTTTACTGACCTCATTACGGATATGTCTCTTGTAAATGTTCCAACTACTAACGGCAAATATACTTGGAATAATCGCCGAGGGGGAATACATCAAATCGCTTCCTTCCTTGATCGCTTTTTGGTGTCTGAAGATTTTGCGAGTTTGGCCATTTTTTACAAAGAATCTATTGTGCCTTGCCTTGGTTTGGATCATTGGCATATTCGTTTGGAGGTGGATGTTAAACAAAAATAGAAGAAGCTACCTTTCCGCTTTGAAATTTTTTGGCTCCATGATGCCTCTTTTCTATAGAAAGTTTGTGGCTGGTGGGAGGGGAGTCGGCTTACTAGCCGAAATCGCATGCACACTTTTCAATTGAAGCTCAAGGACTTAAAGAAAAAAATCAAGATATGGAACAAAACGGAATTTGGAAACATTCATAAAGAGAAGCATAAACTTGAAGGGCATATGCACCAAATTCAACATCAAATGATTTTCACATGACGAACAACCAACCTTATTCGAGAAGAGGGCGGGTCCTTAGTTAACTGGAAGAACGGCACAAGCACAAGGAGTTGTTATGGAAACAAAAATCTCGGATCCGTTGGCTCCATGAAGGAGAACGAAATACAACCTTTTTCCTTAAAGCCATGATTCAACGTAGGCAACATAATCAGATTTTTTCTCTAAAAATGGTGGACGGGTACCGGCTAGTCGAGCATGAAGATATGGGACATGAACTTGTTACTCATTTCTCAGAAATCCTTTCAGAACGTAATCAACATAGACTGGATGTTATTTCTAGGGATTTTGCTCTAATTCCTAAGGTGGTGACTCGTGATCAAAACTTAGCTCTGCTTCGGGAAATTACTTTGGCTGAAGTTGAGGATATTGTTAAGGAAATGCCCCATAATAAAGCTCCTAGACCCGACGGCTTCACTGTTGAATTTTATCAAGCGCGCTGGCACTTTTTGGGTTCAAAAATTGTTGATATTGCTGAGAAGTCACGTCGACTCCATCAGGTTTTCCCTGGTTTAAATCCTACCTTCCTCACTTTGATTCCGAAAACCGAGAAATGTGATACCCCTTCGTGTTTCCTTCCAATTTCCTTATGTAATGTCATCTATAAAATCCTATCTATGATTAACACTGTTACCGATCAAATAGGTAACCTGACCTCAAAACGGGAACTCTAGCCCAAAAAGACTCAAAAAACATGAAAAAACACCCCAAAAACAAAAAGTGTGTATTCTCGAACACACTTCGTTTTTTTTTAAGGTCAAATTTCAACATTTTATAAAATTATGGTAAAAACAAAATTGTTTCTTGAAAAAAGGATTGAAAAAACACCCCAAAAACCAAAAGTGTGTATTCCAGAACGCACTTCGTTTTTTTTAAGATCAAATTTCAACATTTTATAAAATTATGGTAAAAACAAAATTGTTTCTTGAAAAAAGGATTGAAAAAACACCCTCAAAACAAAACAAGTTGATGCTAGAATAACAAAAAAAAAATTGTGTCATACTTTTGGCATTTTTAAAAATAGAAATAACATTTTTTAATTTTTAAAATTCAAACACTTAAAAAAAACCTAAAATTTAAGAAAAAAAAAAATTAAAAAATAAAAACATTTAAAGCTTAAAATTTAAAAATATATGACGATTAAAAAAATAAAAATAAAAACAAAATAAAAATTTTAATTCAAACATTAAAAAAACCTAAAATTTAAGGAAAAAAAAATTAAAAAATTAAAGATTAAAATTTAAAAAATATAGAAATTAAAAAATAAAAATAAAAACAAAATAAAAATATTAAATTAAAAAAAAAAAAAAACAAGTTAAAAATAGAAGGAAATTATAAAAAATAAAATATAGAAATTAAATTTAAAAAAGAAAAAGAAAATGCTTAAAAAAAAAAAAAAAACATTATTTAAATTAAAAGTAAAAAAATGAAAAAATAATTAAAAATAAAAAATAAAAATAAAACACAATGAAAATATTAAATTTAAAACAATATATATTAAAAAACAAATAAACTATAAAAAAATAAATTAAATTTAAATTATAAAAAATAAAATATATATATGAACTTAAATTAAAATATGTATATATATCATATTTTATTAAATTTTAATAAATAAATGAATAAACAAATAAATTTTAACTATAAAAGGAGAAAAAAAACCATGGTTAAAAGAAAAACTTTAAAAATCTATTAAAAATGAAAAATTGAAAATATATATATATATATATATATATATATATATATTAAATAAAAAAAATTAAAAAACGAATTAATTTTAAAAAATTAAGTTTAATTAAAAAAAAATCTAATTTTAAATACACAATTTTAATTGAAATAAAAAAATATAAAATTTTTATGTAACTAACCAAAAAAAATTAATAAAAAAGTAAAATATTTAAAAAAACAATATTAAATCCAAATAAATTTAAAAAAAAAACAAAATTTATTAAATTTTATAAAATTATATTAAAAAACTAAACGTAAAACTTAATAATAAAGAAAAATTATGAAATTAAAAAAAAAATCAATTAAATAAAAAAAGAAGAAGCAAAATTTAATAAAAATTATTAAAAAAAAAATACAAATTTTAAAATTAACAGGAAAAAACAAATTAAAAAAAAATCAATTGAAATTGAAAAAGAAAATTAAAACAAAAAAAATAATAAAATTAAAAAAAAAAAAAACAAAAACAAAAATTATTTTAAATAAAAAAATTTAATTAAAATAAATTTTAATTTTTTGAAATTAAAAAAGAAAAAATAAAAAATAAAAATCAATTAAAAAAAAAAATAAAAAAAAAACAACAATTTAAAAAAAAAAAAAAATACAATGGGCTGGTGGTGGTGGGGCGTGAGCGGCCAGTATTCAGGCCAATTTCGACCAACCTCTGGTGTCAGTGGAGCTGGAGTGAGCGCCAATGTCCTCTGACAATGCCGGAAGGCCAATTCCTCATGAACATGTTGGGCGGAAAGTGAATCGGGAAATTAGCCCTCGCCCTGACAACCGTGGTGCAGGCTGGTGCTTCTCATCTTCTTCTGCTTGACCCAGTCTTGATGCAGTAGTGTGATAGTAGTAAGTGGCCTTAATGACAATGCCTTGCCTGACCGCCGTGGGCGAGGGCAGCTGACGACGCCATAGGGCCGACCCGGTGACCTCCACGACGCCGCCCGTGCTGCTGACCCACTTGCGGCCCAGGCGCCGAGGCGGAGTCGAGGCAACGCCACGAGGCGTGGCGGCCTCTGACACGCCATTGCCTCTACCATCGGCGCATTGTATATATATATATATATATATATATATATATATATATATATATATATATATATATATATATATGTGCTTTTATTTTTCAAAAAATTAAGTTCTTTTTAATTAAATTTTTTTATTTAAAATAAATTTTGTTTTTGTTTTTTTTATTTAATTTTGTTTTTGTTTTTTATTTAATTTTATTATTTTTTTTTGTTTTAAATTTTGTTTTTTTTTTTTTTTCTTTTTCAATTTTAATTGTTTTTTTTTTAATTTGTTTTTTTGGTTAATTTTAAAATTTGTATTTTTTTTTCTTCTTTTTTTTTTTTTTAATTTAAATTTTTAAATTTATTTTTTTTTTAATCTAAATTTAAATTTTGTAGTTTTAATTTTATATATATATATATATATATATATATATATATATATATATATATATATATATTTGTTATTATATGTTTTTTTTTAATAAGTTAGAAAAAAATGTTTTTGATGTTTTTTTTAAATTTTTTTTGGTCAATTTTTGTTTTTTTTCTTTAAATTATGTGTTTTTTTTTTCAAATTTTGTCATTTCCTTTGATATAAGTTTCAAATATTTTTGTTTTTTTTAATTTTTTTTTTACGAGCTATTTTTGTTTTTTTTTACTTTTTTATTGGTTTTTTTGTTGTTTTTATATATATTTTTTCCATCTAAGTTTTGTGTTTTATTACCAACATGAAAATCACCACTCTAAAAAAAAAAGGTTAATGCAGCATCAATACATTTCGAAATTAGCATGAAAATCACCACTCTAAAAAAAAAAGGTTGATGCAGCATCAATACGTTTCGAAATTAGCATGAAGATCACCACTCTAAAAAAAAAAGGTTGATGCAGCATCAATACGTTTCGAAATTAGCATGAAAATCACCGCTCTAAAAAAAAAAAAGTTGATGCTGCATCAATACATTTCAAAATCAGCATGAAAATCACTAACATTTTAAAACAAATATTCATACTTCATAAATAAAAATATTAAAGTGTCAAAAATGTGCACCAAAAAAAAATGGTGATTCTGCATCACCACTTTTCAAAATCGGGTGCTTTTTATGCTACCAAAAAAAAGTAGGTAACATTGCGGTTACCTATTTCATCGGTAACATTGTTGATTATGGTGAATCGCTTGAACCCTATTCTGCCAACTCTGATTTCACCCGAAAAAACAGGGTTTGTCAAGGGACATCAAATTCTTGATGGTATTATCACTGCTCAAGAGGCTATCCATTCCCTTAGAAAGCTTAAAGCTAAAGGAATGTTGATTAAGCTCGACTTGGCCAAAGCTTATGATAGTCTTAACTAGACTTATCTTCAACATGTTCTATTGTCGTTTGGTTTTGATATTCGGTGGGTTTAGTGGGTGAAGTCCACCATTTCCTCTTCACACTTCTCTATTTATTTAAACAGTTCTCCTTCGTGCTCCTTACATGCTTCTAGGGGTCTTCGGCAGGGTGATCCTCTCTCACCCTTTTTTTTTATCCTAGCAGTGGAGGGCCTTGGCCGGCTTATTCAATAGAAAGTCTAGGCTGGGGAGGTTAAAGGGCTTAATTTATGGGGTCCCCACTTGACTTTGTCACATCAACAATTTGTTGATGATATTATGTTATTTTACCAAGCTACTCTTCATGAATGCAAAGCGGTTTTGGATGTTTTAACCACCTTTATGTAGGCTTTTGGGATGATGGCAAACAAAGGAAAATCCAATGTCTTATTTTCTAATACGGCTCCACAATCTCAGTGCTTTCTCACCCAAACCCTTGGTTTTACTTTGGGAGCCTTCCCTTCCAAATATCTTGGCATGCCTCTGTCAGAAAATGTGGCCAGAACTAGTTGCTGGAAAGCGCTTTTGACCAGAATTCAGAAACGTATGCTTAACTGGTCTTTTCGTGTCTTAAACTTGCTAAGTAGGGTTATTCTTCTGTGCGTTGTTCTTCAAGCTATCCCTATCTACCAATTGTCGGGAATGGCTTGTCCACATAAGACTTGTGCCGATCTTCTTAGTCTGTATAAGAAATTTTTATGGCAGGGTGCTCAGGAGAAGCAAAAATGGGCCTTGTTATCCTGGGATAAACTTGTTTTACCTAAATGAAACGGGGGCTTGGACTGCGGGATCCTTTCATTCTTAATCAGGTTATGGGTGCTAAGCTATGGTGGCAGTGGCTACAAGGCGGAGTGGCGTTATGGCAGACCATTTGGCCTCGGAAGTACCATATGCCCCCTATGGTTAAAGAGTGCCCCAGTTGCCCTACTGTTGAAAAAGGTTCGGGGATATGGAATCTTGCTTCTACCAATAGACATCTGATCAAGCACCATAGTTTATGGGAGGTTTGAGATGGTTCTCAAGCAGGATTTTGAGAGGACTCATGGCAGTAGCGGGAGAAGTTGTTCACCCGTCTGGATTTGGCGGAAATATTTTTGTTTACGCGAAACCCTAATTTTTCGGTAGCTCACCATTATTGGGATGATCAACCTGATGCTTTCTGGAGGAAATGGAAAAATAAGGAACACTGGCCATAGGCTCCAGACACACAGCAATGGCACAATTTTGCCAAAGAACTTCGAACTCCGAAGATCCTTCTACAAGAGGGTTTTGACATTTTGCGTTGCAGGTATTGGTCGCGGGGCATGTTTTCGATACAGGAAGCTTATTAGCTGCAAGTGTGGCATTTGGATATCCTAGTTAATTGGTTATGGACCAAGATCTGGGCAATTAAGCATTGGCCGAAGATTAAGCATTTCTTATGGTTGGTAGGGCACGGGCGGATTCTGACATGGGATCAACTACAGAAGAGAAGCATGCATGGCCCATCTCAATGCGTTATGTGTGACTCTTCTTTTGAAACGATGGAACATTTGTTGAATACTTGTCCTGAAATGGAACGGTTATGGATTAACCTTCATCATTTATTTCAACAAATTGACTGATAGGCTAGCAGTTTGCCCCAAATCATTGCTAACTGAAGGAAAGGGGGTTACAAAAGCCCTGTCGTTAACATAAAATGGGTGTTGGTAGTTGGTTTTATCCTCTGGTTCCAATGGAAAGAACATAATCGCAGGATTTTTCAAGACTGCAAACTTCCTTCTGAGGAAATATGGACCCTTACTAAACAAGGAATCCATGAGACAATTCTGGTTGAAGAATGGGATCATGATGATTGGGTGGTTTCTGCTCAGGAGAGGTGCATCCTTCAACAGTTAAATTTGGCCGAAGAGATGGTGGCACCCTCCTACTAGAAACAAGTGTCGTTACCCTACCAGGTTAGAAATATTTTCGTTCGACCTCAGCCTGACTTTCTTAAATTGAATTATGATGGTGCATCTAAGGGGAACCCTGGACAAGCAGGTGGTGGTGGATTGTTTCGCGATTGTTTAGGGATAACCCTCGAGATTTTTGCAACTGAACTAGGGCATTCTACAAATAATGAAGTGGAGCTTATCGCTGTCAAGGTAGGACTTGCTATTGCTCAATGGGAACATTATAATAGGCTTGAAATTGAAGGAGATCCTGCCATGGTTACTGGCATTCATAAAAAACTCCTACACGACTTGAATTGGGAGTCGATTTCTAAGAGATGGTGCACAGCCCGACTGATACAACATATTCAACAGAAAATTAGGCACATCGAGTATATCATACTTGTGCATGTGCGTCGAGAAGGTAATCAGGCGGCCGACTATCTTGCGAATTGGGCGTGTCAACATGTTGATGGTTTTGTGGATTAGCTATGGTGTCGGGAGCTGCTGCAAACTATGCCGGATCTTCATGCAATTTTAATGAAGGACTGGGGTAGTAAGTCTCCAACTTCGAGTACTTTGTGTTCTGGAGGTGATGTACCTCGAATCGAGTGCACCTTACAGCGTACAAGGCTTGACCCGAGAGCTCCGGCTGATCGTGTTAACGTGGCTGTTGTACGCCGACGTGGTGGAGGGTTTGCAGAATCTGTACGCCTACCACGTGGTGGGCGCATGCACCCGGTATGAGTAGTTCACTAACGGGACATATGACACCCCTCATCTTAAATGATTTCCATTTCTTGGAGCTTCCATCTGGATCGGCCAGCTCGATTGTCAGTTGTGTTTTGGAAACTGTGCCGAGGGTGTGGGGTTAAGGTTTTCCAGGTTGTTTTCCTTCTCATTATCATTCTTTTAGTTTTGTTTTTCGTTCTTGTAGGTGCTCGTGCATGCAGCAGTGTCGATTTCTAGGGTTTTAGGGTGACGGACCTCTCTCAACCGTGGTATGTATCTCAACTTCTACCCTTTTAGTTCATGAATCTCCTCTCCTCTCGCATGCGGATTTTTCATATGGTGTTTTTACAAGAATTGTGGGAATGGTGGTATGGTCACTTCTGGCTTGAATTTATGAAGCAATGTTTTGTCTTTCACCACTGTAACAAGTTTATACATTTCGTATATGTTCCATCTTATATTTTAGAGTTTGCTAGTCCTAGTTTGTTCGTGCCGGGAATTTATTATATTTTGTGACACACTCTTTCTCATTGGGTGGGTTGGTTGCACAACTTTTCTATTTCTTTTATTTCTAGCTCTATCGTTGAGGACAATTTTTTCATTTGGTATGGTTCTTCTCTTGTGCGCCTGGTTGGCTGTCGGGGTTTCCTTTTCTGCTTCATGCATTGTGTCTACACTTTGGGTTATAGAACTTGTTCTGATACTAGTCAGGCAAACTATGCCTTGGTTTTGCATTCGATTTTTTGGCAGAATGGTCGAGTATATCACCCTACAGGTATACAGTTTGGTTTGGATTGTCCCAGCACTGGTTTTTGGTCTACTTTTGCTGTGGGGTTTTTGCTCTGGTTGCTTATTCTCAGCTATCTCCTATGTTGTACTGTTGGTATTCCTTCTCTGTGGACTAGTTCCGAGCATGGTTTGGTTCTGCTCTGTTGTTCTTCTCTTCATGTGACGCAATTATCTCTGCACGTTATTTCGGTGCTGGACCTGGAAGATGATGGTGATATACATTCTATTGTTTTTTCTATGGTTTCTCTACGGCTGACTTCTCTTCTTTTATGGATGGAATTTTTAACAGATTGTTCATTTTTCTTTGCAATGGCAAAACGAGGCCATAAGTCTGTTGGGGGGGAAGGGTAAACAGGCCTCTGCTACACTGCATCGGAAACATGGTTGCAAGACATTTGAACAACACCTTGAGCCTATGGTTCATAACTTTATGAATGACATTCCACTTTCTATTCATGATTGTGTCTATGGATGGGAATCTGAGATCTTGGATAATCTTGATTCACAAGACAACATGGCTTCTGCAGATATGCAGACAGTGACCCCTGACCCTGGCCATACCTAGGGTCACACATCTCTCTATCAGAAATCTTTCCGAACCTACTGGATAGTTAAATGTCTCCTTGCTAAAGTAATTGTGTCCATCGTGGAGCCTAAGCTGGACTCTAAGTTGTAGGAAACCTTGGCTGATATTAATAGGAATGTTCAGAAATTTAATTGAAGACAATTGCATGAGTATACATGACTTTCCAGATTGGAGAAGGAGATTAAAGCATTGCAATAGGTCCCAGTTGAACTTCCTGGCGCTAATGGCACAGTGCCCGCACCAGTTGAGTCAGATGAAGACTAACCTTCTTTAGTTTCTTTAGTTTTTTGTTGGAATTGTTGCTATCGGTTCTTATGATGCTTTCCTTTTATATCTATTATGGTTTTGGACATCCTCTGGTTTCTGTACGATCTTAAGTATATACAGATCTAATTCCTGTTATTAAGACTCTTTATGTTCTGGTTGACTTATTTCGAACTGAGATGGCCAAAATACCTGGTTTCCGACGGGTAGGTTGAGTTCTAGTTTTGTATCTTTTGCCCGACTTTTATTAATAGAAAATCGAAGGTACCACCTAAGCTTACAAAAAAAAACATTAATTAATAAATAATACCTTTAAAATTTAAATTCCTACCAATTAGCATATTAATAGAAACAAATTAAAAAATATGTATAATACCAATTTGATATTAACCCAACCTTCAAAATCTAATAAAAGAAAAAGATAACTCTAAATATAAAATTTATTGAATCAAATATTTGAATCAATATTATAATATTAACCATTTATTAAATGATTTATTATAAACACAATAACATATTTATTGTAAAAATATAATTAATCATAAAATGAGTTATAAGAATTTACTTTTAAAAAGGATAACAATTTTAAGTTTAAATCAATTAAAATGAAACCTTTACATTAATCAAAAAACATAATTTAATTTAATTATAAAATAATAATTACATTTTTTGTTATGGTTGTTCGCTCACCTCATGTATTTTTTTTGTTTATATTTATTACATCTAATCTCCTCTCTTTTTTTACAGGATTTGTTTTGATGATAGGTCTTGATCTAGACCCAAAACATAAACTCAAAATTGCATATTCTGGAGATTCCGAATTCAACAACTCAAAACTCACACCACAAAAATCTAAAAACTATAAATAGCGGTTTTGTTTCAATGTAAACATTGCAAACAGTGTTGTTGGGTCACCATGATACCTATATTCACGATGTGAAGATGCAAGTGACAAGTGTTTTCAACCATTTTGGCAAAGTTCTTCTGCAGGTCTTGTACAACGAATGCACAGGTAAATGAATTCTCTCTGCAATATTCCTATATGACAGTAATCTTATCAAGAAATAAATATTTATGAATGGAGGAATATTCAACCCAGGTGCATGCATGGATATTTCCATATGATGAACAATTACTACACTGAATGTGGAATGTATGCAATTGGCGGGAGTGCAAACCCCACAATCAACAGCCAAGGAAATAGATTCCTGGCATCTGCAAATAACAAAGCGGGTAAGCCAGAGCAATGATGAATGGAAGGATCAGAACTGGAGATCCCAAGGAGATATGATGGTGAACGGTGCATATTTCACGCCATGGGGAATGACGGTACATAAATGTGTTGAGTTTTGCAGGCAGGCTTTCCACCAATGTCGGACCGCTCACCCGGATGCTACTCCGCAGTGGTCATTGTTCTTTTACATTTTGTGATTGTGGTGGATAGGGCGTTATCCTAAATTCTCAAATCTCACGAATTTTCTCCTTTGTTTTGTGCGTGGATTTCTTGAGTGAGAAAAATATATATATTTTTTTAACTTTAACGGGTATGAGATTTTATTTATAAGAAAAAGAGAGGGCAGGGCTATGCCATAACACCCCGGATTACATCATAGAATTCCAGCAACAGCTGATTTTAGGACTTGACTTTAAAAAGGCATTTCATCAATTCTTTCCTCGGTTATAAAGAGCAGCCCTTTCTGCGTTGCGCTCCCCTTGTTGGCCATCAAGTCGGCTTCACTGTTTGAGCTTCTGAGGATGTGGTAAAATTTATAAGAAGTGAAGGCTGAGAGAACCCTTTTTAGTCTTTCCAGTATTCTATTAAGGCCTGCATTTCTGAATTGCTCTTCAGTGTTCAGTTTTTTGATGAGGATCTCTGAATCGCCAAATACCTGTATATCTTTGATCCCTTTATCCCTAGCAATCTGACAGGCTTTGAGGAGGCTTAGAAGCTCCGCTTGATTATTAGATTTCAGACCTATACCCCAGTAGAAAGAATCACGGGAAGCGCCATTTGGGGAGTAAATGATCCCACCGGCACCAGAAGGACCGGGGTTCCCTTTGGACGCCCTGTCAAAGAAGATAGTGTTTGACTTTTGAGCTCTCCACCATTGCTGAAATGATGCATCAGGGTCTCTCTTTCTCCAAGAAGGGGTAGCTGTTTGGGGAGAGAGAAGGTACTTTCTGCGATGAGGTTCAAGAGACCCTAGCCACCTCTTCTCAACCGGCTGAAGCGTAGTGTCGTCTTTGTAATATTGCTGTTGGGCCGCTTCCAAGAGAAATGTTCTGGCTTTTGCAGCAACTTGCAACGGGGTGTGAGTCAGTTCATTAAAAATCTTCTGATTACGCACCATCCAAATCTGCCAGCACACAAACTTGGGAAGGGCGTTCCAGACTTTGCGCCAAAAAGACTTGTGAGGGATACTATTTGGGTATAGATGACTCCATTCAGCAAATAGCTCCGAGACAGAGGTTTGAGAGGGAGAGTTCATATGGAAATCCTGTAGCATGAGATCCCATACTTCCTTAGCAAAATGACAGTCTATGAATAGATGTTGAGCGGTATCATTGTTGCACCTGCAAAGAGCGCACCTGTATGGGCCAGCGAAATTCCTTTTTGCCAAGTTGTCACCAGTTAGAATCTGATTTTGAACCAACGTCCAGAAAAAAAATTTACTTTTGGGAGTGCCAAAGGCTCCCATACGTTTTTCCAGAACGCTGCGTTATGCTTGCTGTTCCTAGAAGTTTGAAAGGCACAGTATCCATCTGCTGTTGAGTACTCTCCAGATTTACCCCATCCCCATCGATCCTTCATGGAGCTATGAATTGGTGCTGCGCCTTCCAGAATTTCAAGAAGTTTGTTTAATTGAGTGAGAAAAATATTATAATGTTAGATAATGAGTCATTTAATTATGTTTAGTTAATTTTATTAAAAATTCAGAAAAAATAAAAACCAATTGAATTAATTTCTAAGGTTTTTTTTTCTAAATTTAAACTAATGGAATGTGTTGAAATTGTCTAAATATTTTAGAAAATTTGCAAACAATTTGTGCATTGAATTTTTTTTGTCTTATTAATATTATAAAAATATTGTTCGGTAAAAAATCTAGAATATTTAAATTTACTTTTTATTTAAATTTTTCAATATCTTTAAATTAGTAATTATAATTTTGAAAAGATTAATTTTCAAACAATTTGTTCAATGAAATTTTTTGCCCCATTAATATTATTAGCATAGTGTTTAGGTAAAAAATCTAGAATATTTAAATTTACTTATTATTAAAAAAATTCAATATCTTTAAATTAGCAATTAAAATTTTGAAAAAATTACTTATAAGTATAATTTTCCAATGATATTTATCTTCATAATTATAATTCTCAATAATTTAAAAATATGGAAATTTTAGGGGTTAATATTTATAAATGGGTTAATTTTCCATAAATTTTTAAATTTTTTTTTAACAAAATTCCATTTTTTCGAAAACAATTCACCTAAGTTTTATAATACAAAATGATTTTACCTTAATTATCTCCAAAATTATATAAAAAAGTATATATACTAAAAAAAATGAATCTTTTTACAAAAATATTACCAAATATTTTAAAGATAAAATTAAGTAGCTAAATTAACATTTTAGTTTCTAACTAAGGTTACTAATGCATAGTTAAACTCTCACCACCTAAATTGATAAAATATGGCTGTGTAATTATGCACTTCTAGATAGATTATGTTGTATGCTTTTATTTTTCTTACAAACGATTCTTTGTTTCTAATTCATTTTATATTTTATTGAAAAAAAAATATAATAATTTTTAACGTTTTAAATTAATGGATGATTCACGAAGTTAATGCATAGTTAAACTCTCACCACCTAAATTGATCAGATATAGTTATTTGTGATTATGCACTTCGATTGATAGATCATGTTAGATCATGTTGTGTGTTTTTCTTTTTCTTATGGGTAATAATTTTTGGTGCTTTAAATTAATGGATGATTCACTAAGTTTTATATTAAATTTGAATTTAATTCTTTTATTTAAAAAGATAGTTCCTTTGATTAAATATGAATAATACTTGTAATTATGTTGCTGGTATAATAAATAATTTTAATTTGCTTTGAAGATGAATATCACTTCTTGGTTTTAAATGTGTCTGGAAAATCCTTTCATATGTGATTATTATGAAAAAATATATCTATATAATTAAAAAATTATTTAAAAAATAAAAAAAACTATAATAATAAAAGAATAATATTTAATAATAAAGAAAGTTCATAACAAAAAATAATAAAAACCAATTGAACTAACTTCAAGTTTTTTTTGTCCTTAATTTAAAGGATCATGAAATTACAAATTTCAATGTGTTGAGATTGTCTAAATGTCTTCAATTATTTTTTATATGTCACAATGTTTTTGGAATTTATGCCTTACGAGGTTTCCTTTCCAACATCTAGTGTAATTTCTAGTATATAGAAGTATATAGAGTAAATTGAAAGTAATTGATTGACCCATTATAAGTGCATTTATTATACATAAAATTTATGTATGTGAGTAATATTATAATACATATTATAATAACAACATAATAGGTTGTTATGGATAATTATATAATTATGTTAACAAACGTTATTTTGTCCAATTTTAAATACATAAACAATTAACAATTCTATGAATATGAAAAATAAAAATCAGCATTATTACGACCATTCAAATAATAATTCTTAACACAAAAGTAATTCAAAAAAAAAATTGTAGTTGGAATGAAAAATTGTTAACTTATGGTCCAATACCTCACAATTATTTAGCTTTATTTTCTTTTCCTTAGTAAAGGAGGACTACACTCATTGTTGTTAAATATCTTGAATATAAGTCATTTTTACTTAGGATGATTTGTATAATTACAACGATCTTGGATAAGAGTTTTTAGTTTCTTTGAAATGGAAAATGAAAGTCACTAAATCTAAATTACTTTAATTTTTAAAATTGTGTTTTGGTTCCACATTCGAGGTGGTACCCAAGTAGCACTCAAGGAATATATAAATGATTTAGATGGATGTGAGGGTAGAATTGACATAGAATCAAATACAAAAACTTAAGTAATCATTGGTGGTAGTGTGATGAAACTTCTCACCAATTGTACTAGCCACGTAATCTTATTAACCTCACATGCCTATGCCCAATGATAATCCACTATTAAATTTCATTGTCTCATAAAACTCATTTCCAAGCCTCTGTCAATATAGAAACAAAAATTATTTTGGTTATGTTGAGTTGTTTGGATAAATATTGTGCAAACCTCTCTCTGGTAGAATCTATGATTCACCTAATCTCCCATTACCTCATTTTTACTGATATTTCCAATCTCATTGAAGTGGTATGAAACTGTCCTGCTAACCTAGCTATCCCTTAGGGTTTGGAAGACATCATCACAAGTTTCCTTTATGTTTGATCATTCCAATTCCATTGTATATATCCATTTATTATCCTCCATTTTTGCGTTGGAGATCAAGTAGAATAGGCAGAGTGAGAGAGGAGGAGGAGATTTTTTTTTAGTAGTGTGGGAAACAAAAAGAACTTTCTCATTTTCTTAACTCTAGAAATCCCTAAGGGAATTTGGTCCACCAAATTACTAGTGTTACCCTAAATCTAAAAATGATTGTTTCATTATAGACCTCCTACTAGTTGAATACAAATATATTTTAACACAAAATTTTAAAATCAAGGTTTTAAGTTTTCATTGCGAACAATCTCCCCTTCAATTGAAAATTTGGTCCTCCCTCTACTTTATTAAATTCTCTAACCCCTATTTCCCTACCCCTCATATAAATAAAGGTCCTCCATGTTCGAGCTTCTCTAATCTCTCTACTAATATTTTAAAATATATTTTACTTCATTGTTGTTATATTGTGATTTTTCCCTCATATTAGACTTGGACCCTCTTGTTACTCTTAGCCTCTATTGTTTTTACTTTACATCATGTTTTTTAGTCTATAAATTTCTATGCCTCCACAACATGTGAGGTATCAATGAGACACCTCCTCTCAACTTGAGGTGCACGCTCATGATGACCCTCACTTTTGTAGCAAGAATGCATAACTCCCAAGGTTTTTGAATCTAATTGTTAACCTGGGGTTCATACAAACTTCAAAAGGGTCAAAACTATGTGTGCAACATTTGTTATCACCTCCTCTTGTTGATTTCATGTAGGTGAAAATGCTAATATGAGATTATGTTACATAGAGGGTATTTTACTATTTTAAATGCTACATGTAAAATTTAGAATTGTAAGAAATAAAGGAAAGTAAGAAAATCTATATTAATTGCAAGAAAAGGGAAGAGAACCATTTTGACTATAATGAAACAAGAGAATGTTTATTCTATTATGTGAAGGAAGAAAACTCACAACGAAAATAAATCATGTAAATATCAAACACTTATTTTGTAGGAAAAATACATTTTTCTACAACAACTAATTCACGGAATCTATGTGGTGTCTTGGCTTCCAAACTTCATCTTCAGGGCCTTTGGGCTTTCCAATATATCAAAGAGGATTAATGTTGAGTTGGATGCAAGTCTAAATGAGTTTTAAATGTACAACACAATTTTCTTAAAAGTGAAATGAACTAAGGGTATGGTAAAGAATGATGAAACATTAATTTACTTGTCTTTATGTCAATGATGGATAGTTTTATTCACTATATGAGTGATTGTGTAGTCTCTTGTAGCTCTAAAAAATAGGAAACTACACAGTTACAATGCACATAAATAAAAAATAATAACTAAATATAAACAACCATAGGAAATTTAGTGTTAGGAAGGAAGTGATAACTAAATAAAATAATAACTATTCAGACTACAATCTAATACTCAAAGTTAATTTTGAATAAAATACTATAAATAACTACTTAATATGAACTCTGCATAAAAAAATATCCATAACTACATTTATAGAAGTAAATAAATAAATAGATGCATGGAAGATAATAGTATGGCATGAGTTATGAGAAATTTCGATGGGCCCTCACCAAAGGAGGCTTACATCCCTAAAGTAACAATATTCCAAAAACCAAAGGCTCCTTTCATTAACTAGAAATGTGAATGTACATAAAAATTGCAGAATTCAAACATATAAGCTAATTACTAACTCTAAATATCCTATAGCCTTTCTCGCTAACTCACTTTGATTCCTAATGGGCTACTTGAGACCTCTTTATAAAAAATGTATCAGGGGAAGCCTCCTTGCAAGGGGGAATAATATCCCTCCAAAAGACCTAAAAATGGGATCATGCCCTGTGAGTGACCTCCTAGCTATATGGAGGAGTAATTAGTGCTTTATAAAAGGAATTTTTAATAGTCTTACATCAAGGTATAGGTTCCATAAATTTATCTAACTAGATATCCTCATGATCTATGCCAAATTTCTTCAATATCTTGCACGATAAGCACATTAGGCACATAAAGTATGATAACTCTTTCTAACCCTGCTAAGAAAGTATAAAGCTAAGAAAATATGATGATGTGAAAAATGAAATGTATAACGTATTATTTTTGTGCACAGGAAAGGTGTTATTGGTCTTATACTATACATAGTTGGGAGGCCCGTCATTGGGAGGCTTGTTAGCTTGCAATTGACTCCGAACTCATAATTCTATGTGAAAATGCTACCCATAGACCCCCAAACCCATATAATGAGAAATTTCTCAGGTGTATGATGATGTAAGAGCTAATGTTTATGAGAAAACTGATGAAGATATTTTTTTCTCCATCTAGGATTGGTTTCCTAACTCATAGAACACCAAGGGAAGCCAAAAAAAAATATATTCATACAATTGAAGTATATTGCAACATGATGTCCATGTAAAGAAAAGTTTTGTTAGAACTAAATGAGTCATGTGGAGAGATATTGATGCATATATATTAACTTTAGATGAAGCACATACATCATAGCTCAGAATAGAAGGGAATCTTTACAAAACTAGTTAGGATTTATTCCTTGTGTCAGCGGGGACCTTTATTGAACTCATTAATGTTTCTAGATCTGAGTATATCCATGCGAGATCTTATTGCTACAAATTTTCTTCATCTATCTACTATTTTATGTATAAGAATGTCGTTACACTAGGAAAATATAGATTAATTGGGTTCAACAAGCATCCAGTCACTTTGGTTTTGATTAAACTTTAGTATAAATGTTATGCTATATGTATCATTTAAAAAAAAAATCACTGCTTTTTAAGTGTGGGTCTTGTTTCCCAATTGAAAAACCAACACTAAACCATTAAATTGCTTTATATCTTTTTAACAAGTGAATAAAAAACTTTAACTTAAAAAGAAGGTATTTTTTATTCACAAAAACACTTGAAATAAATTATTTAAAAGAAAACCATATTACCAGAAATCTCAATAATCACTTAATTACGAAATTTAATGAATTCATTATCAATAATTTTAATATATTTCCTTTATTGAAAAACTCTATTAAAACACATATCTATTATTATCATAATTTTGATCAACATTATAAATATCTCTACCGCTATTAATAATGGATCCCTATATCCTTTTTTATTAAACCATAAACAAACCATATTCTAATTATTAAAGATTACCATATTATTAAGTTGACATTATATGTGAGCTACTAAATAATAATAACCACATTAATTATATTAATGCATATATATTAAAAGGTAATATTTTTTTTTTTCTAAAATATAAATTTTCTTTATACAAAATCAAATAAATATAAAGGTAAATTATTCTTATTTTTTACACTATTTTTTTTTTAAACTTCGATAACAAAAGAATAATTAAAAAACCATATTATCAAAACTCACAACAATAACTAATTTCAAGAATACAATGGAATTATTATCAACGATATTAAAATATAGCTTAAAAATTAATTATAATATTATATAAAAAAATTTAAAAAATACAAACAAATAGATATACAAAGGAAATCATAATAAAGATACTATTAATTTCCACGATTACATAACAATAACTATATTAATCTATGTTTTGAAATACATATATATATGTTTTAAATAATACTACATTTTCATTACTAAGAAAAGGAGGATTACATAATCATCCATCATTTTCATTCAATCTAACATAGAAAACTAAAGGGTATAACAAACTTCCTCATATTGACTTCTAGCAACTACATACATAAAAGATATTAACTTTTCCCCTTGAGTAGGAGGCATACATCAATGGGTAACTGGAATAACTTTGATTCAAGACATTCCGAGGTACATACATAAAAATCAACAATAATCATAAAAGACAACCAAAAGATAGTGATTTTCCTTCAGCACAATGTAAATGTTTCATAAAATCAGCTAGCCCTGCCCACCAAGACCAAAGATACCATAAGTGGGTTGAAAATTCCTTCACACCAGTGTCGTCTGGCAGTTGTAATCATGAGACAATGAATAATACAAAAATCCCATGAAGATCATATTTGAGGCTAAAAATACACCCAACCAGAAAATGGGTGCACTGGAAGCAAAAGCGAGATGCCAATCGCCCTGCAACGCCAAGAACCTGAAAAAAAACAATAATAATAATATAAACCCAAAATATTAGTCATATTCAAATGAAATGATGGTTAGATCATGCACACTATATATAAGAGGATCATTGTGATCCCCAAGAGCGTTAGTTAGGTCTATTGATGCAAAATCATTAACCATAAAAGTCTCCACCGTTAACAATCTAGAATCCATATCATTGAGACATATATGGATATTCGACAACATACTTTTAACATTTTCCAATCATGAAAATAATTTTTGTTTCTTAAATCTCTTATATTTAAAGATCAAACGAAGAAATGTAGCCATTAGTTGGTGCCAAGCTCAAGAGTACAAGAAGTGCAGCCTAATCTTGAAAAATATTCAAGAATTTGAAATTGTTTTCAAGTCTATTATTGACATCATAATCTTAGAATCAAATTGGTAGGTACGGTCCTTTGATTCTTTAGGTTCGAGTAGAATAATATCTGGTCTAACCTCTAAAGGAATGGAGTTCAAAAGAAAAAGCCACGGTTTGCTTGACAACCACATTTTCAAAACTACCCATCTGACTCATCTTATGCTAACAAGGATCCATGATGATTGTAACTAGAGAGCAAAAAAAATAGGGATAGGAAGCATGACTAGTAAAAGAAGAGATGGGCTTCAAAACTAACTTTTGCAACCAATAACACACAGCGAGTAAGATTCCCCCAACACCATCATAGAGGAGAAAGTTCAGTCGAATTACCCAATTCATGGCATACCAATGATCTATATCAAGATACCGAAAGGAATTCCCGAACCCAAAGACAAGATAAGGTTAGTCACAATTTTATGTCACTCCCTTAATTCAAGTACCATCAAAGAAAAAATAAATTCTTAACACCATCAAAGAGGATCTCATAGAATAACCCTAATAACTACAAACTAAACACCATTTTCCTGGAATATAATTATAACTTGAATACAACCCAGAGGAAGCAATTGTATAGACCAACTAATTTTCCAAAAAACACATATAAGATGTAGAAAAATGAAAAACCAAATCGTAACCATGAAATAGAGAAAAATGAACACAGTGAGAGCCAAAATCGGAGTAAGTGGATACAAAGGCTGAAGGGAAGCAAACAATACCTTACTACAATTGAGCAAGTCCTCTAATCCACACCTAGAGAAACACAAAAGTCGAAGTAAAATCTCCCTAACATGCAAATATCCTACAATAGTCCACACAAATGTAACATACCATGAAAATTAAGACGAGGTTACAACATCAACTTCTTTCCCACGAGCTACATACATACACCACCCTGAGAGGTTAATCCTGCTTTTAAAACACCTTAGGTCGGAAAACGCCCTCCAATGTCATTATATGTTCATTTTCCATGCCACGATAAGGAAAATGACATATATATTGAGCCAAGATCTCCTTTCAAGGAGGTCTCATTAAATTTTATACTAACACTCCCATTGGGGACTCTCTATATTGAAATATTAACATTAACATCAATTATATGTTTTTTCCAAAATGAAAGGACTTTGAATAACCAATAATTATAAAATTATTTATTAATTGTGACATATAAATAAAAAGACATGGTTGTGATCATTAGTTACTATATATGTATGATTAACATGTCTTATATATTTTTTTCAAAAACATAAGTACTTACCAATAAACAATAATTGTAACATTTTTATTAATTATGATATAAATATAAAAATGCATGGTTTTCCACTTTCAATTATTTTATATATATGTGTGTGTGTGTGAGAGAGAGAAATTCATGTGATGACTAGATCACTTAACCTTTGGATTGAGTAGCCACAACCTAAGGTTATCTAAGCTGTCAAAATCACCCAAAGATCACACCTAGCCTCGACCACACCAACCCTTTTCATAACTGAATCTTTTTCCACAATTTTTTTTCCATTTACATCACAGAATGACTCATCATAACACTTTCTCACTGTTTATTCTACACTTAATAGGATATTATTTATAAGTTTTATTTATTAATAAAAGAAATAATACAAAAGTAGAACCATATAAAATAATTTCTCATTACTTTTTTTTAGTTAGAATTTTATATTTATAGTAAAATAATTCACAGCCAAGAATTCCCAGCCAGTACTTAAGAGAGGACCAATTTAGTAATATCGTAGTGCACATATTTACATACACCCATCTTGATTTTAAAATATGGTGTTGGAATTTCCAATGATTCCTTAACAATATAGAGGAAACAATAACTCCTCTTTTAACACAGAGAGAACCAAAAAAAAAAATACACTGCAGAAAAATTGGACACACAGTGGGAAGCAAGTTCATTGTTTATCATTCAAAATTTTTTGCTGTTAAAAGGCATCAGAATTGTTGTTCTAGATTTACAAAAAGGAGTGTTTCTCATTTCCTCTATTTTCTCTGGGATACAGAGTCTTTACTTCTCCCATCACACACACACACATATATATATCATTAAACACAACAACATACTCTCTATATATCATATGTATTGTAAACATATATATATATATATATATATATATATATATATATATATATATATATATGTTTACAATACATATATAAAATTTTTAAGTCTAAGTTTTAAATTTTTTATAAAGCTAAACTATATCATGCAGCGTAACTTAGATCCATACCATAAGTTTAAAGCTTCTAAAAAAATACAAACATGTCGCGGCATATCACAAACCATGGGATAAAAGCATTAAGCCAAACATTACAATTTTCTATGCGATACAATTTCACACCGAACCATGTTCCATATGACGTCATCCCCAAACCATGCGAAAAATGAATGGGAGATGGTTTTGCAAAGATTTTTCGAATCGATTAAAATGTTGGGTGACCGGACCTCCAAAGCTTGCAATAAGCCACTATTGGTTGACGGCTTGTGAGCTAGTGGTGATAGGACAACACTATCACGCATTTTCAAAGAGCTCGTGACGTTGGCATAAATTTGTGTGATATGAATTTGATTGGTTGCGGGCAGTTGATGTGGACTGGAGGTTTAAATTCAAAACAAAGGTGCGTTAATAACTGCGAGTAGGTGCGAGTGGTTAAGGTGGGAAGTTGCCTGGATATGAACCACAATTTCCAAATTTGGAAGCTACGGTAGTGTAATAACAATTGCGACTTTTACAGGGGTTTTAAACATATAAATTTAATGCACGGTGGAGTGCCAAAAAACAAAACGAAATCATTGTTACTTTTGTCCTTTAACTTCTGATCCAAAATTGATGTTCTATTTTTCTTATTCAGGTTTGCGGTTGGGATTAATTTCCAAAACTCACCCTTAATTACAGCTCTTGTTTTCATGCATTCCCAGACATTCTCTGAGATAATTAAAACTTTTATACCCCAATGGTTTTGTTAGAATATCACCAAATTGTTCTTGTTTTCTGTAATGCTTCATAACAACTTCTCCATTGTTCACCAATTATATGATGTAGTGCTACTTTGCATCAATGTGTTTTGTTATTTTATGAAACACTGAATTCTTGGATAAAGCTATTGCTGAGCTATTATCACAATAAGCTATTGTGTCTTTTACCTGTTCATGACACAAATCTCTTAACATTCTCCTCATCCATACTGCTTGACATGCTACTGCTCTAGCTGCCACATACTCTGCCTCTGTTGTTGATAAAGCCACAATTGGCTATTTCTTAGAAGCCCATGAGATGGCTCCTGATCGCATATGGAAATCATATCCAAAGGTGTTTTTCCTATCACCTATACTTCCAGCCCAATCACTGTTAGTATATCCAATTAATTCACAATTTTCTAAAGGGGTGTATAAAATACCATACCACCTTGTTCCTTTCACATACCTTAAATTTTTTTTGTTGCTTTCCAATGTGCCTCCTTTGGCCTTTCTATGAATCTGGAATTAAACTTACAGCATGCATAATATCAAGCCTAGTTGCAGTCAAATACATAAGGCTGCCAACTATGCTCTTATACAAATTTGGATCAAAATCTTTGTTGTTGTCTTCTTTGCTTAACTTCAATCCCACCATTGTAGGAGTAATTGTTGCCTTGCAATCTTGCATTTTAAATATTTTAAAAACTTCTTTTACATATTTTTCTTGAGAAATAAAAATTTATCTTCATTTTTCTCTACTTGTATTCCTCAGAAGTATCTGAGCAATCCCATATCAGCATCTCAAATTCCTATTTCATGACAATCTTAAAATTTTCAATGAGGTGAGAATCATTACCTGTGAATATCACATCATCAACATTATATAAAACGACAATGAGCATCTTACCATCTTTCTATTTTATGTATAATGTTGGTTCTCCTTCACATTTCTGAAATTCATTTTCCAGTGGATAGGCATCTATTCTACTGTACCATGCTCTTGGTACTTGTTTTAACCTATACAGAGCCTTCTTTAATTAGCATACCTTGTGCTTTTGGCCTTCTTTCTCATATCCCAGAGGTTGTTCAACATATACCTCTTCCATCAATACTTCATTTAGGAATGTTAATTTCACATCCATTTGGTAAACTTTCCACTTATGCTGTGTTGCTATGGATAGTATTGCTCTTATTGTTTCCATTCTTGCAACAGGTGCAAAAGTTTCCTCATAGTCTCTTCCAAGTTTCTGCTTGTGGCCTTTGACAACAAGTCTCGCCTTGTGGCTTTCAATATTACCTTCAACATTGCTTTCCATTTTATAAACCTATTTTACTCCAATAACTTGTTTGGCTTATAGGAGATCAACTAGTTCCCATTTCTTGTTTTTCTCTTTTTCATTTATTTCTTCATCCATAGCATCTATCCATTTCTTATCTTTTACTACTTATTAAAAATGAATAGGATCTTCTACATGACAATATAATTCAAATAAAGATTTCATGCCTTCTTCTAGCTCATAGATTTCATTTGGACTTCTGAATTTGGTTCCTTTTTCACTTGTTGAACTTGTGCTTGTAGAAGCACTCAAATCTGCTCCTTCTGATGTTCTTGGAGAAGCATTGTCATCACTTCTCAAGGATGTTCTCATACTTGATTGTATTTTCCCTTGCTATCCTTATGTTGGTGGAGGTGGTGCTACTAATGAGGTATTTATTTTAGCCATTTCTTCCTCATCTTCATCATGAGACAAACAACATTTTACATTCATTGTTTTCTCAATGATTCCATCCCAAGCTTCTTCTTCAATAAACTGCACATCTCTGCTTATCATAAACTTCTTGGTATATGGGTTATAAAATCTGTATGTCTTTGATTCTTCACTATATCCAACAAAAATGCACTTCTCCCTCTTACATTCCAACTTATTTTTCAGCTGATTTGGAATGTGTGCATAAGCCACACAACCAAATAATCTAATGTGGGTGAAAATTTGTTTTATGCCACTCCATGCGTCTTCCGAAACTTTGTTCATCACACTCTTTGTTGGGAATATATTCAAGACATATGCTACACAATGTATAGCTTCAACCCAGTATCCATTTGGCAAATGTTTTTGCTTCATCATGCCTCTTACCATATCCATGATGGTCTGTTTTTCCTTTCAGCAATTCCATTTTCTCTAGAAAAACACACAAATTATTTGGAGATATATTCTCCTCCTCTATCAGTCCGAAGGAATTTAATATGCTGCCCACTTTGATTCTCAGCAAGGGCTTTGAAGTGGAAAAATTTCTCAAACACTTCACTATTCAACTTCAAGAAATAAACTCATGTTTTTCTTGTATAATCATCAATAAAGGTTAGCATATAGTGTCTTCCTGTTAATTATGGTGTTTGCACTGGTCCACACAAATCAGAATGGACTATTTCTAAGCGTACCTTTGCCCTTATGCTCTTTCCTGATAGAAAGCTCTCTCTGTGTTGTCTGCCCAACTTGCAGCATTCACATAGGTTGTCTAGTTTCTCAATCAATGGTAATCCCTTTACCATTCCTTTTCTGTGCAACAAATTTAGACCTCCAAAGTTGATATTTCCAAATCTCAAATTCCATAACCAGTTTTCATCCTTTCCTTCTCTTTGGAATGTCTCTTGTGTCACAGCTGCCATTGCAGCTCCTTTCTTCAAATTTTCTCTCATCTTGGGATGAAACATTATGTTTCTTGTCATCTTCACTTGTGCAATCCTCTGTTTGTTTGGTGGTATGCCCATGATGGTATATACATCATCCTCAAAGAACAAATTGTAGCCTTTCTGAATTATACGTCCAATTCTCAAAAGGTTACACTTCATACCGGGTACATAGTACACATATTATATGGATCTCCTTTCTCCTTTCCTTATTAAAACACTTACTCTGCCTTTTCCCATGACAGAGACTTTACTATATGTCCCCATTATTACTTGAGACTTCACATTTTCATTTAACATGAAAAACATATAAATGTTTCTAGTCATATGGTTGCTACATCCTGAATCTAGAAACCATATATCTTCATTATTTTCTTCAGCCATATTACATGCTAAAAAAAAATTATCTTGCCTCGGAGTTTCTTTAGTAAAGTTTTCACTGGTTATATTACCCATGTAACTCTATTTCTTTCTACATTTATTGGCATAATGCCCATACTTCTTACGTTAATGACACTGGACTTGGGATTTATCATACCTTTGTTTATGTGCTTGATTTAGTCCACTTTGTTGGCTGCTACCTTGGCTTTTATTCTGACTTTAGTTGCTTCCCCTTCCACTTGTATTCGCAGGGTTGTTTCTTCCTCTGTTTTGGCTTTTTCCTAGATTATGTTTCCTCCGTAGTTTGATCTTCCTTGACCTCTTCCTCTTCCAAAGGACATTCGGGTCTTGAATGCATACTCCAAATATGAGTTTGTTGTTCTCCTCAATCTTTTTTCATGTGTAATCAATGATGCATGAAGCTCATCAACAGTAAAAATTGAGAGATCCTTTGTCTCTTCAATGGTTGTTACTATCACATCAAATCTTGAGGGTAAGCTCATCAATACTTTCTCCACTATTCTTCTTTATTCTATTGTCTCTTCAATGGTTGTTACTATCACATCAAATCTTGAGGGTAAGCTCCTTAATACTTTCTCCACTATTCTTCTTTATTCTATTGTCTCTCCATGAGATCTCATTTGGGTAACCAACCCAATCAACAATGTGAAGAATGAATCTATTTTGTTAGACTCTTTCATGCAAATGACTTCAAAATATCTTCTCATTAATTGAGGCTTTGCTGTCTTTACCTTCTCCATACCTTGACAAGCTGTCTGGAGGGTATGCCATGCATCCTTGGAGTTCTTTACTATTGCAATTCATGGAAATATCCTTTCATGCACTGCCTGATAGAGATAGAAGAGGTCTTTTGAGTCCTCCTTTCTATTGCTCTTCAACAAATCTTTCTCTATCTATGTTAAGGCATTAAATGCTTGCTCATCTGTTGGTTCTTCAAGACCATATTCAACTAGCTCCCATAAATTTTGAGAGGCAAACAGGGCTCTCATTGTGATTGCCCAGTAGTCATAGTTCTTCCCATTAAACTATGGGATTTGAGTATCTCCCATACTCGTGCTTGTGCTGGCTCCTGCCATTGATAGCCTTACTGAACTATGCTAAAACTTGAAGATGTTTCTTAAACAAAATTTCTCACAACTGAGAGATACCCTCTGTCTCTAAAAGACTTCCTTTTATAGCTCTCTAGACTGTAATCTTAAAAAAAAAAAAAAACTTTGTTTTGATAAATACATGGCTTGCTAAACTTTCACAATGCTGGAGAAAACTTCAACAATCTTCTTCCTTCCTTCAGCTTCTTTAGCAACTACTGAGAGCCTGGAATAGCTCTGATACCATGTTGGAATTTCTGATGATTCCTTAACAATACAGAGGAAACAATAATTTCTCTTTTAACACAAAGAGAACAAAAAAAAAATACACTGCAGAAAAATTGCACACACAGTGGGAAGTAAGTTCACTGTTTATCATTCAAAAAATTTTGTTGTTACAAAGCATGAGAACTGTTGTTCTAGATTTACAAAAAGGAGTGTTGCTAATTTCCTCTGGGATAAGTAGTCTTTACTTCTCTCGGCATACATACATATATATATATATATATATATATATATATATATATATATATATATATATATATATATAAATATGTTTACAATACATATATAAAAATTTTAAGCCTAAGTTTTTAAAAATTTATAAAGCTAAACTATATCATGCGGCGTAATGTAGAACTATACCCTAAGTTTAAATATTATTAAAAAAAACAAGCATGTCGCGGCATATCACAAACATTAGGATAAAACATTAAGCCAAACATTACAATTTTCTATGCGATACATTTTCGCATCAAACCATGTGCCATATGACGTCATCGCCAAACCATGCGAAAAATTAAATGAGAGATGGTTTTGCGAAGAGTTTTCGCATCAATTAAAACTTCGGGTGACTGGACCTCCAAAGCTTGTGATAAGGTGGTATTGGTCGATGGCTTGCAAGTTGACGGTGGTGGGACAACACTATCACACATTTGTGAAGAGCTGGTAACGTTGGCACGAAGTTGTGTGATATAAATTTGATTCGCTATGGGTAGTTGACATGGACTAGAGGTTTACATTTAAAACAAAGGCACGTTAATAACTGAGGGTATGTGCAAATGGTTAAGGCGGGAGGTTACGTGGATATGAACCATGAATTGCAAATCTAGAAGTTGCGGCAGTGTAAGAATAAGCACGATTTTTGTAGATGTTTAAAATGTAGAAATTTAATGTATGGTGGAGTGCCAAAAAACACAACGAAATCATTGTTGCTCCTATCCGTCAACTTTAGATCCAAAATTGATGTTCTGTCCTACTATTTCAAGTTTTCCATTGGGATTAATTTACAACATATGGAAGGCACAAAAGGAGATTGATATATTTAGTAAATTATCATCATTCAAAAAAAACACATACTAGAGAACCATACAATATATTATGGAAGGCATAAAACTAGATTGATCTATTTAGGAAAATATCAAAACTGTGAGTTCAAAACAAAAACATATACTAGAAAACAAGAAAAATTATAACAAGTCACACTGAGTTCAAACCAAAAACATATACTAGAAAACAAGAAAAATTATATCAAGTCAAACTGAGTTCAAAACAGACACATACCAGAAAACAAGGGTAGAATATAGTGCACTCCTAATTCTACATGTACTCATCCACACTCCGTTGACCAAAACATTTCAGCACACATCTTACACTAAAACGCTTCACGCTTGACTCTAATCCTTCTTTGTAGATTTTGGAATAAGTTCCCTGTGAATGTGAGGAATCACACCTCCACCTGCAATGTTACCTTCGATCAAACTATCAAGTTCTTCATCTCCTCTAATAGCAAGCTGCAAATGCCTTGGGCTGATACGCTTAACCTTCAGATATTTAGTGGTAGTTCCTGCCACTTCTAAAGTCTTTGCAGTGATATACTACAGAGCGCCTACACAATATACAGCTGTAGTTGCTCCCACCCTTCCTTTTGTAGATAATCAAGATTTCAATAGACAATGGATCCATCCAATGGGAAGCTGCAATAAGAGCAAACAGTTATAGAGGTTTTTCTTAAGAAAATAAGTGTGTACAGGGACATTTTAACTATTATTGTCCACACGGAAAAATAAATATTAGAATTCCTTTAGTTGAATCAAGTTTTTAACACGGGAACCTAATAGAAAATGAAAAGATACCTAATTTAGTCCAAAAAACAAGAACCTGGTCCCACGTAATTATTGCTGACAACAATATTTCAATTATTAGAAAGCCTCAATGAAAATTTTCTTCCATTAAAAAGGAATTACTTCAGTTTATTGAGTATTTCTACAAGAAAAACTATAGAATTTATATAATTACTAATCTAGGTCAAATGGTAACCTGTAGGACTGCACGGGATGAGCGAGAAATGGCACTTTTCCTAGCATTTGCAACCACTGTGGATTTTCCATTCAGGGGGGGCTTGAAACCACCGGGGAAATTATTCCCTCCCACAACCATTTTAGCCGCCTCTTTCTCGCAGATCCTCCTGTCACGCACACATACATCAAAAAAATAATAATAGCCAAATCTAGGTTTCCAAATGTGCCACTGGCCGAAAAGGAGAAAATGGATTATGCAGAAAATAAACCGTGGGAAAAAACAAGGTGTAAAAAACTTTCTATAATTGGAAATAAGTGTTGAAAATATTAAAGTCAACTGCCAGCCTTGGGCAGGAAGAAACAAGTACAAAGGCAGCAGCAGAGGAGATTGAGTGCACAGCACTATAAATTTAAAGAAGAATGAGAAATCAGTAAGGATGAATTAATTGTTGATGGACCACAGCCAAGTATTGCAGAGGAGAATTAATTTTTTTTATGGGCGAAGTCTTTTTAGCAGGAGTAATGAATATTTTCCCGTAGTTCTAATCTATGGAGGAGCAGAATTCATTAAGATAGTCATTTCGGGCTTTTAAGCCCTCAACAACCAAATTGAATAAAACAGCGGAAATACTTGAAAGTTATGAAAAGGCAGGACAAATGGTCCCCACCACTTTAGCGCAAATCGCAAAATTGCAAGTTTAGAAGTTAAGTGTCTTGTTGATGTGGAAGTTTGCAATGTGCGATCGTCGCACCATCACACAATTGCAATATCACAGATTACATTGTGTTCTGCATATGTTTCCGCCGGTCGAGAGTTGCGATGCGATCGCGTGACATCACAATATCGCAAGTCGCATGTTCCGCCCATTCCATATGTTGAACCGCCGATGGTTGCGATGCGATCCAATTGCGACATCGCAACATCGCAATATAACATATCGTAATATCGCACAATTGCAAAAGTTTTGTCGATCCGCCGATCCGCCGATTGCGATGGCCGACTGCGATGTGGTTCCCCCTCGTACGTCGTGCCTATGTTAAAGTTTTTATGTTCGGGAGTGAATTTCCTTTGCAGTTCGGTTTTTCTTTGTTTTATGGTTTTAATACCCACCGTGCTATATAAAGGTGAAAAATGCCCGAGAGCCTATCTATTGTAATTCACATTGTATTGTTGTGTTGTATCGTTGTGTGAGCATGGAGGCAAGAAAAACACAGTAATACCATTAAAGCGTTGTTTTGTGCGTTTTGAGAGAGAGACAAAGATTTTTTTTGTAGAGAACTGTGTCTGTAGCAGTCCTACTCATATTTTGTGAATCCCTTTGTACTGAGGAAGAAAATTGTAATATTTTTCAGTTTGTTTAATGAAATAGAAGAAAGCATTTTCATGCCATCTCTGTTTGCAATTAAAATCCTGATTTTAAATTCTTTGGGTTGAAGAGGGGAGTTTATTTTGGAATTATCAATATTCCAACATGGTATCAGACGTAATTTAGGCTCTTTGAAGGTTTCAACGAAGCTGAAGAAGAAGAAGACTTGTTGCAGTATTTTCTCCAGTAGAGTGAAAAATAAACTCAACAGAAGTCACAGTTTAGGTATTTCTCAAAGATAACAGAGCCGTTGTTTTTGTTTAAAGAGTTTGTTCTTTCAAAGAAAAGGAAAGACAGTTTGTTTAAGTTTTGAGTTTAGTTTAAGAGCAATGGCTGGACCAAGCACTGTTATGAGTCTTGGAAATGTTCAACTTCTACAATTTAATGGAAAGAACTATGATTATTGGGCCACTACCATGAGAGCCCTGTTTGTATCACAAGACCTATGGGAACTTGTAGAAGATGGTTTTACAGAACCAGCTGATGAGCAGGCTTTTAATGCCTTAACTCAAGCAGAGAAGGATGTGTTGAAGAATAATAGGAAGAAAGACTCTAAATCTCTCTTCTTATTGCATCAAGCAGTAAATGAGAGTGTGTTTTCGAGGATAGCAGCAGCTAAGAGATCCAAGGATGCATGGGAAACTCTAAAAGTAGCCTATCAAGGTATGGAGAAAGTTAAGACAACAAAACTTCAATTGTTGAGAAGAGATTTTGAAACTCTTTGTATGAAAGAGTTAGATAGTGTAGACACATTTTTTACACATGTGATTGGGATTGTAAATCAGATAAGATCCCATGGAGAAACTCTTGAAGAAAGAAGGATTGTGGAGAAAATTTTGAGATGCTTACCCTCAAAGTTTGATGTTATTGTTACCACCATAGAAGAGACCAAAGATCTCTCACAGTTCACAGTGGATGAACTTCATGCCTCACTAATAACTCATGAACAGAGATTGAGTAGAGATGAACATTCATCTCTTGAGCACGCCTTCAAGGCCCAGATGCCTTCAGGAAGAGGAAGAGGTAGAAACCAGAGCAGAGGTGGAAGGAACAACCCTTCACATTCACATGGAAGAGGCAACAGTCAAAATCAGAGCCACGGCCAGGGCAGCAGCCAGCAGAGTGGTTAGCATAATGCTCAAGGACAAAGGTATGATAAATCCAATGTCCAATGTTACCATTGTAAAAAATATGGTCATTATGCTAATGAATGTAGAAAGAAGAAGCAAGATATGAGAAGTAGAACTAGTGCAAATTTCACTAGAGATAATATCAACCAAGATAATTTGTTTTTAGCTTGTAACATGGTTGAAGAAAAGAATGAGGATTTATGGTTTCTAGACTCCGGTTGTAGTAACCATATGACAGGAAACTTAGAAATTTTTTCTATGTTAGATGAGAGTGTGAAGTCACAAGTCACACTAGGAACTGATAGCAAATTTTTTGTTATGGGAAAAGGAAATGTAAATGTTTTAACAAGGAAAGGTGCAAAGAAAACCATAGCAGATGTTTATTATGTTCTAGGAATGAAGTGTAACCTCTTAAGTATTGGACAACTTGTCCATAAGGGGTACAATGTTTTCTTTGAGGATGATGTTTGTACCATCATGAAAAAACCACCCAGCAAAAAAAGTATTGCTGAAGTAAAGATGACAAGGAATAGGATGTTCCCTCTCAGAATGAGAGCAGATCTGAAGAATGAAAAAAAGATAGCAGAAGTGGCACAAGAGACTTTCCAAAGCGAACCAAAAGATGATAATTGGTTATGGAATTTGAGATTTGGACATCTCAACTTTGGAGGTCTTAACTTGCTGCACAGAAAAGGAATGGTAAGAGGTTTACCATTGATTGAGAAGCCTGACAGCCTATGTGAAGGCTGCATCTTGGGAAAACAACACAAAGTAAGTTTTCCTTCTGGGAAAAGCATAAGGGCAAAGGCACCCTTAGAAATTGTCCACTCAGATTTGTGTGGACCGATGCAAACTCCATCGCTTGCAAGCAACCACTATGTGTTAACATTCATAGATGATTTTACAAGAAAAACTTGGGTTTATTTTTTGAAAAACAAAAGTGAAGTGTTTGAAAAATTTTGCAATTTCAAAGCACTTGTTGAGAACCAGAGTGGGCTGCATATCAAAGTCCTAAGGACTGATAGAAGAGGTGAGTATATCTCTAAAGATTTTCTACTTTTTGTAGAGAAAATGGTAGATACTCCGCAGCAAAATGGAGTAGCCGAAAGGAAGAATAGAACCATAATGGACATGACAAGAAATATGTTAAAGGAAAAGCATTTTCCTAATGATTATTGGGTTGAAGCTGTACATTGGGCAGCATATATTTTGAATAGGTGCCCTACAAAAATAGTTATGAACAAAGTGCCAGAAGAGGCGTGGAGTGGCACAAAGCAAGGTGTCACACACATGAAGGTTTTTGGATGTGTGGCTTATGTACACATTCTGGATCAGTTGAGAAGAAGTTGGACAGCAAGGGGAAGAAATTTATTTTCATTGGATACAGTGAGGAATCCAAGGCTTACAGGTTGTACAACCCATCCACCAAGAAGTTTATTGTGAGCAGAGATGTTCAGTTTATTGAAGAGGAAGCATGGGATGGAAGCATTGAGAAAACAGTCGATGTTAAAAACTATTTATCTCACGATGAAGATGAAGGAGATGTGGTTGAAATTAACAACCTATCTGTAGCACAACCTCCACCAACACAAGGACAGCAAGGGACACCTCAAGCAGCAAGAACACCCTTGAGAAGAAGCGAGAGTGCTTCACCAAGCACACCACACGGAGTAGAATTAAGTGCTTCATCAAGCACATTTACACCAAGTGAAAGTGGAACAAGATTCAGAAGTATTAGAGAAATCTATGAGCAAGGAGCAACAAATGAAGGTATGAGTTCCTTATTTGCTTTGTATTTTCAAGTTGATGATCCTATTCATTTTGAAGATGCTATTAAAGATAGAAAATGGATAGAAGCTATGGATGATGAAATTAATGCCATAGAGAAGAACAAAACATGGGAGTTGGTTGATATCCTAGAAGGTAAAGAAGTCATTGGAGTTAAATGGGTCTATAAGACTAAAAGAAATGTTGAAGGAAAAATAGAAAGACACAAGGCCAGACTTGTTTTCAAGGGATATAAGCAGAAGCATGGTATATATTATGAAGAAACTTTTCCACCAGTTGCAAGAATGGAGACAGTAAGAGCAGTGCTGTCCATAGCAGCACAAAACAAATGGAAAGTATACCAAATGGATGTAAAATCTGCATTTTTAAATGTTGTTTTAATGTAAGAGGTATATGTGGAACAACCTCTTAGATATGAAATGAAAGGCCAAGAGCATAAGGTCTGCAAATTGAAGAAAGCTCTTTATGGGTTGAAGCAAGCTCCAAGAGCATGGTATAGTAGGATAGACTCCTATCCACTGGAAAATGGATTTGAAAAGTGTGAGGGAGAACCCACCCTCTACATCAAAGAAAAGGATGGTAAGATGCTGATTGTTGTCTTGTATGTTGATGATTTAATTTTTACAGGTAATGATGATTACCTTATTGAAAATTTTAAAACAATCATGAAAGATGAATTTGAAATGACTGACATGGGTTTGTTGAGATACTTCTTAGGAATAGAAGTAGAACAAAATGAAAAAGGGATTTTTATTTCTCAAGAATGTGAATCAAGTTTTGGAAAGATTTAATATGCAGGAGTGCAAAGCTGCAATTACTCCCACAGTAATGGGATTGAAGTTGAGTAAATATGACAGCAGCAAGGATTTTGATCCAAGTTTGTATAAAAGCATAGTTGGCAGCCTCATGTATTTGACTGCAACTAGGCTGGATATTATGCATGTTGTTAGTTTAATTTCCAGATTTATGGAGAAGCCAAAAGAAGCACATTGGCAGGCAGCAAAGAGAATTATGAGGTATGTTAAAGGAACTAAAAGGTATGGTATTTTATATACTACTTCAGAAAATTCAGAGTTAGTTGGATACACTGACAGTGATTGGGCTGGAAGTGTAGATGATCGGAAGAGCACTTCTAGTTATGTTTTTCATAAGGGTTCAGGAGCCATTTCATGGGCTTCTAAGAAACAGTTGATTGTAGCATTATCTACAGCAGAGGCAGAATATGTGGCAGCTACAGCAACATCATGTCAAGCAATCTGGATGAGAAGAATGTTGAGAATTTTATGCCAAGAACAGGTAAAAGGGAAGGTAATTTATTGTGACAATAGCTCAGCTATTGCATTATCAAAGAATTATGTGTTTCATAAGAGAACAAAACACATAGATACAAAGTTTCACTATATCAGAGAATTATTGAACAATGGAGAAATTGTTTTGCAGCATTGTAAAACAGAGGAGCAATATGCAGATATTTTAACAAAACCATTGGGGCAGAAAATATTTGAATTTTTAAGAAAAAGATTGGGTATGATTGATAACCAAACAGCTGACTTTAAGGAGGAGTGTTGAAAATATTAATGTCACCTGCCAGCCTTGGGCAGGAAGAAACAAGTACAAAGGTAGTAGCAGAGGAGATTGAGTGCACAGCACTATAAATTTAAAGAAGAATGAGAAATCCATAAGGATGAATTAATTGTTGATGGGCCGCAACCAAGTATTGCAGAGGAGAATTAATTTTTGTTATGGGTGAAGTCTTTTTAGCAGGAGGAATGAAGATTTTCCCATAGTTCTAATCTATGGAGGAGTAGAATTCATTAAGATAGTAATTTCAAGATTTTAAGCCCTCAACAACCAAATTGAATAAAACAGCGGAAAGACTTAAAAGTTATGAAAATGCAGGACAAGTGGTCCCCACCACTTTAGCGCAAATTGCAAAATCGCAAGTTTAGAAGTTAAGTGTCTTATTGATGTGGAAGTTTGCGATGTGCGATCGTCGCACCATCGCACAATTGCAATATCACATATTACATTATGTTCCGCATATGTTTCCGCCGATCGAGAGTTGCGATGCAATCGCGCGATCGCGCGACATCGCAATATCACAAGTCGCATGTTCCACCCATTCCATATTTTGAACCCCCGATGGTTGCGATGCGATCCAATTGCAACATCGCAACATCGCAATATCGCGCAATTGCACCAGTTTTGTCGATCCGCCGATCCGCCGATTGCGATGGCCGACTGTGATGTGGTTCCCACTCGTACGTCGCACCTATGTTAAAATTTTTATGTTCGGGAGTGAATTTCCTTTGCAATTCGGTTTTTATTTGTTTTATGGTTTTAATACCCGCCGCGCTATATAAAGGTGAAAAAGGCCCAAGAGCCTATGTATTGTAATTCACATTGTATTGTTTTGTTGTATCATTGTGTGAGCTCGCAGGCAACAAAAACACAGTAAGACCATTAAAGCATTGTTTTGTGCGTTTTGAGAGAGAGAGACAGAGATTTGTTTTGTAGAGCACTGTGTCTGTAGCAGTCCTACTCATATTTTGTGAATCCCTCTGTACTGAGGAAGAAAATTGTAATAGTTTTCAGTTTGTTTAATGAAATAGAAGAAAGCATTGTCATGCCATCTCTGTCTGCAATTAAAATCCTGATTTTAAATTCTCTGTGTTGAAGAGGGGAGTTTATTTTTGAATTATCAATATTCCAAAAATAAGCACTATTACAAGATTAACTAATGGCATTTTCCGAAGTTGTAGATGCGCAAATTTCTTACTGACCACGCTTTTGAGAAATCAGTAATGAGCTTGTGGCTTTCTTTCAGCTCGTGCTTGTTTGATCATTGTGAGAGCTCTCTATATATAGGCATGAGTGAATATATACTTGTGAGTATAGTTTGGAAGATGGTCTAGGGTTTACAGGTTGGTGACAGGGAATTTTAAACATATCTTTGGTTAACATATTGCCGTAATTTCTTTAATGAGTTGTCATACAAGAAATTTTTTGGGAAAAAAAAATAATGGAAATTCATGTATCATTATGAAAAAATTAAATCCAGGTTACAATTGTTAGGTTGGGTTTCCCGAAAAACTCTTGATAATGTTGAATTTATTTATATAATAAAATCATATTTTAAATATTCTCACAATTAATTGAAATCACCAAATACCAATAAGAAATTGGTTGTCTGACAAAATAGTAATGTTTTTTTTAATAAGCGGGAAACTCCAAAAATTCAAAGTCATATAGATAACCCGATTACCAATATTTTTTTTTTAAATAATCTTAAATTTATAGACAACTCTATTATCAATAAAAAATTTAACATATAGATAACTCCATTATCAATTAAAAAATTGATTGATTCATGAAAAACTCCAAAAAATATCACAAAGAACTCAATTAACAATAAAAAAAATATGTTAATCAGCAATAAACTCCAAAAAAATCTCACATATAAACAATTCTATTATAAAATAAAATAGAATTGGTTATACGAGAGAAATTGTAACCTTCTTTTTAATCAATCTGGAAACTCCAAAAAATCTCAGATATAAACAACTCTGTTACTTGTACATCTATTGAATGGTCTAATTCAATATATTTATTTTGACTTTTTAAAATAATTAACTTGTAATAATTTTCACCTTGAACAACATTCAATTGTAGTAATTTTCACCTAGAACAACTGTAATGTGGGGAATTATGTTTGATAATATCCGTTGAAACTCCTGCAATTAATTTATGTTTCGAATTTCAATTTTCTTGCGTTATAGCTTATTTTATACAGAGCTATGTTCTGGAACTTAGTATATTAATTTATGTTTAAAAATTTATGTTTAAGTTTATTTTATATTGAGTGAAGTTTTGGAGTGAAGTTTTTAGATGAAAATATCAGATGTTTTCAATTATTATTCTCTTTTTATTTGAATGGTCACATATTATTCATTAGAAGTTATTTAAATAATTGTGTTAGTTTAAATAAATAATTGAAAAACTATTTGTCCAAAGTATAATATCAAGAGGGACAAATAATTCACTAGTCATGGACATCATGCCTATTCAAACTATTGTTTATAAATACTACTTATCAAATGTAGAATAAAATCAAAGTATTTTCATACTGATTGAAGTGGAACTTAAAATTAATTTTCTATTTAAAATCAAAGTGTTTTCGGAATTTAAAATTATTTTTGTATTTAAAAAATGTAATGAAAAAAGTCTTTTCTCTATAGCTTAGGTTGATTACAAATTGTTTTCATATTGGTTGAATTTGAATTTATAGTCATAGTATAACACAAGGAACTAGAGTCTAACTCATTATTTTGTAGGAATTTTACCAAAAAACTCTAGTTTTTTCTTGAAATTAAAGAGGATCTGTGATTTATTATATTTTGTAGCACGTGGATTCATATAATCTTAAATTTATTTAATTTTGGTTTTATTTTGTGTTAAAAAGATAAAAATTTTATGAGGTAAATATTTATTTTGAACTATAATTTAATTTACAGTTAAATTAGTATTTTCATCGATCATGCAATTTCAAGCAATGTTACAATATTTTGTGGTTTAAAATACATTTTGAAATGCATAAATATATTCAGAAGATTGAAAAACCTTGCTACACTCAAATTATACAATTTTAAACAACAATTCTAATTTTTAATTATATCTCTCCATTTGGTTATTAAAATAAACCAAAAAAAATGCTAGTCATTCCTCTCTCACTTACCCTATGTGTTAATAATATATTAAATTATTTTTATTATATTATAAATAATTTCAAATATTATTATGAAAATATATTTATATTAATTATTTATAACTAATTAATTAATATTTAGTAATAACTAATTTTGCTAATTAATATTACTAATAACATTAATAATTATTACTTAAGTAATTAATTAATTTCTTCATTAATATTGTTATTAATAATAATATTAATAATAAATTTAATTATAGTGATAATTGATATAGTATGAAAATAAATGAGTGCTTTGAATCCTTAGATAGATGAAAGATTACCAATTAACCATTTATGAAATAATACTAAATTCTTAAAATAATGTTGATGTTGTCCAACACTCTAGGTGGAAACCCCTACCATCACCATGTCGGAGAATAGAATGATTTGAAGCCTTAAACACATGAAATCATACCAATTAGATGTTAAAGAAATAATATTAAATAAATAACATATACGTTAAGATAATTTTGATTTTGTCAAATATTTCGAGTGGAATCTCCACCTATGAATGGTCTAAAGAATAGAATGATTACAAATGAGTATTTTGAAGTCTTTAATAGAGGAAAACTTACCAAATATATTTAAAAGAAATAAATTTAAATAAATAACATAGATGCTAAGATAAATTTCATTCTTATAAATGGTTGAGATAGACACTCCACCCATCATCTAGGACTTCAAAAATTTACACACTCCCATTATAATGATAATGTTAATGGATCAATAATAAAAATACATAATAATTGAGGATATTAAATAGTAATGAAAGATCAAAATAAAAATAAAAATAATCATTAAAATCATGTCAATTTTAAATGGTTAATTATGGAAAATAAAATATTCTCGAAGGAGTTTAGCTCAAGTGGTATATATATACTATGCTTCGTTCAAATCTCCACTTTGGGCGCTCTCTTAATTACTTTTCAAATTAAAAATTATTTAAATTTTAAACAATTTTTAGATAGTGCTGTGGAATTTAATTCAAATAAAAACTTAACTAGCAATTGCGCCATATGTTGTAAAGGAAATGATGTAAAGCACTATTATAGGAAAAGTAGATAAAATATGTGATATGTTATGTGATTTAGTTGAATATTTAACTTATAACTATGAATTATTTTATTTAAAAAAAATTAACATACATCTACGTATAAAGATCTCCTAGGGAGCCTTCCTAGATAACACCAACAACTCACTCTACCTTCCTAGACAACACCAACAACTTAGTCATTTGATTATGAATTATTTTATTTAGAAGAAATGAACATACATCTTCCTAGACAACACCAACAACTCACTCTTTTTTTCATACACCTTTTGTCAAACCTATCCAACCTATCCATTCCCTAGATCACCTAACCATTCCATGGATCACTTGCAAGAACTCACTCCTTAACTTCTCCTTTTATTCATATGCCTTTTTTCAAACCTATCCATTTCATGGATTTGAAAATCTTGTAAATGAGTTTCTTGAGGTGTGCAACATGAGATGTTTTTTTTTTTTTTGGTTTAAATTTTATAGGGGTATATTTTTGGCTCTTGAGATAAAGTTTAAGTACTAGGCTACTAGGCTTCACCACTTTGGTAGAGTTTACACTCTTGCTAGGTTGTAAATTTATGATATATTTGGTTTACATGATGTTGGATATACTCTTGCTAGAAGCAACAACTAGGCTTGATTTTTTCCCTCAACCAGATTACTCCAAAGAGATAACCATTTGATAAAGTGGAAATTTAATTTTAGTTAGTGGTTTTTCACACATTTTATTTTATGGTTTACAGATCTTATCAAATATTATTTTTTTAACTTATATTCAAAATTATATGTGATTTTTGTGAAAAAAATATTTGTGCATCATTTCATATAGAGCACTCAAGACTACTTTCATGGATATTTGTGTCGAGTTTGTTAAGAATGCTTCATCTTGTTTATATAAGTGAAAACTAAGAGTATTATTTTTGAATGAAAAATAAATTAATATTTTTAAAAAATAAGTTCCAAATATCAAATTTTTTATTTTATATTATTTTATATCAATTTATATTTTATAAAAAATTTGATATTTATATAAATATTTAATTATTAAAATAACAAGCACCCTTTCAATCACAAAATTACAATGATAATAATTTTCACATTCACAACATTTAAAATCAAAAATCAAACACAAGCTATTGGATGCTGGAAAATTAGCAAACATTAGTCATACTTTTAAGAAGTGAAAATTCAAATTCTCTGAATAAAATTAACAGAAACCACTGAAGCCTGGATTCGAATCCCTCTAAGGCGTGAGAATATGAAGTTGTTCATATTTGTTTTGTTTTGAGCATAACTCATTCCTTTTTTTACTTTGCAACATGGATGACATTGTTTCCATTATTGGCTGCACCACCTCATTAGACATTGCATTCTCGTTCTGTTCACGAGGCCAAATGTTATTCATACTGATGACTCCCTCATCGCTTATAGAATTTGTTAGACAGTGGGAGGTTCCTCCTAGGTTCTTGCCCAAATCTGCGATCTCAAATTTGTCATTTTCTAGCTCCATTGGAACAAAATTTTCAGTTCTTACATGTTCCCTTGTACAATTTGTGACTATTCCCTCTTATTTCTTCTCTTTTCCAGTTTGATATGCGAAGGATCCTAAATCACCACCTAACTTATCTCAACTCTCAGACTCTCTACTAATCCTATGTCACCTAGCATATTTTCCTTCAAATTTTCGTATATATCAACACTGGAACCATGAAAATGCACATCAGACATGAGACATCGACAATCGAGATTACCATCACAGGTTTGTATGGATGTCTGTGAGTCCCTCATATACTCTTTCGCACATGGGCTATCACTGGAACTGCTAATGTGCCCTAAACAGTTTTCACAATTCCACCACCTGTACTAAAGTATTACTAAAGAGGGGAGTGCCATATTTCCTTCAATCTAGTTTCCAGTAAGTGTTGAGGAAACGACCAACAATTTTTTCTATCTCGTTGATGAATTGTTGCAACATATCCACTGCATCAGTGAAAAAATTAAAGAAAAATAAAAATGGAGCAATGAATGTACTGAAATATGCAACTTAACCATTATCTTAACTAATGTGGAAAAGGTACAATGAGAATTTCTTTTGGGAGCATCTCATCAGCCAAAGAAATAGCTAAATAAAATGTATAAAATTACCAATGAACGATATAGTTCTAGGTATATCAAAATTGAAACATTTATATGACAATTCTCATAAAGCAGATTTGATAATACCTTCCTTTTATTAGGAAAGGTTTTGAGAGCCACATAATTAGATGACATGAGAAAAGGATAGATTCAACTTGGTTCTAAACAAATTTTGATATTTTTTACAGCAAAAATCGTAATAGATTTATGAAACAATTCGCAATAGACTTAAGAAAAAATTGCAATTCACAGGCATTAATATCCGAACAATGACAAGCATGAGTATTATACACATCTATATGCGAAAGAGGTTTCAAAGAGATTGAGTTTATATGAGCTGAATTGACAAAAATTTGAAAACTATATACATATATATGGCCTAGATTTCAGACTGTAGAAAAATCGAGAAACTGAAATGATAATCCTTTAGGAATAAAAGGAACAAATAGTATCAATTTGAATCCCGCTAAGCCATGATTCATAGGATGGGAAAAATGAAACGAACAATATATAAATAGTCTCACAAATATTTTAGAAGTGAGATTTCACTAAGAGCATAAGCAAGAGTTCCCTGCTCTTACAAGTTAATGTGATTCGTCTTGAATGATCTCAACAAAGTGTGTCATCTCAGTAGAGTCCCTCATTATCTCAGCAGAGTCATTGAGTAAATGTATTGAAGTTTTCTCTTAACAGTGATTTGAGTTTTCAGGTTAGAACTGTTCAATTTCATGTTCATAGTGGAGTAATTTGGAGGACCTAAAACAATTTTCTTTATTCTATTATTTCTGTAACTGATAAATAACGGTGTTCAATCCCAAGGTAGATATTATTTCAATCATATAACGTCAAAATCAATGGTACACAATGTAACAAGTGGCATTTGAGAGGAGTTTTTTTCAAATAGGGACGCTTTATAGCGTAAATATTTATAAAAAAAATCACGAAGTTAATATTGTAAAATATATTTTAAAAAATTGTAAATTTTAAATGAAATGGAAAAATAAATATTATAAACTATATTAAATTGTTTGATGAATTTAGGTTCTTGAAATTTTTTCAGAAGGAAAGGAAGTCGATTTATGGGGTATCGAAGGGAAGTCGGGAAAGATAATAAGCTCTAATGTCATGACAAAGCTTCTGAAGAAAGAACAATGAGGCGTAATTGCACAATTATGCTCACTATAAGTTCCAACATCAAAATCATCTATTTCTGTAGATCTTCAAAAAGTCTTGGACAATCATTCCACGGTGTTTGAAACTCCCAAAGGACTCCCACCTACTCGTGATGATGATCATGCTATTAATTTGATTCCATGAATTTTTCCTCCAAAGATCATGCCTGATATATATCCTTATGTCCAAAAGAGCGAAATTGAATGTATGATTGCAGAAATGTTAGAGGCTAGTATGATTCAACCTAGTCAAATTTCTTTCTCTGCTCCAGTAGTTATGGTGCACAAGAAGGATGGATCATGGCACATGTGTCTGAATTATACGGACCTCAATAAGCTCAACATTAAAGATAAATTTCTCATTCCTATGATTGATGAATTATTTGATGAATTACATGGAGCAATTTATTTTACCAGGTTGGATCATCATTCAGGATATCATCAAATTAGAATGAAGACTAAATATATTCAGAAAACAACATTTTGAACTCATGAGGGTCATTATGAATTTTTGGTCATGACTTTTGGCCTTACCAATGCACCTTCTACATTTCAAGGGTTGATGAATTCCATTTTCAAACCCTTCCTTAGAAAATGTGTGCTGGTATTTTTTGATGATATACTAATCTACAATGGGTCTTGGAAGGATCATGTTCAAATGTTGACAGGGTGCTCAAACTATTGCAGGAGAAACAATTATATCCAAAAGCATCCAAATGTTACTTTGGAGTACAAGAGGTGGAATCTCTAGGTCATATTATATCTCACGAGGGTGTTAAGGTAGACCCCAACAAAATTAAAGCCATTGAGGACTGGAAAGTCCCCACAACCATAAAATAGTTGCGAGGATTTCTTGTGTCAACAGGTTATTATCGCAATTTTGTTAAGAATTATGGGAGAATAGGAGCACCTCTAACAACATTATTGAAGAAATATGCATTTTCATGGACTCCTAAAGAAATTGAGGCCTTTGAACATCTTAAATATGCAATGTTCCTAGCACCGGTCTTAGCTATGTCTGACTTCACTAAAACCTTTATTGTGGGATGTGATGCCTCAGGAAATGGAATTGATGTTGTTTTAATGCAAGAAGGAAGACCCGCTGCTTTTGAAAGTCATCCAATCAAAGGAAAGTATTTACAGAAAGATATTTATGAGAAGGAAACGTTAGCACTACTACATGCACTAAAGAAATGGTGACCTTACCTAATGGGAAGACACTTCGAGGTAAAAAATGATCATGATAGTCTTAAACAGTTTTTGAAAAAAATATTATCTTCAGAATAGCAGAAAAAATTGATCACAAAGATGTTGGGTTATGAATTTGAAACAATCTACAGAAAAAGGAAGCTAAATGTTGTTGTAGATGCACTCTCAAGAAAGAATGAAGAGGTTGAAGAATTTCTTTGAGCCATTTATATTATCCAACCAATTTGGATAACCGAAGCAAGGCATGAATAGAAGAAGGACGAAGAAGTGTGGACACTCATTCAAAAGTTGTAGCAAGATCTTAGTACATTTGATACATTTATTTGGAAAAATGATTCCTTATGGTACAAATATTGCTTATATCTTTGTAAGAATTCCCAACTAAAACAAAATATTCTTTTGGAATTGCACACTTCTCCTTTAGGAGGACATTCAGGATTTTTAAAAACGTACCACGGGGTGAAGAAATAATTTTTTTTGGATGGCCTTAAATCTGATATTCAAAAGTTTGTGGCGGAATGTTTGGTTTTCCAGCAAAATAAAGTTGAGACAATTAAGACCCCGGGTCTTATACAACCTTTACCCATTCCAATTCAATGTTTGGAGGATATTTCAATGGATTTTATAACAGGTTTATCTAAGTCCGAAGGAAAGAGTGTCATCATGGTGGTAGTTGATAGACTTATCAAGTATGCACATTTTTGTGCATTATCTCATCCATTTGAGGCAGGTACATTTCTACTACATTTATGGACACAATTCAAACGCTACATGGAAACCCAAAGATGATTGTGAGCGACAGAGATCCGATTTTTACCGGAAATTTTTGGATGGAGTTATTTTCTTGTTTGGGTACTCAATTAGCTGATATCTCATCTTACCATCCTCAATCTGATGGTCAAACTGAGATAGTGAATAGATGTATGGAAGGATATCTTTGTTGTTTTATATCTGATAAACAAACAAAATGGGTCAAGTGGTTACCTCTCGCTGAATTGTGGTATAACACTTCCTTCCATATTTCAGCAAAAATGACCCCATTTATGGCACCTTATGGATATCATCCACCATTCATCACATTATCTTTAAGAGAACATTCTAAGGTTCAAGCAGTGGAAGATCACATCAGGCATCAAGAAGAAGTTCTCCAACTCTTAAAGGATAACCTAAATATGGCACAAAATCGAATGAAACAATAGGCAGATGAACATTGCAGCAAGATAAGTTTTGATGTCGGAGACTGGGTACTTTTACGGCTACAACCATAGAAACAAATGTCCCTCAAACAAGCTAAGAAGGATAATAAATTATCGCCAAAGTACTATGGTCCTTACAAGGTGTTGCAAAATATTGGTGCTATGGCATACAAATTGGAGCTTCCTACTTCTTCGCCAATGCATCTAGTTTCCATGTTTCATGCTTAAAGAAGGTTATAGGTGAAAATATTCCAAATCAAACAATATTTCCAAAACTTGATGAGGAAGGAAAAATCATATTGGAACCTGAAGCAGTCACGAAAAAAAGAACTTGAGAGCTACGAAATCGATCAATTTCAGTGTATCTCATGAAGTGGAAGAACTTACCCACTGAATATTCTACATGGGACGATGAGAATTTTATACAAAAGCACCCAAAGCTACTCAAGCATTGAGGACAACACTTTTTTGAAGGATAAGGGAATGTTAGGTCACTATATTACTATTTTAGTCCCTTATTGTTATTAGTGTATCCCCCTTATTGTTATTGTTGTATCCCTGTAACCCCAATATTGTTTTATTGTGCCCTTAAATTATTATTGTTAGGTCGGCTAGGATTATGTTGTGGCCCCATGGACTCCTATATATAGAAGGAGGTTTTGGTCATTTGTATCATCCAAGAATTGTTCATTTATTTAATGTATTGGAGGTTTCCCCCTCGACGTGGTTGATCTCTAAGGTGATGATCTCTCTTTTCTTCTATTTTTGGAGCTAGTTTCATAACACAGGCATGCATAAGCATGCCATTACGATAGTGTAAATTAAATATTGGGAGTGCAATGAAGTTGTTTAATATCTGCATATGCCTGGGGAAGAGAGAGATCATAATTGGGGTAAAAATGATGAAGCCTCCACGAGAGTTAGGATTTTTTTAATTCTAATCTCCATCGGTGGGAGATGAATAAAATTTCTTGAGGTATAATTTTTGAGAGCGGGAATGCACTTTTCTTGTGCCTATGGGGCATCACCTCGGTGTGAGAAAATAATTTTAGTAGAATGGTGGTAGCTCTTAAAAGAGTTATGGAGCATAAAAATCATTGGCTACGATTGGTGAGTGCAAGAGTTCCCAACCCTAGTGCTCTTGGTCACCCAAAATAAAAAATCTTTGTTATCCCTCTCTTTTCTTTTCAATTAGCATAATTTTGAGTGGTTGATCCTTGAGTTCTTAGTGTTTTCTTTTGTTGAGTTCCTATTTTGGTGGGTGGTTGGAGGCTCTCTTTATTAATTTGGTTGAAAGTGTTGATTCTATCATGATCATCATGGTTTTGACCCCCTTGTATTATCATGAAGTCATAGCAAATTAGTTTAGGAGTGTTGTTTCTAACCTTGGATGGGGAATTTAATATGTTTGGGTGTGGTATCAGCTCTAGGTTTTGGGAGTGACAAATTGTAATTTAAATTTTTCTTAACCCTGTAGTGTGACTTGCTCTCCCTGGTCCATTTTTTCCTTAAGCTTCTCGTTTAAAGAGGTGGGTGGGTTAACATGCACCCAACTTCCACACTAAATCTTTGTAAGAGCCTTGGGAACGTGTCATGCATGTATGATATGTTGCCTAGACAACATATGCATAATTAGAGGGGAGGTGGAGGAAGGGGCCCTGGGTGCCAAGATAGAGTTCAACTACATGATGATGCTAAGGCCATTCATTTGGTTGTTCCCCTTAAGACTCATCATGAATTATGTGAAGTAGAATCTATGATGGATGTAGAATGCCATGTTTTTTTCAATTATGAAAATTTAAATGAGGCCTCTAAGGGTTGAAAACCCTAGTTGCACTAGGGGACAAAGGAAATAGTGCCTCAATTCTATAGTATTCCAGTGGCAGATGAACACATCACTTAACATGGTGTTAGAGGAAAAACAAGAGAAAAATAAAATGTATTTTCCTCTTTAAAGTTCATAAAAAAAATCTTTGAGAAATCAATATTTCTATATTGGATTCAAGGATTGCACATCTAGAAAGCCACCTTCAATAAGAATTTGATCCTCCAACTGTTACGCGAAGGACACAACCTGTGTTACTTCCTCAAACACATAATAAGATAGAATGTGTGTTATGTTTTTGTTTGTCAAGATATGTATTTTTTTTAAAGAATTTTTTTAAGAGGATTGAATTGGATATGGACATGGCCACCACCAAAATCAAACATGGGCAGACAACGTCTAGATTTAGTGTGAACGAGGTTTGAAAACATAATTTTTGAATCGTGATTGGCACAATTTCCTAGCAATGGGAAATTCTAAAACTTGAAACTCTAGATGCCTATTTCCTTCAGAAAAAAAAATGGTTTGTTTTTGGCAGATGGGTATTTTCATCATCCAAAACCGAATGGATTTTCTAGAAGATGACTATTTTTTTTGAAAAAAATATTTTTTTTGGTAATGATTGTTTAAAAAATTGGATAAATGGCATGCTTCAATACCATGATGGAAATTTCTGAATATTTCGAACAAAACAAAGGAAGCAAAGTTCCTCAACTCAAGACAAAGTAATGATAGAAATGTGGACAAAGAGATGGAGAAAAGCTCTTTTTATTAACCATAAAAATGACTATTAAAAATACAAACTTCTTCAGAACTACAGTTCTGGAATAAACAAAATACTCCTTACTCTGTTTTTCAATTTCTGTTTTTACACAGATTTGTGCTTCAGCAACACATATTCAGTTGTTGAAACTCCACACAGTCTGTTGCTGAAACACAAAGACAGTTGCTAAAACACTCTGGAAAATGCATTTCTGCTCCAAAACACAGCGACTCTGTTTTTCCTCTGTTTTCTCTGCTCTCTGTCTTCTTCTCTGTCTTTCTCTATTTCTCTAACTCTGTAACATTAAAACTACTGATGTTTATTACATTTATATGTTAAAAAAAATATTTGACTTAAAGCATTAAAATAATACAAATATCTTTTAAACTTATCAGCCTCTTAAATGCAGTAAGTGGTGGGAGATAACGTGATGCCTTTGGAAAAATGAAGTCAGCTATTTCAGAGACATTAACTATGAAAATTTAATGCACAGTGAAGTGCAAAAATAAAACACGACTTTGAGCCATCCATCAGTCTAAAATATCCACAGAAATCAGATTTCCATCCACCTGTTTCAGATTGCAGTTGGAATTAAATTCCAACACTCCCCCTTAATTTCAACTGCTTCTATTTTGCATACCGAGACATTCTCTGAGATAATCAAAATTTTTCTTTCCCAATGGTTTTGTCAAGATGTCAGCAAATTTCTCCTCTATTCTGCAGTGCTGCAAAAAAATCTCACCATTGTTAACCAATTCACATATGAAGTGAAACTTGGTGTCTATGTGCTTTGTCCTTTTATGAAAAACAGAATTTTTAGACAATGCTATCACAGAGCTATTGTCACAGTAAATGGTTGTGCCCTTTTATTGTTCATGACACAAATCTCTGAGAACTCTCCTCAGCCATACTGCTTGGCATGCTGCTGCTGTTGCTGCCACATACTCTGGCTCTGTTGTTGACAAAGCTACAATTGGTTGCTTCTTGGAAGCCCATGAAACTACTCCCGATCCCAAATGAAACACATATCCTGATGTGCTCTTCCTATCATCAACACTTCCAGCCCAATCACTGTCAGTGTAACCTGTCAACATGAAACTTTCAGAAGAGGAGTATAAAATACCAAACCCCTTCGTTCCATTCACATACCTTAGAATCCTCTTGGCTGCTTGCCAATGAGCCTCTTTCGTTCTTTCCATAAATCTAGAGATTAAACTCACAGTGTGCATAATGTCTGGCCTAGTTGCAGTCAAGTACATGAGGCTTCCAACTATGCTCTTGTACAACTTTGGATCAAAATCCTTGCTACTGTCTTCTTTGCTCAATTTCAACCCCATTACAGTTGAAGTCATAGATGCCTTGCTGTTCTGCATGTTAAATCTTTTCAACACTGCTTCTACATATTTAACTTGGGAAATGAAAACACCATTTTCACTTTGGTCTACTTTAATTCCATGAAAATATCTTAAGAAGCCCAAGTCAGTCATTTCAAATTCACTTTTCATGACTATTTTAAAATCAGCAATGAGAGAAGCATCATTGTTAGTAAAGATTAAATCATCTACATATAAAACAACAATAAGAATCTTACCGTAATTCTCCTTTATGTAGAGTGTGGGTTCACCATCACACTTCTCAAACCCATTCTCAATCAGGTAAGCATATATTCTGTTGTACCATGCTCTTGGAGCTTGCTTCAGCCCATAAAGAGCCTTCTTCAGTCTGCATACTTTATGCTCTTGGGCTTCAACTTCATAGCCGAGAGGTTGTTCAACATAAACCTCTTCTTTTAACACTCCATTCAGGAATGCAGATTTAATATACATCTGATAAATCTTCCATTTGTGTTGTGCTGCAATAGACAACATTGTTCTGACTGTTTCCATCCTTTCTACTGGTGCAAAGGTTTCATCATAGTCTCTGCCTTGTTGCTGCTTGTAGCCTTTCACAGCAAGTCTTGTTTTATGCCTATCGATCTTGCCTTCAACATTGCTTTTGGTCTTATAGACCCACTTAACTCCAATGACATCTTTGCCTTAAGGGAGGTCCACTAACTCCCATGTTTTACTCTTCTCAATTACACCAATTTCTTCATTCATTGCTTCAATCCATTTATCTTCATTTACAGCATCTTCAAAATGAATTGGGTCATCAACATGACAATATAAAGCAAGTAATGAATTTAGACCGATATTGTTACTTACCTCTCCTTGTTCATAAATCTCTTTCAGATTTCTGAATCTTGGTCTTCTTGGTGTACTTGGAGTTCCATTCAAACTTGAGGGTATTTCTGATCCCTACGGTGTGCTTGGAGAAGCACTTCCTTCACTTCTCAAGGCTATTCGAATTCCAACTTGTGGTGTGGTTTGTTGTAGTTGCTGTGGTGGAGGAGGACCCACCAAGGAAGGATTATTTTCTACTTTCCCTTCCTCTTCTTCTTCGTGAGACACAATTGTCTTCACGTTCACTGTCTTCTCTAAGCTTCCATCCCAAGCTTCATCTTCAATGAACTGCACATCTCTGCTTACTATCAATTTCTTGGTGGATGGATTATAGAGTTTGTATGCTTTTGACTCATCACAGTAGCCAATAAAGACACACTTCTCCCCCTTACTATCAATCTTCTTCCTTAGCTGATCCGGTACATGTGCATATGCTACACAGCCGAATACTCTCATGTGAGTGACAGTTTGCTTTTGTCCACTCCATGCTTCTTCTGGTATTTTTTTCATGACATCTTTAGTTGGGCATCTGTTTAGGATGTAAACTGCGCAAGTGATAGCTTCAGCCCAATACTCATGCGGCAAGTGTTTTTCCGTCAACATACTCCTGACGATGTCCAGAATGGTCCTATTCTTCCTTTCTGCAACACCGTTTTGCTAAGGTGTATACCTTGCGGTGAACTAATTTTGTATGTCGTTCTCTCTGCAGAAACACATAAAGTCTTTGGAGATGTACTCTCCACCTCTATCTGTTCTGAGCACTTTGATATAATGCCCACACTACTTCTCAACAAGAGTCTTGAAGTGGCAAAATTTCTCAGTGAGACAAAATAGAGTTTTGTTTTCCACTGCAGGAGCTGTAAGAAGCTTATTGAGCAGATTTCTGCAGTAGAGAAAGTTCTTGCTTGTTTTATTATACAGTCAGTATATTTTCTTTACTTATACAGTTAATATGGCAGATGTTAGAACTGGTTTGACAAATTCCCAGCTTCCACAGTTTAATGGGAAGAATCACAGTTATTAGTCCATAACTATGAGAGCTTTGTTTGCTTATCAAGGATTATGGTCTAGTTGAAAATGGCTACCCTAAACCTGCAAATGCAACAACATTGGCTGCTTTGACAGTAGCAGAAAAAGACCTTTTGAAGAGTGATAGGAAGAAGGATGCCAAAGCCCTCTTTTTTCTCTTTCAATCAGTACAAGAGAGTGTCTTCCCACGGATTGCAGCAGCAACAAAATCCAAGGAGGCATGGGATATTCTCAAAACTACCTATCAAGGTATGGAGAAGGTGAAGACTGCAAAGTTACATATGTTGAGGAGAGACTTTGAAACACTCAGCATGAAGGAATCTGATACAGTAGATTCATTCTTCACTCAGGTTATTGGGTTGATAACCCAGATAAGATCTCATGGTGAAATTCTTGAAGAAAGAAGGATTGTAGAGAAGATATTGAGAAGTTTACCCTTAAGGTTTGAAGCTGTTGTCGTAGCAATAGAAGAGACAAAGGATCTCTCACAGTTCACAGTAGATGAACTGAGTGCTTCTCTTATGTCTCATGAACACAGACTGAGTAGAGGAACAAATTCCTCTTTTGAGCAAGCATTCAAGACTCAGATGTCATTCGGCCGAGGAAGAGGTCGAGGCAGAGCAAATAATAGAGGTCATGGAAGAAGCCAAAACAGAGGCAGAAATAATCCTGCAAGCACAAGCAGAAGGAGTTGCAATCAGAACCAAGATGAAGGTTCAAGAAAATAGCAAGCTCATGGACAAAGGTATGACAAATCCCAAGTCCAATGTCATTATTGTAAGAAATATGGGCACTATGCCAATGAATGTAGGAAAAAAAAATATGACATGAATAGTAGGCAGAATGCTAATTTTGCAAATGAAGAAGATAAGAATCTAAATACAGTGTTGTTAACATGTAACATTGCACAAGACAAACAAGAAGATTTTTTGTTCTTAGACTCAGGTTGTAGTAATCACATGACTGGAAATATTGCAATGTTTTCCAATCTGGATGAAATTGTGAAATCTGAGGTAAGAAAAGGAACTGATAGTAAGATATCTATCAAGGGTAAAGGCAGAGTCAATATCCTAGCAAGAAATGGAGAACAGATGATTGTGCCAGAGGTATACTATGTACATGGTCTGAAATGTAATCTTTTGAGCATTGGACAGCTCATTGACAAAGGTTACAATGTGTTCTTCAAAGATGATATGTGTACAATCAGAGACATACCTCCAAGTAAGAAGATCATTGCAGAAGTGCAGATGACTAGCAATAAAATTTTTCCTCTCAAACTCAGGGCATATTTGAAGGAAGGAAGAACTATTGTAGCTGTAACACAAGAAGTCTTTCAAGAACAAGTGAAAGATGAGAATTGGTTGTGGCACTTGAGATTTGGACATCTCAATTTCGGAGGCTTGAATATGTTGCACAGAAAGGGAATGGTAAAGGGATTGCCATTGATTGAGAAGTCGGACAGCCTTTGTGAAGGCTGCATCTTGGGAAAACAACACAGAGAAAGCTTTCCAGCAGGAAAGAGTATAAGGGCAAAAGCACCCTTGGAAAAAATACATATCTTGGAGAAAAGCTCTTTTTATTAACCATAAAAATGACTATTAAAAATACAAACTTCTTCAGAACTACAGTTCTGGAATGAACAAAATACTCCTTACTCTGTTTTTCAATTTATGTTTTTACACAGATTTGTGTTTCAGCAACACATAGTCAATTGTTGAAACTCCACACAGTCTGTTGCTGAAACACACAGACAGTTGTTGAAACACTCTAGAAAATGCATTGCTGCTCCAAAACACAGCGACTCTATTTTTCCTCTGTTTTCTCTGCTCTCTGTCTTCTTCTCTGTCTTTCTCTATTTCTCTAACTCTGTAACATTAAAACTACTGTTGTTTATTACATTTATATGTTGAAAAAAATATTTGACTTAAAGCATTAAAATAATACAAATATATTTTAAACTTATAATCCTCTTAAATGCAGTAAGCGGTGGGAGATAACGTGATGCCTTTTGGAAAAATGAAGTCGGCTGTTTCAGAGACATTAACTCTGAAAATTTAATCCACAATGAAGTGAAAAAATAAAACATGTCTTTGAGGCATCCGTCAGTATGAAATATCCACATAAATTGGATTTCTGTCCACTTGTTTCAGATTGTAGTTGGAATTAAATTCCAACAATTATTGCTTCATTTAAAATAAAGTTTGAAAAATGATTTTTTTTATAATTTTTGATAAAAAATGTTAAATGTTTTTTATAAATTCAACTTATAACTATCAATTTCAAAATTCTAAATTCTTTAGAGATTATTTAAGGTGTTGAATCTATTTCTACAATTAAAAAAAAGACTCCCAATTTGAAAAATTTGAAAAAAAAAACAAATTCCAAACCATTTGAGCTACTTAACAAGTCCCTCAATAGATGAAATATAAAGCTAAATATAAATAAGGAATATAGTTTTTCTATCCTTTCCATTTGTCATCCTAATAAAACAACATATAAAATTGCATCTATGGTTTGAGGAGGTTCTCCAGATTTTTATATGACGGAAAATTAATTTGATACTTCCAAATGGTACTTTCTGTTAAAATCCTTCTATATATTTAAGGAAAGTACACATTCTCATATGTATATTTTTAACCAATGACTAATCCAGATGTTAACATGATTGCGTTTATCGTTATTTCACAACCAGTACTTACAAGAGGATCAATTTAGTAATATCGTAGTGCACATATTTACGAACATACATCATGCTTTTACAATATGGAAGGCACAAAAGGAGATTGATCTATTCAGTAAGGTATCATCATTCAAAACCAACACATATTAGACAATATATTATGGAAGGCGCAAAACGAGATTGATCTATTTAGGAAAATATCACCAGTTACTGTGAGTTCAAAACAAAAATATATACTAGAAACTAAGACAAATTATAACAAGTTACCGTAGATTCAAAACCGACACATATACCATAAAACAAGGCTAGAATATAGTGCACTCCTAATTTTACATGTATTGTTCCACACTCAATTGACCAAAATATAGTGCACACATCCTACACTAAAATGCTTGACGCTTGACTCTAATCATTCTTTGTAGGTTTTGTAATGAGTGCCCTGTGAACGTGAAGAATCACACCTCCACCTGCAATGGTACCTTTGATCAAAGTATCAAGTTCTTCGTCTCCTCTAATAGCAAGCCCCAAATGCCTTGGGGTGATACATTTAACCTTGAAATATTTAGTGGCCATTCCTGCCAGTTCTAAAATATCTGCATTGATATACTCCAGAACGCCTGCACAATATACGACTGAAGTTTCTCCCACCCTTACATTTGTAGATAATCAAGATTTCAACAGACAGTCGATCCGTCCAACGGGAAACTGCGATAAGAGCAAACAGCTCAGTCTAAATATTGCAGGAATGTTATGGATTTTTTTCTTCGGCAAATAAGTGTCTAAAGGGATATTTGAATTATTACATAGCTCAGGCAAATAAGTGTCCACTGGGAAAAAAAATGTTATAATTCCTTTAGTTGAATAAGTTTTTGACACAGGAACCTTATAGAAAATGAATATATACCTAATCTAGTCCAAAAATCGAGTACCTGGTCCCAAAGAGTTATATCTCACAACAATGTTTCAATTATTAGAAAGTCTCAATGAAACATTCTTCCATTAAGAAGCAATTATTTCAGTTGATTGAGTAAAATCCAGCAAGAATTTATTGAAAACAGAAATTTGATGGTAACTTGCACAATCAAAGTGTCTTAGGGTTTTTTACGGTGTTGAATCTATATTTACAGTAAAAAAACTAGTTTAAATAACATAAATCAAGATTTTACCTCAAAATTTTTCTGCACCAAAAACTCCAAAAAGTCGCACTAAAGACTACTCCTTTCTACAAAGGAGTTTCTTTTAGTGCGACTTTTTGAAGGTTTTTCCGGTGGATTTTTCTAGTCCTATTTCTTTAAAATCGGGCAAGAATTGATTGAAAATATAAATTTGATGGGTAAATTGCACAATAGAAGTGTCCTAGAGGTTTTTTAGGGTGCTGAATCTATATTTACAGTAAAAAACTAATTTAAATAACAAAAATCAAGATTTTGCCTCAATTTTTTTTAAGCACCAAACAGTCCAAAAAATGGCATTAAAGACTACTCCTTTCTACAGAAAAAATTGTAGAATTTAAATAATTTTAAATCTAAGTCAAATGATAACATGTAGGCCTACACGGGATGAGTGAGAAATGGCACTTTTCCTAGCATTTTCAACCACTGTGGATTTTCCCTTCACGGGGCCCTTGAAACCATTGGGGCAATTATTCCCTCCCACAACCATTTTAGCCGCCTCTTTCTCGTAGATCCTCCTGTCACGCACACATACATCAAAAAAAATAATATCCAAATTTGGGATTTCCAAACCTGCCACTAGCCAAAAAGGCTAAAATGGATTATACAGAATATAAACCGTGGAAAAAAACTTTTTCTACATGAGCATGAAAACAAGGTGTAAAATACTTGCTATAATTGGAAATAAGCACTATTGCAAGATTATCGAATGGCGTCTTCAGAAGTTGTAGATGAACAACTTTATTACTGACCACGCTTCGGAGAGAACAGTAACGAGCTTGTGGCCTTGTTTGAGCTCATGCTTGTTTGAGCATTGTGAGAGCTCTCTCTATATAGGCCATTTATGACTACATTTTTTTTTTTTTGTGCACCAGTGAATATATACAAAGTGTTTTTTAGTGTGACTTTTTGAAGGTTTTTTTGATGTATTTTTTCTGTCTAATTTCTTTAAAATCTAGCAATAATTTATTGAAAATATAAATTTAATGGGTAACTTGCACAATCAAAGTTTTCTAGGGTTCTATAGGGTGTTGAATCCATATTTACATTAAAAAAAATTGTTTAAATAACAAAAATCAAGATTTTACCTTAATTTTTTTCACCGGATTCCGACACCAGAAACTCCAAAAAATCGCACTAAAAAACTACTCCAATATATACCTGTGAGTATAGTCTGCAAGATTGTCTAGGATTTAAAGGCTGGTGACAAGGAATTTTAAACGTATCTTTGGTTAACAGCCTGCTGCAATTTATTTAACGAATGGTCTGAGGAGCTATTTTTCGGGAAAAAAAATTAATGGAAAGTCATGTATCATTATGAAAAAATTTAGTAGCTTTTAGAAATCCAAGTTACAGTTGTTAGGTTGGGTTTCCCAAAAACTCTTGATAATTTTGAATTTGTTTCTATAATAAAATAATATTTTAAACATTCTCACAATTAATTAAATCACCAAATATCAATAAGAAATTGGTTGTCTAAGAGAAATGGTATCATTTTTCTTAATGGGCGGGAAACTCCCAAGGTTCAAAGTCATATAGACAACTCAATTATCAATAATTATTTTAAACAATGTTAAATATATAGACAACTCTGTTATCAATAAAAAAATCTCACATATAGACAACTGCATTATCAATAAAAAAATTGATTAATCAACGAAAAACTCCAAAAAAATTTCACACACAACTCAATTAACAATAAAAAAATATATTAATCAGCGATAAAATCCAAAGAAATCTCACATATAAACAATTCACCTAGAAGAACTGTAATGTGGGGAATTTTGTTTAATAATATCGGTTGAAACTCCTACAATTAATTTATGTTTATAATTTCAATTGTCTTGTGTTATAACATACTTAATACCTAGCTATGTTTTGGAAATTAGTATAGTTAATTTATGTTTAAAAATTTATTTATAAATTTATTTTATATTCAGTGAAATTTTGGAGGGAAGCTTTTAGATGAAAAGATGAGATGTTTTCAATGATGTTTTCAATTGTCATTCTTTTTTTATTGTAATGATCACATATTATTAATTAGGAGTTATTTAAATAGTTGTGTTAGTTTAAATAAAGTCATAGTCTAATTAGACTGCTTTTTAGCCCTGAAAATTATAGAAATTCAAGTAAGATTTAAAAAAAATCCGGTAGGAATTTTTGTAAATCCACGTTATAACTATAAAACTTTAATATTTTTGGTGCTCTAGAGGTTTTTGATGGTGCTCAATCCATTTCCACCATCACCATCAAAATCATGATTTAAGATTTCTTAATTTTTTTTGCCCGAATTCTGACCAATTTTTGCTGTCCGAGCAATTTTTCCCTCTCGTTAGACAACTCCATAAATAAATAATTGAAAATCTTTTTGTCGAGCCTAGCATATCAAGAGGGACAAATAATTCACTAGCCATGCACATAATGTCTATTCAAACTCTATTTTATAGATTTTACTTATTAAATGTAGAATAAAATCAAAGTGTTCTCATATTGATTGATGTGGAATTTAAAATAATTTTTGTATTTAAAAAATTCAATGAAAAAGGTCATTTCTCTCTAAATTAGGCTTAAGTGCTTTCATATTGGTTAAATTTGAATGTATATTCATAGTATAACACAAGGAACTAGAGTCTAGCTTATTATTTTGTAGGAATTTTACCAAAAGATTCTAGTTTTTGCTTGAAGTTAAAGAGGATTTAATTTGGAAATATGTGATTTATTTTATTTTGTAATATGTGGATTTATATAATCTCAAATTTATTTAATTTTGGTTTTATTTTCTGTTAAAAAGATCAAATTTCTACTAGGTAAATAGTTATTTTGGACTATAATTTAATTTATAGTTAAATTAGTTTTTTCATCGATCATGAAATTTCAAGCAAGATTACAATATTTGGTGGTCGAAAATACATTTTGAAATACATAAATGGATTCAAAGCATTAAAAAACTTGTGCTACACTCAAATTATACAAATTAAACAACTCTAAAAATATCTCTCTATTTTGTTATTAAAATTAACTAGAAAAAATGCACTTCATTCCTCTCTAACTTAAGCTATGTGTTAATAATATATTAAATTATTTTTATTAAATTATAAATAATTTCAAATATTATTATTAAATTAATATTTATATTAATTATTTAAAATTAATTAATTAATATTTAATAATAATTAATTTTACTAATTAATGTTATTAATAATATTAATAATTATTACTTAATTAATCTCTTGATTAATGTTATTATTAATAATAATATTAATAACAAGTTTAATTATAATTATAATTGATATAGTATAAATAGAAATGAGTTCTTTGAATCTTTAAATAGATAAAAGATTACCAATTAACCGTTTATGAATATTAAATAGATAGATAGTTGTTAAAAGAATCAAATGTTAAATTAAAAATATTAAATAAATAATATAAACATTATGATAATTTTGATTTTGTCAAATATTTTTGGCGGATACTCCACCATGATCAAGGTCCACTCATGAGGATCAAGGTCTAGAGAATAGAATGATTACAAATGAGTGTTTTGAAGCTTTAAATAGAGGAAAACTTACCAAATATATATTAAAGAAATAATATTAAATAAATAATATAGATGCTAAGATACAGTTCATCTTGTTAAATGGTAGGGATAGATAGGCTACCCATCATCTAAATTTTAGAAATTTACACACTTCCGTTATAATGATAATGTTAGTGGATCAATAATAAAAAAATACATAATAATTGGGGATATTAAATACTAACAAAAAAAATCAAAATAAAAATAATCATTAAAATCATGTCAATTTTAAATGGTTAATTATAGAAAATAAAATATTCTCGAAGGAGTTTAGCTCAAATGGTATATATATATATATATATATATATATATATATATATATATATATATATATATATATGCTTCGTTCAAATCTCCACAATCTCCACTTTGGGTGCTCTTTTAATTACTTTCCAAATAAAAAATTATTTAAAAATTATTGAATTTTTAAACAATTTTTAAATAGTGGTGTGGAATTTAATTCAAATAAAAAATTAAATATTTATAAAAGAAAAATCAACAAGTTAATTTTTTTTTTCCGCAAAAAAAATCAACAACTTTTTATTAAGAAAATGAAAAATTACATGTAGCATATGCATTTAAGCATTTCGAAAATTCCCATTGGGCTCATGTGCTCTGGCACACAATGCACCATAGTGAGGCTAAATATCATTTGGAATAAAAATAAAAATGAAAGCATAAGAGAGAAAGAAAGCAGGAGAACAAATCAGCCTCTAGATTGTGCGAAAATGTCCCACAAGTGAGGTTTTTCTCCCTTTCTTCTTCTCAACCTTGCGCCACTCCCCCTGAGATGGCACACAGGTGGCAAAGATAAAATGATTTTCTACTGTTTGTGCCCCTATATCCTTGTCCGAATTTGATGTTTCTGATGGTTGGTGTCGTTTGATCCCTCCACTACCCATATCATCAGTGTTCCTTTTTGTTTGAATCAAATGAAATTGTGGATCCATAAGTGCTGTTATGTCCTCATGTTGTACTTCTGGTTCCTGAGTAGGATGTTTACTTCCTGTAGGAGCTGGTACCTCCTCTTCTTCTGACTCCTCTTCCTCCAAGTCTAGCCGGGGGAAACTCCAGCCTTTCCTTTGCTTCCCTTTCTGATTCTTCTGGCTATTTGTTTTCTTTGTTGCTGGGCATGTATTCTATAGATGTCATGTCATCCTACAATTCCTGCATCTAAATTCAGTGTTCTCATGATCTAGGGGCTGCAGCCAGTTTTTTTGCTGATAGATCAGCATTATGTTCTCTCGCAATCCTTTGCTTAGATCTACCTCGACACAAATCCGGGCAAAGGTGTAAATTCTTTCTTCTATTCTTTCCATGTTTGTCTTTATATATCGCCCAAGACTATTCCCAATGCTCTCAAGAAACTGATCATTCCAAAAATGAAGAGGGAGATTGAAAAGTCTCACCCATACTGGCATTCTCGATACTGTCATAGTATTGGGATCAAAATTTGGAAACCATGGGGTGATAAAAAGCCCCGTGGATCCCCAAAACCATGGCCCCTCTCTGATGATAATGTCTCTTTCCTCCGAGGAATTAAATTTTACTATAAAGAACCCCTTGGAGCAGAGGTGAATTTTGCACTGGGTGGTCCATTGTGTGAAAATCCAATGGAAAAGATCCATGGGTTTGGGCCAGAAATAGTTAAAATGACATATTAATGCCTGGGCTTTGTATTTATTAACATGCTCTTCTGTTGCTGAACTTTTGATTTTTATTGTTGGAGTTTGATCAATCTGTTCTACTATGTATGGCCTCGGAGCGTTGCCATCTTGTACAGGAGGTGTGCCTACAGCTGTTTTCCCTTGAAGAATGTTTTTGTAGGAAAAACCTCCATTTGTTTGTTGATGGCTGTTTGATTTTTTCCCTTTGTCACCCCCTGCAGACCTTGATGTGCCCTAATTCACAGCCCCCCCTCTCAGCCGCATGTTTAAAATCAACAAGTTAATATTGTAAAATATATTTTAAAAAATTGTAAATTTTAAATGAAAGGGAAAAATAAATATTGTAAACTAGATTAAATTTTTTGATGAATTTAGGTTAGTTTATAAAATGGTTTGGTAAAAGTAAAAGTAAATATTGTTAAAGAATCTGACAAAGAATGTAATTTAATTGTTTTATGGTACCTTTTTTAATTCAGTAATAGAATTTTTTTGTAAGGTCAAGAATTTTTGTTATTTAATATGTATAAATGGATTTAATATTGTCAAAAATTATTAAAAGTATTATATTATATGTATTCCATAGCTTAAATTTATTATTGCCAAAAATTCATTTGATTCCAGAAAATACCAAAGATTTATGTATAATTTAAATAAGAAAAGAAATAACTATTTGAAAATAGGTTAAAAAAATTCTTGAATTTAAAGGAGTATAAAAATTTTAGATGCCGAATATTTTTTACAATCAAAGATTTTTCATTAATGCTTCAGAAGGGTACAAAAGATATCTTTCAATTACTCTTCTCTCCTAGCCTCACCCTGACCAAATTTATTGGCCAAGAGAAAAATATTAACAAATCTGTAAAATTTCAAAATATCACAACCGTTCAGGTTGCAAACAACAAAAAGGATACTAACAAAATTGATCAACATTACAAATTACTATGATGAACTACAAAATGACCAACTTTAGGATTATGAGGAGGGAGATTTGGCACATGATCATGGTACTCAAGGTGTTTTACTCGGGCCTTGAACCTATCTAGTTGGGCATAGAGGCAACACTAATTACATGGAAGAGAAACTAGATGATCAAGCTAGTCCCCTTAGGCCTACAAAATGTCCTCCATAACGCCCATTAATTCAATTTGATGTTCTTTCAGTTTCACACTTATTTCCACCATAAGAGAAGTAATATGATTTAATTTTCATGCAATGAACTCTATAGTAGGGGGACCCATTATAGACGTATGAGCTGGGAGAACCTCCTGAGAAATTTTGACCATATGACACTGCCTCCTCACCATCCTCATCTGCATCTCTCCTTACACGACCATTGTGTCCTGCCAAGCCTCCATGGATAACCCCTACCCATTGCACTCACCTATTGAACGTATTCCATGAATGTCTCTAACCAACCTCCAAGAATTTAGAGAAGAAATGCAACCACATGACCTGCATAATATTCTCAAAAAAAGTTGTTTAATGGGATTTTACTTCCGCCCTCGAAGAAGATACCAAGATAAAATTGGGATTAACAGAAAAATATAGAGGCCCTAAAGGACAGTGACACCCCCTCACTTAAAAATTCCAAAGTACCTTTTGATCCATGTGGATATTGGTGGCCACCTGTCTATTCCACTTGGACCCCCACTATAGTTTCTTTTATTTTTTCAGTTTCCTTAATTGTAGCACAATTTACTATTTTTGGTAGTTTTTTTGGGTCCTAAACTTCCAGAGAAGTTTTCAGGCCCTTAACGATTTTTTTTGGTAAATCTTGTTGCAGAACCCAAAAAAATGTCAAAAATAGTAAATTGTGTTAAAATTAATGAAACTAAAAAATTGAAGGAAACAATGGTGGGGTTGCAAGAGGAATAGGAATTTGGCCACCAATATCCACCTGGATCATTCATCCCCCCTTAGGAAGAAATGATCCCTATTGTGTTGAGTCCCACTGTAAGATGACAAAACTTCTATTGAACTTGACCCCTTGTGAGCCACTTGTCCTACTGAAGGAGTTGGTATGCTTTGACATCTTGATATAGATGGATCCTATATTGGTGGTTGTTCTTGATCTGTGTGGCCATGATCCAATATGTTGTCTCTTGTTCCATGTATTTTGGGTTTAACTCTATTGGCATGAGTTGTTTTTCCATGTCAGATGTGTCTAGTAGAGGTGGAATGTAGGGTCTAAAGTGGTCCAAATTAAATAGCGGTTGGAGACCAAGGAATTTTGGAATACTTAGATCAAAGGCATTGTCCCCTATAGCCTTGGTGATGGTGTATAGCCCATATCGGAGTGGATGAAGCTTGTGATGGGGTCTAGCAAGGCACTCCTCCTGCAAATTTAGGGACACTTTGTCGCCCACGTGGAAGTTGTGTGGAATGTAATGTTTTTCATGTTGTTTCTTATACTTACAATTAGATTTGTCCAATATGCCATGAATGTGTTAGCAGATGTGTTGAATGTTCTCAATGAATTTTTTCACCTTGTCAGCTTTAGACTGGAAATGAGCCAAATTGGCTTGAGTGGCTACAAATGGAATGGTTATGTCAATGGGAGATAGTGGTTGGAATCCCAAGCCCACCTAAAAGGTGTTGTGGATGGTTGAGCTGTGAAGGGACCAGTTTTAGTTGTGCTATAAATTAGGGAGGCTCTCATCCCATGTGCATGGATGCTTTGAATTGTGCATGCACAAAATGTGTACGATCATCCTATTGATGACCTCTATCTAACAATTAGTTTGAGGATGGAAAGTTGTGGACCTGGTGAGCTTGGTTTCTAGCGTTTACCAGAGGCTAGACCAAAATGTACTAAGGAAAATGTTATCCAGATCTAAGATGGTATATAGTGGGATCCCAAAGTGTACCCACACTCATTCAAAGAAGACTTTAGTAGTGGCTTATGTTGTGATATTCTTCTTGTAGGACACCATAATGGCCATCTTTGAGAATCTTTCTACGACCAAAAAAGCATACACATTGCCATGCTTAGTCGAAGGAAGGCCCAACATGTAATCCATGGAAATGGATTCCCAAGGATGACTAGGGGTAGATAGCAGAGTATAGAGGCCTTACTTCTTGATGGTCGGTTTGGAAATGGCATAGGCAGTGTAGGATCGGGTTTACTTCCCCACATCCTGTCGAAGGTTTGGCCAATATAAATACTTCCGCATTACTACCAATGTTTTCTCCACCCCGAAATGTTGAGTGACCCAATTATAGTTCACTTCCTGAATCATATTGGCACGCTTGCTTGAAGGAACAGAAAGGTGTCCCAGGTGACATAACCGTGTATTCTTGAGGTGAAAATTTGGAACTTGGTTACCCACCAAGAGTGTCTTGTATGTGTGGCCGAATTTTGGATCGCTCTTGTATAGAAATGGAGAATCAGAAGTCTCACACCCACAAGAGTTGAGCATGGTGGTTAGCACCATGATCGGTGGTCAGCTAATGTAGTCTGCAATACTATTAGTGTTTCCCTTCTTGTACTTCATTTTCAAATAAAAATGTTGTAGATATGTGGATCAATTCTCATTGAGATCTTTCTGCAACTTCCCTTATGTTTGTATGAACTATAGGGGTCAGAGGTCCTTGTGGATGATTGTTTCCTTCCCTAAAATGTAATGCCTCCATTGCTGGCAACCATGCATAATGGAATACATATCTTTATCGTAAGTGGGATACTTATGGACTATTTCATATACTTTCTCACTATGATATGCCATTATATCCCCTGTTAAGTCAGAACCGCCCCAATAGCATAGTCAGATGCATATTTTTCGAACTCAAATGGTTATTGCAAGTTTGGTAATGTGAGAATTGGGTAGAGAAGAGGTGATGTTTCAACTCTACGAACGCCTTCTGTTGAGATTCATACCAAAATAATTTTTCTTTCACTCCTCCCTTAGTGACTTGAGTCAAGGGCCAAGTGATATGAGAGAATCCCAACATGAACCTGTGGTATAAATTACAAATGCCTAGAAAGATGTGGAGCTCTGTTAAAGTGGTTGGGGCTGGCCAATCCCAAATGAATTCGATCTGGGTTGGATCCACATGCACCCCTTTCTCATCAATAATGTATACTAGATATTGAACCTAGGTCGTGCCAAAAGTTCACTTCTCCAAATTGGCACACAACTTACATTGTCACAGTGTTTGGAGGACCTATCGGATGTGGTGGAGGTGACCTTCCCAAGTCTGGATAAATATCAGGATGTCATCTAGGTACACTAATATAAATGAGTTAGCGAATGGGAGAAATATGTTGTCCATCAGCCTCATGAAGGTTGCAGGGGCATTCGTTAACCTAAAAGGCATGATCATCCATTCAAAAAGTCCCTCCTTGGCTTTAAAGGCATTCTTCCACACATTGGAGGGTTTGATTGGTACCTGGTAATACCCGGAATTCAAGTCCAGATCACTGAAATATTTTTCTCCTTGATTTGGTCCAGAAGGTCATCAATCCATGGGATCGGGTACTTATTCCTAAAATTGATCTTGTTTAGTGCTCGATAGTCAATACAAAGTCTCCAAGTCCCATCCTTCTTCTGCAACAACACGATTGGGCTTCCATGGGGAAATGAACTCATCCAGATGTAACCTTTCTGTAGCAACTCCTAAATATGCCTCTTGATTTCATCATTCTGTAGAACAAAGCAGTAATAGATTGTTCCATTGGGCAGTGGTGCACCTGGGGTTAGATCGATGGGGTACTTGACCTAGAAGTGTAGAGGCATCCCTGTAGATGAGGTGATGATGTCCATGTACTCATCCATGACCTTTTCCATTTGTTGTTGTGATGTGGAGGACCGATGTTTGGAGGTCATTGCCACATTCTTATTTATTTCTTGAGGGTGGATCATCAGGAAAGAAAATTTGCTGGTTTTGGAAATGAGCTTACTGCATTGTTTCATAGTAACCAACGAGCTAGCTGGAGGTAGTGCTACCTCTGATATCCTTTAAAATTTATTTCCAAAAGTAACAATAATAGAGTGAGGTTGGGACTCATACATAGCATGTCGCTTCCACAAGTATGGTTGGACTAATACTACATCATCACAAACATCAAGAGGGGAAATGTCACATAATACCTCATTCATGAAGGGCTTGATGGTGTAGGGAAGGCATAACTTTTGGCTGAGGTAGAGATCACATCCTTGGTGAAGCCACACGATGGCATATGTTCATGGGTGTTTCGTGGTCTGCAAGCCCAATTGCATCAAGACCTCTGTTGAAATGAGGTTCTTTTGGCTCCTGCTGTCGACAATGAACTGCAACGAGTAACCCTTTAATGCTTCAGAAGAGTACAAAAGATATCTTTAAATCGCTCTTCTCTCCTGGCCTCACCTTGAAAAAATTTATTGGCCAAGAGAGAAATATTAATTAATCCAAAATATTTCAAAATATTACAACCATTGAGGTTCCAAACAACAAAAATGATACTAAAAAAACCGATCAACATTACAAATTACTATAATGAACTACAAAATGACCATCTTCAAGATTATGAGGAGGGAAATGTGCACATGATCAAGATACTCAATGTGTTTTACTCGGGCCTCAAACCTATCTAGTCAGGCGTAGAGGTGACACCAATTACGTTGAAGAGAAACTAGATGATTGAGCTAGTCCCATTGGGCCTACAAAATGTCGTCCATAAGGCCCATTGATTCAAGTCGATGTTCTTTCATTTTCCTACTCATTTCCACCACAAGAGATGTAATATGATTTAATTTTCATGTAATGAACTCTACAGTAGGGGGACCCATCGTAGACATATGAGCTGGGAGAACCTCCTAAGAAATTTTGACCAAATGACACTACCTCCTCACCATCCTCATCTGCACCTCTCCTTAGATGACCTTTGTGTCCTACAAAGACTCCATGGATAACCCCTACGCATTGCACCCACCTATGTAATGTATTCCATGAAGTTCTTCAACCAACCTTCAATAATTTAGAGCAAAAATGCAACCACTTGAAGTTCATACTATTCTCAAAAAGAGGTGTTTAATGGGATTGTACTTCCCCCCTCAAAGACGATACCAAGAGAAAATGGGGAGTAACAGAAAAATACAAAGGCCCTGAAGGACACTGGCATCCTGTCACCTAAAAATTTCAATGTACCTTTTGATCCATGTCGATATTGGGTGCCACCCATCTATTCCACTTGGACCCCCACAATTGCTTCTTTCAGCTTTTCAGTTTCCTTAACTGTATCACAATTTACTATTTTTAGTATTTTTTTTGGGTCATAAACTTTGAGAGCCGTTTTGAGGCCCTGAACAACGTTTTTTGGTAAATCTTGTTGCAGAACCCAAAAAACTGCCAAAAATAGTAAATTTTGCTACAATTAAGGAAACTGAAAAAGTGAAAGAAATAATGGTGGGGTTCCAAGTGGAATAGGCAGGTGGCCACCAATATCCACCTGGATCATTCATCCCCCCTTAGGAAGCAATGGTCCCCATTGCGTTCAGTCCCTCCATGAGATGAGGAAACTTATGTTGAACTTGGCCCCTTGTGAGCCACTTTCCCTAGTGAAGGAGTTGGTCTGATTTTACAACTCGATATAGATGGATCCTCTATTGGCGAGTGTTATTGATCTATGTGGCCATGATCCAATCCATTGTAGCTTGTTCCACGTATTTTGGGTTTAAATATATTGGTGTGAGTTGTTTTACCATGTCGAATGTGTCTAGTAGAGGTGGAAAGTAGGGTTGAAGGCAGTCCAAATTAAACATTGGGTGGAGAGCAAGGAATGTTGGAATACTGAGCTCGAAGGAATTGTCCCCTATTTCCTTGGTGATGCTGTATGGCCCATATTGGAGTGGAAAAAGCTTGTGGTAGGGTCTAGTGAGGCACTCCTTCTACAAATTTAGCCACGCTTTGTCGCCCACCTGGAAGTTGTCTGGAACCAGATGTTGATGTTGTAGTTGCTTATACTTAGGATTGGATTTTTCCTATATGTCATGAACGTGTTAGCAGATGTGTTGAATGTTCTCAATGAATTTTTTCGCCTTGTCAGCTTCAGACTGGACATGAGCCGAATCAGCTTCAGTGGCTGCAAATGACATGGTTATGTTAATGGGAGATAGTGGTTGGAATCCCAAGCCCGCCTGAAAGCTGTTGTGGATGGTTTAGGTGTGGAGGGCCTAGTTTTAGTTGTGCTATAAATAAGGGAGGCTCTCATCTCATGTTCTTGGATGCTTTGAGTTTTACACGCACATAATGTGTATGATCATCCTGTTGACGACCTCTGTCTAGCCATTACTTTGGGGATGGAAAGTTCTGGACTTGGTGAGCTTCGTTTCCAGCGTTTACTAGAGGCTAGACCAAAATGTACTGAGGAACCTATTATCCAGATTTGAGATGATATATTGTGGGATCCCAAATTGTACCCACACTCATTAAAAGAAGAGTTTATTAGTGGCTTCTACTGTGATATTATTCTTTTAGGATGCCATAATGGCCATCTTCAATAATCTTTCTATGAACACAAAAATGCAGTCATTTCTGTTCTTATTAGAAGGAAGGCCCAACATGTAATCCATGGAGATGGATTACCAAGGTTGACTAGGGGTAGGCAATGGATTATAGAGGCCTAGCTTCTTGATGATTAGTTTGGCAATGGCACAGGCAGTGTAGGATCTGGTTTACTTCCCGACATCTTGTCGAAGGTTTGGCCAATATAAATAATTTTTCAATACTGTCAATGTATTATGCACCCTACAATGTTGAGTGACTCGACTATAGTTCATTTTCTAAATCATCTTGGCATGCTCACTTGAAGGAACATAAAGGTGTCCTAGGTGGCATAACCGTGTATTCTAGAAGTGAAAGTTTGGAACTTGGTTACTGTCCAAGAGAATATTGTATGTGTGGAAGAATTTTGGACCACTCTTGTAGAGAAGTGGCGAATCAGAAGTCTCATAACGACAAGAGTTGAGCATGGTCGTTAGCACCATGATCGATGGTCGGCTGAGGCAGTCTGCAATACTATTAGTGTTTCCTTTCTTGTACTTGATTTTCAAATGAAACTGTTGTATATATGTGGACCAATTCTCTTGGAGATCGTTCTGCAACTTCTCTTATGTTTTTATTAACTGTAGCGGTCGAAGGTCTTTGTGGATGATTATTTCCTTCCCCAAAATGTAATGCCTCCATTACTGGGAAGCCTGCATAATGTAATGCATCACTTTGTCGTAAGTGAGATAATTCTGGACTATCTTGGATAGTGTTTCACTATGATATGCCACTATATGCCCCTGTTGAGTCATAACTGCCCCAATAGCATAGTTAGAGGCATATTTTTCGATCTCAATTGTTGCAAGTCTGGTAATGTGAGCATTGGGGAAAAGAAGAGGTGATGTTTCAACACTACGAATGCCTTCTGTTGAGACTCATACCAAAATAATTTTTTTTTCTCTCCTCCCTTGGTGACTTCACTGAAGGGCCAAGTGATATGAGAGAATCCCAACATGATACTGTGGTATAAGTTAGAAATACCTACAAATATCTGGAGCTCTATTAAAGTGGTTGGGGCTGGCCAATCCCAAATCACTTCGATCTTCGTTGGATCCACATGAACCCCCTGCTCATCAATAATGTATCCTAGATACTGAACCTGGGTCATGCCAAAAGTTCACTTCTCCAAATTGGCACACAAATTTCTCTACTATAGTGTTTGGAGGACCCGTTAGATGTGGTGGAGGTGACTTTCCCAATTCTAGCTAAAGGTCAGGATGTCATCCATGTACACTACTAAAAATGAGTTAGTGAATGGCCACAAGATGTCACCCATCAGCCTCATGAAGGTTGTAGAAGCATTCGTTAACCTGAAATGCATGACCATCCATTCGAAAAGGCCCTCCTTGGCTTTGAAGACATTCTTCCACACATTGGAGGGTTCAATTGGTACTTGGTGATACCCGAAATTCAAGTCCATCTCACTGAAATATTTTCCTCCTTGAGTTGGTCCAGAAGGTCATCAATCCATGGGATCTGGTACCTATTCCAGAAATTGATATCTTTTAGTGCTCAATAGTCAATAAAAAGTATCCAAGTCTCATCCTTCTTCTGCAACAAGACGATCAAGCTACCACGAGGCGATGAACTCAATCGGATGTGACCTTTCTACAAAAACTCCTAAATTTGCCTCTTGATTTCATCGTTCTTCAGAACAAAGCACCAATCGAATGGTCCATTGGGAAGTGGCACACTTGGGGTCAGATCGATGGGTTGCTTGACTTGACAGTGTAGAGGCACCCCTACAGATGAGGTGAAGATGTCCTCTTAGTCATCTATGACCTTGTCCATTTTTTGTTGTCGTGTGGAGGACCCATGTTTGGAGGTCATTGCCACAGTATTATTCATTCCTTGAGGGAAGATCATCGAGAAAAAAATTTGCTGGTTTTGGAAATGAGCTTACTGCATTGTTTCGTAGTAACCAAAGAGATGTTCAGAGGCAGTGCTACCTTTGATATATTTTACAATTTATTTCCCAAAATAACAATAATAGCGTGAGGTTGGGACTCATACATAACATGTCACTTCCACAAGTATGGTTGGCCTAATAATACATCACAAACATTAAGAGGGGAAATGTCACATAATACCTCATTCATTAACGACTTGATGGTGTAGGGAAGGCAACACTATTGGCTAAAGTAGAGATCCCATCCTTGGTGAAGCCACCTGATGGCATATGGCTGTGGGTGTGTTGTGGTAGGCAAGCCAGTTGCGTCATGACCTCTATTAAAATGAGGTTCTTTTGGCTCCTGTTGTCGACAATGAACTGCAATGGGTAACCCTTTACCCACATCTGGCAATGGAATAGATGCTCCTCCTGCACCGGATCTTCTAGTTCCTCCTTCTGGATCTTCATGGTGGAAACGATGTCATTGGGCTCCGCATCGATAATTTCCTTCCCTTTTTGACTGTTGGTTGTGGAGCCTGATTTTCATATTGATTTAGAGGTCTCTATTTCAGCCAAATGTATTCCCCAAGAATAATTTACACCCCTCCATGTGGGGTGATGTGGACGGAAGTTGTCCCCCTCGTGGGGATCCGGGGGCCAACGGTCCCTCGACGGGGATTTTGGGGGAAGCGCCCCCGAAGCTAGAAATAGATGTATATTTTCCTTGTAAAATATTGTAATTTCACAGTCAAACTCAGTCGTTCATTAGTTGGATTATCTGATGGTAGAAGTTATCTCTAATGTAGGGTTTTTTTCCCTAGAAGGCAACCCCTCATTTTCTATGAGGGTATTTTATTGTGGTTGTGTATTTTATCTGTATAATTAGAGGTAAACAGAAAGGGGTACTAAGAGAGAGAGTAGAGGATATTACAATGGATCTGTTGTAGGTTTTGTCTCTTCTTCTTGCTAGATAATATAAATGAAGGACTGGTTTTTCGGGGTGGACATAACCCAAATTGGGTGAACCACGTATATATGTGTCTCTCTTGTTTTATACATTTTATATGTTTTCTATGTTTTCATTTCCAAATATTTTACGTTTTCCATTCTATATAATATATTATTTTCTGGAAATTGGTATCAGAACCGAAGGTCTATTTGGCTGATAAACTCTCAGGAAAGAAGGGTTCTCGGTTCGAGTGGGAGCAATGGAAAAATATGTTAGGTTTAGGGTCAAGAAATTTAACGTCCAAATCTAATCGTTGTGGAAGATGCAGATGGAATATTATCTATATCATAAATATATTACCTACCATTGAGTAGAAAAACAAATAATTCGTCGAGTATGACAAATGTAGCATGGGAGATTCTCAATAGAAAGGCACATGGAACAATATAGTTGTGCCTCGTGGCATCGGTAGCCTTTAATATTTTAAAGGAAATAAAAGTGGAGGTTTTATTTAAGGCAATGGAGAAAATATATGAAAAACCCTTGCCCTCAAATAAGGTATTTCGTATGAAACTTTTATTTAATATGAAGATATCATATGGTGGATCTGTTGATGACCATTTAAATGAATTTAATATAGTTACCAGTCAATTAATTTTTGTAGGGTTAAAATTTGATCATGAAGTTAGTGCTCTGTTATTCCTCTGCTCATTTCCAGAAGTTGGAATGGTTTAGTTATGGCCATTAGTATTTTTCTATGGATATAGTATTTTAAATTTTGATGATGTTGTCGGTGTTATCCTTAGCGAGGAAATGCAATGAAAAAGCTCTGGTGATACATCAGCTAATTCTGTCAGTGCACAGACTAGGGGAAGAAAATGGAAAGAGGAAATATCTCAACATATCGTAGTAAATAAAGGAAAGACATATCCAAGTCCATATTGGGGATAGTGTGCTAGAAATGAGGAAAGAAAGGACACCTGAAGAAAGGTTGTAAACCTCAGATGGGAAAACAAGGAGATGCACAGCAAGAAGACAATCATGAAGCAAATGTGACAAGTTATGTGTTAAAATATTCCTTGATTCTTTCTTTAGAAAATTTTGTTGATTTCTGGGTGGTAGATTCAAGGGCCTCATTCCATGTCACACTCGATAAGAAATATTTTCATGACTATGTTCAAGGATATTTTGGACAGGTTTGTCTGGGTGATGATAAACCCTGTAAAATTGTTGGAATGGGTAAATTTCCTATAAAAAAAAAAAAAAAAAACCAATGGTTATTAAAGGAGGTAAGGAATGTTCCAGATCTTAAGAAAAATTTGATTTCAATAGGGCAGTTAGGCAGTGAAGGTTGTGTGACAAATTTGACAGATAAAACCTGTAAGGTCACTAAATGATCCCTGGTAATAGAAAAAGGAGAAAAGGTTGGTAAATTCTATTTATGCAATGGAATTTATAACTCTGTTAATGCTTTAACATCCAAAGGAGCATATTCATCATTATGGAATCATAGGCTCTGACAAATGAGTGAGAAGGGGATGAATATTCTTCACTCAAGAAATTTTTTGCCAGGTTTGAAGAATATTGATTTCGATTTCTGTGAGAATTGTATTTATGGAAACATAAGAGAGTAAAATTTCTTAGAGTTGGGAAAGAAAATGAGAGCAAAAAAAATATATCTTGTGCAGACAGATGTATGGGGACCTGATCAGGTACCATCTCTTGGTGGATCTTGTTATTATGTTACTTTTATTGATGACGCGACTAGAAAAAAATTGATTTATTGTATTGAGAATAAATCTGATGCATTTGATACTTTCAATAAATGGAAATCTTTGGTTGAGATTGAGACATGAAATAGGTTGAAGTGTATAAGATTAGAAAATGGACATGAATTTTGCAGCAACGAGTTTGATAGGTACTGTTCAGAACATGGAATTTATAGAGAGAAGACAGTTCCAAGAACACCACAAGGAAATGGTGTGTAATAAAGGATGAACATAACAATCATGGAGCCTCCAAGGTGTATGAGATTTCATGCAGGATTTCCTTTACAATTTTGGGCAGATGTTGTAGATACTTCTATTTGTCTAATAAACAGAGGGCCTTCAAGCTCCTTGGATGGTGGTATTCCAGAGGAGTCATGGACAGGTAAAAAGGTAAAATTCTCCTTTTTAAAGCCTTTTAGTGGTGAGGCCTCTGTTCATATTAATAAAGAGAATAGAACAAAGTTTGCAGAAGAATAAAACAAATGTACCTTTATTGGATATGGTGTTAATGATTTTGGTTATCTCTTATATGATTATGAAAATCAAAAAATCATTAGGAGTAGAGATATAATATTCAATGAAAGGGTCTTGTATAAGAATAAGTTGCAGGAAAAGAAATAGGAAAAATAAAACAAATAAAACATAGTTCTTGATGAGATCATAGAAAAATTAAAGGTGCCTGAAAATAATAATAATCAACAACCACAACAACAAGAACCACCATAATAAAAACAGGCACCTCAAACACCTAAAAGTGGTGTTAGAAGATCTACCAGGATAAGTAGACCCCCTGAATGATATTCTCCTTAATTATATTATTTATTGTTAACCGATTCTAGTAAACCCGAATGTTATGAAGAAGCAATGCAGATAGAAACAAGGAAGAAGTGGGAGCTAGCCATGAAGAAAGATATGGACTCCTTAATACATAACCAGACTTGGGACTTAGTGAGGTTGCTTGTAGGTAAAATAACATTGCAGAATAAGTGGGTTTAGAGGCTAAAGGAAGAATATGGAGGAAAACAAAGGTACAAAGCTAGATTTGTGGTGAAGGGGTTTGCACGGAACAAAGGTATTGACTTTGATGAAATATTTTTTCCTATTGTTAAGATGACTTCAATAAGAACCATTTTTAATTATTGTAGCAACGGAAGATTTGCATCTTGAAGAGTTAGATGTAAAGAAAGAATTTCTCCATGGAGATTTGGAGGACGAGAAATATATGAAACAACCACAAGGATATGAGGTTAAAGGGTAGGAAAAATTAGTGTGTAGGTTAAAGAAGAGCTTGCATGGCTTAAAATAGGCTCCAAGGCATTGGTATCTAAAATTTGACAGGTTTATGTCTGAACAAGTTTATACTAGATGTCACTCTGATCATTGTGTTTATCTGAAAAGGCAAAGATGGTAGCTATATTATATTGTTACTGTATGTAGATGACATGATTGTTTGAGGGTCTAAGATTTAGGAAACAAATGTTCTCAAAATAAAATTAGCAAATTCATTTGCAATGAAGGATTTGGGAAGTGCAAAACAAATCCTTGGTATGAGAATAACTAGAGACAGGAAAAATTGCAAATTAGCATTGTCTCAGAATGACTACATACAAAAGGTGTCAGAAAGATTTAATATGCAGAATGCAAAACCAATTAGTCCACCTTTGGCTATCCATTTCAAAATTAGTAAGGAGATGTGACCCAAGACCCAAGAAGAAATGGATTATATGTCTAAATTTCCATATGCATCAGTAGTTGGAAGCTTAATGTATGCAATGGTCTACACAAGGCCTGATATTTCACATGTAGTGGGAGTTGTAAGCAAGTACATGAAAAATACATGAAAAGAACATTCTATGGAAGTGGAATGGATTCTCAGATATTTGCGAGGTACCACAAATCAAGAATTATACTTTTGTGGTTCGAGCATTGTTCTACAGGAATATGTTGATGCATAGTATGGCAGGTGATAGAGATAACAGGAGGAGCACTACATAGTATGTATTTACTGTAGGTGGAAAAAATGGTAGTTGGGTTTCAAAAATGCAAAGTGTTGTTGTATTTTCAACAACAGAAGCATGGTATATTGCTACTACAGAGGCTAGTAAAGAAATTATTTGGCTACAAATGTTTATGGATGAATTAGGTAAGATGCTTGAGATGGGAAGGTTATACAGTGACAACCAGAGTGCCATTCATCTTGTAAAGAACTCAACATTTCATTCTAGGATGAAATACATACATCTCAAGTGCCATGTCATACTATCCGTGTTGGAAGATGGAAAATTGAAGCTAGAAAAGATACACACTAGCCATAATCCTGCAGATATCTTAACAAAAGTTGTAACCAGGGAGAAACTGAGATTATTCTCAGTTTTAATTGGTCTTCAAGTATGATGATGAAGATGAGAAATAACCAGGTCCAAAGTGGATTTATTTTCCATCAAATGAAGCAACGATTTATAGGTTTTTGTTATAGCCAGATGTATACCTTAGGAAGAGTGTACACCCCTCCATGTGGGGGGAGGGTTTGGCGGAACTTATCCCCCCTATAGGGGTCTGGGGGGGCTGATCCCCCTGGGTTGAGGGGTCTTGGGGCCAGCGGTCCCCCGGCGGGGGTTTTGGGGGTAGCGCCCCTGAAGCTAAAAACATATGTAAAATTCCCTTGTAAAATATCGTAATTTCATAGTCAATCTGGGCCATTCATTAAGCTGATGATCTAACGGTATACTAGATGTTTAATGTAGGGTTGTTTTTCCCTAGAAGCCAACCCCTCATTTTGTATGACGATATTGTAAAGCACTTGTGTATTGGATGTCTATTATGATAGAGAAATAGAAAGGGGGACTGAGAGAGAGAGTAGAGGATATTACAACAGATCTGTTGTAGGTTGTTCGGGGTGGACGTAGTGCAAATTGTGTGAACCACCTATATCTATGTCTCTCTTGTTTTATATGTTTTATGTTGTTGTGTTTATCCATATTTTATGTGTCCCATTGCACTGTAATATATAATTTTATAAAAATTACTTTTATTCTTAGGTTTTGATTTTGAGTGATGTAGGAACATCCTGCTCAAATGTCATTATTTATTTGAGTCATTTAGGGGGTGACGTTTTCTTTAATTATTTTGTAAATAATGTACATTTTAAATGAATTAAGAGGGAAATCTAAGTGTCAGTTTTATTGTAAATATTCTCTTATAATTGAGAATATTAGAGGAGTTGGGTTGTATAGATGTCTTAGGGATTATGAACTCCTTAAATGGAAATTAGTTGAGTCAAAGGAGGGATAAGCTATTTTAGGATTTGGTTGATTCATTTGTGGAGGAAATCATGGATTCAAATTAATCCACAACTATGTACAAATATGAGCTTCGTATGAGGATGGAGAAGATGGATAGGGGGTAGAACAGGACAAAGGAAAAGATTTTAGAGAGGAATAGTTTGATTGTGTAAAAAGTGCGTAAGAGGTGAGAGCGAGAGGGAAAACAAATGTAATACTCAGCCAAAGAAGAGTTCGAATCTATAATTTCTTGTTATTATTATATGCAAGTATTTTTTTGTGTTCAGCTCTCTGTTCAAATATATTGTTTAACCTCTGTTACATAACAAATGCACTAAATTATACTGTATATAGACCATCAAATTGCAGGTGTAAGGCAGCACTAATCGGAATAAATTTAAACCAAGGAACACAGATCTTAGACAAATCACGGTGGAAAGGTGTTGTCACATCCAGTTGAAATTCCACACTTGTAAGTTGAGTTCTTAACTCATCACATGATTGTTGTGAGAAGTTTAGAACCGAATTTGACTTGAATGTTAGACGTAATGGCAGTTGAAAGTGGAGTGCCACCAATGGAAAAAGGGTTTCACAGATAAAAAATAAACGCATAACACTTCACCGAAATTGGAGAACTTCAGGAATAGGACAGAAGGGAAGTTTGTAAGTGCGATTTGACAATAACTATTACATTTTGATGTAGGATCCGTAAATAGGAATATTGTGCATATGGTCTTGCTTTGTGTATATTGATATCTTAATATGTGATGTATATTAAATTTTGAATGGTGGTTTATTTGAAGACTATGCAGATCGACATTTGGTATTAAAAAGAGTTTGTGAACTCTATTCTTCCGCGTACATTCTGAATTGTGCAGTATTCACTGCATAATTTTGGTATCAGAGCCTAAGGAGATGAGTTTGAGGTTGAGTCTATCATGAGTTGAGGTTGTTGTGTTTTGACTACTTTTTGTGAGCGAGAGCAGGTCAGATTGTATGTGGAGGAGTCATTCTCTTCGAAATAAATTGAAATAAATTGCATCATTGTATGATCCAACTTTGAACCAGGAAAATGACCTGCGATTTGGATACATATTATAATGACCAATGTGTGGGATTTTGTATAGTAGAGTTGTGATGGTTAGGCAAGTGGTTTTTTGTTTTGTTTTGTGAAGCAGTCAAGGATTCGACGGTCAGGATTCCTGGAGCACAGTACTTGCTCTCCACGCAGTGACTGGTCTATGAAGAGGGGTTGCGGCTTATGTGTTATTTTTTTTATGCATTTCATGGAATGCTCCTCCTGGAAGTGTGTTCATGAGTGTGAAGGATAGGACGAATGCCGATCAAATGCTTTGGACATAATTTTTTAGATTGGAACCTGTATAAAATCGTTTTTCTAAGATCCTTACAACAAGTTCGTTTCCATACTCCATATGACCGCACATATTTGTTTTCTTGGATTAACATAATATTTTTTGGAATGCATATGTGTAGTTCATTTGCGGCATTGAGGGCGGAATCCCACATTTCCATGAATATCGGATTCAAGGCATTGAGCAGCGTCCTCGTTGGGATTTTGGAATTAATCTCTTTGAAGTTTTACTTTTACCTTGTTCTCCCACTGAATGATTCTCAACGCATTTTTGGTTATGAAAGTTTCAAATGCTTTTGATTTTTGTTATCAAAATCATGGTGAGCCACTTAAATATTTAAATGGTAAAGGTTAAATCCTTTACTCCATTTAAAAAGAATGTGGTAAGTTAAATGAGTTTTTATGCTATTTAAATAACGTAAAGTGGATGTGAAATTTAGGTTGAGAAGAATAGTGCTTAAGGCCATATACACTTTATGAGTGTTTCACTAGAATTCATGAGTGGTAAGAGAGATATTTTAAGAGAGATAATGAGTGGAGTGATAAGTATTTGAGTGTGTTATATATAGAATATTTTTATGTCGAGTAATCACATAAAGTTGAAAATTCAAATTAAAATGTCAAGGTCAAATGAAGAAATTCGTATAGCTTGAGTCAAGTTAAAGTCCACCATTGAGTTATTGTATAAAAGGGTGCAGTTTTCATCCAAGATGAAGAGTTGATGTCAAGTCTGGAATCAAAGATTCTTAAATCAATTCAAAGGTTTGAATGTAATTGGGTGCATGATCGGCGGAGCTCGACACCCAAAGAGTTTGGTCATTGTAATGCAAGAAATACTACATTTTTTTTTTGCAACAAAGAGGAGGAAGAGAGTTTCCCAGAAGATGATTCCAAGACAGAGAACCAAGAGATATGAAGATTTCAAGCATAGGAAGAGAGCTTGAATTGCTAGATGGAAAGTATGAAGACTTGCTGAAAATGGGATTGAATGAAATCCACAAGTGAATAGATGAAGTTCACAAGGGAGGAAAAAATGATTGTTGATAGTCATTTCAGAGGTTTTGAGAAAGAACACAACAAAATAAAGAACAAGGAATATGCCAAGGCAAATGGCATATGCAAGCAGGTGACTGATGAAGAATATGAGAGGGAGAAGGCTGAGATAGCGGTTCACCTTGAGTTATTAATGGAATTGTTGTAGAGAAATAAGAAATATGAGAGACATGGTTGGACCATGAGGAACAAAGTGAAATGGCAAAGACTACAAGAAAAGAGGAATCTTGAGGAGATGATGAGTGTGAAATCGAGATGTGATGAACTCAGAGACGCTGAGTTGGAAATGGAAGTTTCCATTCGGGGACCAGAACAGGGTGAAATTCAAGGTGAGGAGGATAATGAGAAAGATATCATGGACTATTGGAATAGTTCAGAACAATTTGAAGATATGTTGACAAGGGAAGCATATGAGGCTATGAAGCCTTGTATTTTTAAATCTCATAGTTTGTGTGTTTTTTCAGGATATTGAGAAGATGATGGACAGTCTAGTGAAACTGTCACAAAGATGAATAAAGCTCTTGAGGTGAAGTATGGTGGATAATGTGTTTTATTGGAGTAAGGTACTGATATATTGCGGCAGAAAGAATTCATAGATGAATTTATATTTGGTGTAAGACAACCAATTGAAGTTGTTATGGAGTAGAAGCATAAGGAAAATTCCATAGTGATATTTGAAGGAGGTAAACAAATGAATTTATTTAATGAAATCGATGAAAGAATTTTGCAATGTGATGATACAGAAAACAGAATAACTCTGGAGGATTGCTAGAAGAAGAATGAAACTGGGAATGAAGGTTGTGATGAAATGCTGGAAAGATTTCACATGGAAATAGAGTTCTTAGAAAGATGACTCAAGGGACCTGAAGGAGAAATGAAACTTGCAGAACCTGATAAAGAAGAGATTGCATTTACAGTGCATGATAAGGATGAAATGTCGCTAACGTTTATAGAGGTAAGTGAATGCCTTGACTCTTTAATTAATAATGTGGCTCTAGGTACAGAAGACAACATTAATAAATATGATGATGAAATCATAAGAGTTGAACAGACATTATTTGAAGATAAGAAGAAATATCAGGAGCAACACGAAAGTTATGTCCTTAGCATGGAATCTTTTAGGGGCTAATATTCGCAGGTGGGCTAATTTTCTATACTTTTTCCAAAAAAATTATTCGCCAATTTCCATTTTTTCTAAAAATAATTCACCCAATTTTTATAGTACATAATTGTTTTACCTTAAAAATCGCCAAGATATTATATAGACTAATATATTATAATAAAATTTTTAGATATTTTTACAAAAATATCATCAAACATTTTACAATTGTTTTTTATAGATTACCAAGATTCACCAAGGTTTCTAAACTTTCAAATAGATATCCATCCTTAAAATTTTCCTTGGTCCTCAGAGACATAAAGAAAATAGAATTATTAATCTAGTAAGATAAATATGAAAGCAGCCAGCAATTTAAAAGAGATGATCAACAATAGGAAAGTAAATTTGAAGAAGGCATTAGATTGTGGGAGTATAGAAATTGGCAGTGGAATGAAGAGCGCAAGATTAGTCTGGCTGTAATGAAAGAAAAAATGGATATATTAAGAGAGTGGCTACAAATAAATACAAATAAAGACCGAAGATATAGATGGAGAATGAAGAAATGGGTTAAATGGAAGCTATTGCAACATAAGTGGAATGGAAAGCTGATGAACGAGTTCAAAGAAATTGAACAAATTCATATTAATTTGTTAAAGGAGAGACTCAAAGGAATGGAGTCACAGCAAAGAGGATCTGTGGAAATCCAGAAAGTGTATGATGGGATATTGGTGCTTGAATCATCAAAAGAGGTTGAAAGGTCTTGTATTTTTAAAACTAATAATTTGTTGATGAATGCAGGTACTGCACCGGATGATAAATTTGCTACTATAGGGGTAGTAAATGACTATAATTGTTATCAAGAAGAATTTATTGATTGTTATTCATAACAGAAGTTTGAGTGTTCAGCGCAACTGAAGAAGGAAACATCAAGCAAAGAGCTAGAGGCTGAAGAAGATAAGACCAAAGAAATTGTAACAAAAAGAGGAGAAGGCACTACATAAAACATCAATCGTATTGATGTAATTAAAAAAAAAGGAATTACTTCGAGGAACTGGTGGAAGTAATTTTTGTAAAGGCCGATGGAATTTGGTTGAAAAATTGAGTGATGTTGGTGATGGTGAGCTTTCTGATTTAGTTCTTATGAAATTCAAGACTATCGAGTCAACTAATAAACCTATGAATGCTGATGTAAAACTAGTTTTATATTCTTTCAAAGTTTGGAGACTAGAAGAATGGGTATCAGTGATTCTACGCAAGTCTGTATTTCTAGAAATAAAGATGGTGTGGTATGGAAATGCGAGAGTTACATTCAATAGTGTTCTGAAAATACTATTCTGGAAATTCTGTGCAAAATTACAAAATGGAGTTGATACTTTAAAAGATCGGCGAAAAAACAGAGTATGGAATCCTAGAGGTAGCAATTCATTGTGACTTGTGGATGTCGCATTATTACAGAAAAGTGACATACCTCATAGACAAGAGTCTATGGAAACTTTTCTACATGGGGAGTCTGATGGAGGAGCATCTTGCTCAAATGTCATTATTTATTTGGGTGATTTAGGGGGTGATTTTTTTTAATTATTTTATAAATTATGTACATTTTAAATAAATTAAGAGGGAAATATGAGTGTGAGGTTTATTGTAAATATTCTCTTATAATTGAGAATATGAGAGGAGTTGTGTTGCATATATATCTTTGGGATTATGAACTGCTTAAATGGAAATTAGTTGAGTCAAAAGAGGGATAAGCTATTTTAGGATTTGGTTGAGTCATTTGTGGAGGAAATAATGGATTCAAATTAATCCACAATTATGTATAAATATGAGCTCCATATGAGGATGGAGAATATATAGAGAGGGTGGAATATGACAGAGGAAAAGAGTTTAGAGAGGAATAGTGTGATTTTGTAAAGAGTGCGTAAGAGGCAAGAGCAAGAGGGCAAACAAATGTAATATTCAGCCAAAGAAGAGTTTGAATATGTAATTTCTTGTTGTTATTATATGTAATTATTTTGTTTGTGTTCAGATCTTCGTTCAGATATATTGTTTAACGTCTATTACACAATAGATGCACAAAAGTATACCATAGATATACCATCCAATTATAGGTGTAAGGCATCACTGATTGGAATAAATTCAAAATGGGGAACGTAGATCTCAGACAGATCATGGTGGAAAGGTGTTGTCACATCCAATTGAAATTCCTCACTTGTAAGTTGAGTTCGGAACTCATCACGCAATTGCTGCGAGAAGTTTAGAAGAGGAATTGACGTGAATGTTGGACATAAGAGTAGTTGAAAGTGGAGTGGCACCAGCGGAAAAAGGGTTTCGCAGATAAAAAATAAATGCATAACACTTCATTGAAATTGCAAAACTTTAGGAATAGTGCAGAAGGAAATTTTTTAAGTGCGATTCGATGGTAATTGTTACGTTTTGATGTAGGATCCATAACTATTAATCCTGTGCATATGGTCTTGGTTTGAGTATATTGTTATGTTAATTTGCGATGTATATTAAATTTTTAATGGTGGTTTATTTGAAGACTATGCAAATCGACATTTGGTACTAAAAAGAATTTTTGAATTCTATTCTTCCGCACACATTTTGAATTGTGTAGTATTTACTGCATCACCGAGTTGTACCATGTGTCTGACTCAGAAGCCTTCAACTGGGCCACCTGTGACTGCATGGTCTGACACTTACTTGTGTTATGAGTGGTGCTCTTATGGAAGTCACACCACTTTCCCATGTCCTTTTTTGGCTTCGCAGTGTTGTTATTTGTTTGTGGCCTTTGTGAGTTATCCTCGGCTGCCCTGCCTTGGCTTTGTCCTTTGTTCTATGGTTTGTGGGCACCTTTCCTTTCTTCTATTTCGTAGATCCAAAGTCTCACCTCTTCTGTTTGAAATTCTGCTCAATCTTGGAAGCATATCGCTATGCTGCATCAAGCGAGGATATTTTAAGGAACTCCATTTTCTCTTGAATGTATCTGTGTAGACAACTATAGTACTTCATCACCAAATGTTTCTCCAAATATTTGTACCAAATTTTGTGCGTAGGGTATGGAATGGATTCACCAAATAATTCACATCTTGATCCCTTTGTTTCCGCAATGTATTCCATTGTACGTACTTATCCTCATAGCTCCCCATGGGATAATATTTTTCCTTGATGGCATCTACGAAAGAATTCCAAGTAGGTGTGGGCAAAAATCGAAAGGGTTCCCTCCCATCCTTTTGTTCACAGTAGGTTTCTGACCAATCCTTCACATGAGGGGAGGTTTCAAGGAGTGAAAAATTAATGTATTCCTAGTTGGAAAATTCCCATGGCTCTGGCAATGAGGCAGGATTGTATCCTTTTCCTTTTCCACTGGCTCCTCTCCAAGGTCAGAAAAAAAGAATTTTGCGCTCTGTACAGGAGTATGTATTATGAACCACTTCTCGCCTTGTTTGGAAAGGCTTTCCACTTCTACCAAAACTACTTCATTTACCTGTACATGTCTACCCTTTACCACTATTACACCATTGCTCAAATTCCTTGTAAAATCTAAGGTGACTTCATTATCAAAGCTTTGGATTCACGGGAAATAGCTTGACCTGTCTACTTGGCCCAGGATATTTCTTGATTGCTCAATGATTAGTAACTAGGAATGTTCACTATGCACTGAATGCCCACCCTCTTCGGTTGTTCCATAGGGATAAATTTGAGCTAAAAACAATAAAGTTCAAAAAATACAGATACAAAAATGCCGCATGGTGTAGAGAGTTCAACAACCATAACATGCAATGATGTTTAAAAGTTTTAAATGTCAAATTGTATGTTTGGCCTTTCACCCCCACACCCCCGCTCTAATGAATTTAGAGGTCGCCCATGACCTTCCATCATGCATTTCGTATGTTAATACACTTGACATGACTAACTAGATAAGGATATATTAATTAGACATAATGGATCAACCCTAAAAAAATACAAGTAGCAGGCGAGGCGTGTGACGTAATTATTGGACGTGTTAATCATAAAGCATGCTCACATGAATAGACATTATGGAACCCAAAGAATTGAAGTGCATTTAAATCATTTTGATATATTTTGAACTCTAAACATGGATAATACAATATTCACCAAAAGATTACCCTTAGAGAAAAACAAAATAAATTTAGAATAGACTTAGTGGCTCTTTAAAAAAAAATTACATCCCTAACATTTAAAATTAAAATCAATCATTCATGCATACTCATCATCACGACTTTCAAGGAAAAATTTAAGAAGTTTCCATATTAATCCAGCGATTTTCCTTTATTATTTCTCGAGGGAAAAATAGCTAATTTTAATTGGTAATTTCAAATGTAATTCAATACCATATGCATGTCCTCTACTGCCTGCAAGCATCCATAACCTCGAGAGGGTTGCCTTTTAATCAATTGATATGTCAGTGTCCCATTCTACTAGAAATTATTCATAAATTTATTTTTCAATTATAAAAAAATGCCATTGTTCTAGCATAGTGACCAGTTCATAACAATGTCATTCACTTCTGTTGATGAGACAACCAAGCCAACTCATGATGAGACCTCTTATCCTTTGACCCAAAGATCGAAGAACATTACCCTGCCTTCGTGAACAAAGCATTAATGTCACCCCATTAATTCCTATTATCATGGTAGTTTCACTCGTGATGAGACCTCTTATCCTTTGTTCGATTCTCTTCTTCTCTTTTTATTATTTTATATCTTTTTATTATGAGAAAACATTAGTAAATGGGGTGGCTTATCAATTCCTTAATAGTTAGGAATGGTATAAAAAGTATTGTAATAATTACCTTTTTAGCTCTCTATTTTGTTTCCCAAATTTTATTTTTTGAGGAGATTGAAGAATTATAAGAAACTAAAATGAAGAAAAATTCCTCTAGTGGTGATTGAGGAATTTCATTATAAATATATTTATATATTTAGAATATCAGAGTTGTTAAATTTTTAGGAGGTTTATAAGTATATTAAATTTTCTTATAAAACATTCACTTATGGAATTTATTTGGGTGAGCTAATTATCTTACCATGATATCAAATATCTTTGAAAAAAAACTAAAAGAATAATTATTTCTAAACACAACCATGGCTTAGAAAACAACAATCACGATGAAGGTAACAAAAGCTATGACTAAGGGAACAACATCTGAGTCTAAGGAAACAAAAAATGCGAGTGAGGGAGCAACAAATGTGAGTTAGAAAATAACAACCACAACTCAGGGAACAATAGATGTGACTAACTGAATAGTAACTATGACTAAGGGAACAACAATTGTGACTATGGAAACAAAAACCGCACCCAAGGGAACATGAAATGTGACTAAGTAAACAACAACTGTTACTAACAGAACAACATACTTGAATAAGGAAATAACAATCGTGACCAAGGGAACAATAGTTGTGATGAAGGAAACAATGGTTGTACCTAAGGCAAGAACAATCGTTTTTTTTTTTGTTATATTTTATTATCTATTATTTATTAAAAGAGGTTCAAATAAAATTTCACCAAAGGTATGTACATTATATACAAAATGAAATCATTTTCAAAATATTTCAGTTGGTTGTAGCTACGGGGTTACCTCCCTAGTCAACTATAAACTACATATTGGAATCATTTCCTACCTGGTGAAGAAAAGACTCCCATGTGAGTGGCTGGTAATGGAGATGAAATCGGTGTCATTTGAAAAGGAAAGAGATGCTGGAACCCTAAATTGTTGTGAGGATCACCATGCCATTTTCATAAACTTGAGTGATCTCATATGGTCCCAGCCATCTTATTTTTAGCTTCCCTAAGAAATATTGGAATCTGGAGTCATATAGCAACACCGAGTCTCCCTTCATAAAGGTTTTATTCTTAATAAATTGATCATGTCATTTACCCCTTTGTTTTTGAATAATGGTTGTGTGATGTAACACCAACAGGTGCATTTTGTTGAGTTCATTATGTTGTTGTAGATGTTGTTTCTATACTTTTGTGAAATCCAAACCAACTTCCCTAGAGTTTTTGACAATATTGATTTTGAATTCTATTGGAAAAATGGGATCTTTACCAAAAACAAGCTGATACGGTGAATATTTAGTAGTGTTGCACCAAGTCGTTCGATAGGCCCATAACTCCTTAGGGAGTTTGGCAGCCAAATTCTAGCTATTCACATATACTATTTTATTTAAAATTTCTTCCAAAACTTTATTGGTGTTTTCCACCTATCCATTTGCTTGAGTATGGTAAGAAGAAATATTTTTTGTTTAATTTGATATTTTTTGCAAGGTAGAAGAAATTTCGTCGGCAGTGAATTGTGATCCCTCATCTGTTACGATCTCTCTAGGAAATCCATACCACACAAATAGTTCAAACAGAAAATTAATAATTGCTTCTTATGCATCATTTGAGCGTTCGAGAGAAATACTATTTCCCTCGATTTAGTTGCATACTTTGTGAAAACCATAATATACATCTCTTGATTTGACGATGGGTTAAATGGGACCATGAAATCCAACTCACCTATTTAAAAAAATTCAAGTACAATTTGTGGTTGCAAGGGCATTTCATCAGCTTGATTGCGGCCACCCTTCCTTTGACAATTATCACATATATAGACATATTTAATTGCATATTTAAATATTGTAGGCTAGTAATAGGCAATCTGTAACACTTTATGCCCAATTCTTTTATTAGCGAAATTCTCACCGTAGGGTTCATCATGATGAGACTTAAGAATATCATAAATTTCTCCTTCCTTGATGCAGTTGCGGATTTGAAAATCAGACCCTGTATGGAAGAGGTAATCGTCAATCAAGAAGAACCCCGTACTACGTTTAACGATAATCTCATTTTTCCAGGACAGTAAATGTGTTATAAATTTTTGTGTTGCCATGTAATTAGCGACATCAGCATGCCAAAGTGTTTTAACTGTCACTACAAAAAAAAAAATTTGAAAAATGTTCTTCCATAGGTTAAGAATCAATCGCTAGCAGAATTCTTGATAGAAAATATGCAACAAGATTCTACTTCCCTGATCGATCCTTTATGGTGATATAGAATTCTTGTAATGAAAATTATCAATGAGTTATTAGACCATTAGTAATATGTTTATTAGCTAAATACCTAATGGAAGAATGATCAATGTATAAATATATTGGGTATCTTATTATGTAGTGATAGAATTTATTGATAGAATAAACAACAACTAAGAACTCTTTTTCCGCCATTGTATAATTCAGCTCTGTCGATTTAAGATTATTCCTGATATAATAGATAACATAAGGATTTTTATCTTCTTCCTTTCCAAGTAAAAATCCTATTGTTGTGTGTGATGCATCAGATAAGATGTGGAATGGTAAATTCCAATTTGGTCCTTGTAACATGGGGGCTATTGAGAAAATCTTTTTTCATATATGCAAAAGAAAAATCACCCCTATCCGTCTACTCAAATTCCAAATTTCCTATTAATACATACAATGGTGCTCAGTTATTTTTCAAAAATTTACTATAAAATAGTGATAATAACCAGCATAACCAAGGAAAATACGTACCTTAGTTGGTGTACTGAGAGTGGGTAATGTAATAATTACCAAAAAAAATTCAAGTTCTACCTGAATGCGTGAAGCAAAGATTTAATTCCCCATAACTATGCCCTCTTTCATCATCATATGGAATTTTTCATTACTAAGGCATAGTCTGGTAGTTATGAATGGTTTAAGAACATTCTTTAAATTTTGTAGCCCCTGGTGAAACTCATTGGCATAAGGAGTGAAATCATCCATGTATAGTTCAAGCTCTTCACTGATTAAGTTGGAAAAAATACTAAATATTTCCTTCTAGAATGTGGTGGGTGCATTACATAGCCAAAATGGTAAAATCATGTATCCAAATGTTCACCATGGACAGGTGAATGTGCTTTTTCCTTTATCCTGAGGAGCAATCTAGATTTGGTTATATCCACCAAAACCGTAGAGGAAAGACAAAAAAATATTTCCTGCAAAAGTTTCGAGAACCTAATCTAAAAATGGAAGTTAGTTTTTGTGTATCTTTATTAATTTCTCTCTAATCCACAAAAAATCTCCATTTTCCATTTTTTCTAGGGACCACAACCAGAGGCAAAACCTGCTAGCTGTCAGAAAGAGGATAAATGAAATTAACATTAAGGAGTTTATTGAATTCTTATTTTACTATATCCCTAAGGTATGTATTTATTATTATTTGAGGTTGTATAAATGTACATGCATGCTTTTGTATATAAAGGTGATGTGTACACAATTGGGGCACCGTCGGGGATCGATGCCTCTCATATCAGAATATTCCTAATAAAAAGCTTGTTTGTCTTTCTGGAGGATTTGAATTGATTTGTTATATTGTATGCCATCCAAATTAGCACTAGTGTTTAAGGTCGGGGAAAATTTTATGGGCTAGTATTCTCAGGTGGGCTAATATTCTATACGTTTTCCAAAAAAAATATTCACCAACTTCCATTTTTCTAAAAATGAATTTGGCCAAATTTTATAGTGTAAAATTATTTTACCTTAAAAATCACCAATATTATATATTATCTAATATAAAATAAGTATAAATTGAAACATTTTTACAAAATTATCATAAAACATTTTAAAATTTGGATATTAGGGGCTAGTAAGATTTTCTAAGGTTGCTAAACTTTAATATAAACATTAATCCTTCAAAATTTCCCTGTTTAAGGTCTTACTAGTATCAATTTCAATGGGAACATTATTATGAATTGTAATTGTGGGTATACGCTCATTTTTTATAACCTTCAGTGGATCTCCATGGGCCTCATTATTAAGCATAGATTTTAACATATGACATGTTGCATTCCCAATAGTAGAAGGTTGGTGAATAAAGCTATTAGCTACATGATCCTCTGTTTTCCTTTTAAAAATAAGAGCTTCATCCATAGTAAGAGGAGAACAAAATTTCCTTCTTCATATTTGGGATGGAACGTTGATAATTTTCAACTGATAGGTTGGGTCTTATGGGCGGGTATAAAAAAATATTTTTAATGGAATTCCTTTTTCTAGTCATCATATTTCCTATCTGACACGTGATATATGCATATACAGTTGCCAACCATGGTCTGCCTAATATCATAGGGTGTCCATCCAACCTGTCTCTAGGATTGAGATCCATAAATTCTACTCGGTATTCCTAGGAATATACTGAAATGATAATGTCATCCAAAGTGCCTTATGGTTTTACTATTGATCTGTTAGCCAAATCCAACATAATGGAGGTCGTTTAAAATGTCTTGATTCCAAATATTACACAGGTTTCTATAATCAAAATGTTTATTGTGGCTGTTAAATCCATGTGTTTGGGAAGCTATCACCCTGAATTTGAAAAGTAACTATTGGATATATGGGGTCATCATATTTAATATGTATTTTCTTCCCTAAGATGATATCATAAAGTGTCCCAAGAACATGGACTATAGGAGATTCTTTTGGTTTTCTCTGAGGATTTTTGAAACATCTCTCTAATGGTTTTAGCAAGGATCGGGACATATAGAATAACATGGAGAAGAGGAATTTTAATACATAAGTGTTTTAGTTCCCCTTTGATATCGAAATTAGAATATAAAGGTGTTTTGATCATAGTAAGTCTCGTAGGGAATCGAGGAGTAGCGTATGTAGTTTTAATAGTCTCTTGTTGTTTAGTTTTCTTGTCGAATGTCTATGTTTATATGAAAATTACAGTGGAAAAAGGGTGTTCCACTAAGGGTTTCTCCTCGACATGATTTTCATTGTTTCCCTAACCATGGTTTTCTGTATAATCTTCTAGACATATAGTCCATCGAGACCTCAGTCGCAGTTCATTACATTCAAAGGAGGTAGAGCCATGATCTAAGTTTTCAAAAATCTCGAAATATTGGACGCGTTTGTTATTCGAATTAGGATTCAATTGAGCAGGTAATTTCAGACGTAATGGGAGTGGAAAATTTGGGGTAATTGAAGTGGACATTATTGTTGAGTTGCAATTTTTCCCAGTTTTGACAACCTTCTAACACCTTTATTCTCCTTTTCGAACTCTATTTGACCCCTAATTACACCTATTTCAATTATATTACTTATGTTTTGACCAAGGGGGTGCTATGTGCCTAAGGTATGCAAATTCTATTAGAAAGTATCATTTTACCCTGTTCTTAAGTATCCTTAAGTTGATTTTTTCCTAACTAAATTATCAAGTTGAATGATCGAAGTATTATGCAAATTAATCATGATTTGAAGCAACTCAATGTTTTCTTGTAGATAGCTCACAGTCCCCAATTTCCTGCAGACACTCTGTGGTTTCCTGTAACGGCACATATTTCCTACAGAAAAATCGGTGGTTGTCTATGTTGCACTCAGTCTAAAAACAAATGGGAACATGGGTTTCATGGGGAAATCCACCTACATGGACAATCTCCTATTGGTTGTTTCAGATTCATCATTGAAACCACCCATATCTCTAATATTCTTCTCATTTTTCGTATTAGGGAAAGGTCCAGCAATGTAAAGAGATTAGTCTAATCCATGCTTTTAGTCCTTGATTGGACTCAATGGATCTATTTTTGAAATTATGTTCCAATATTGATAATAAATAATTTAGCATAGTAGTTTTCCTAATTGAGGCAAAGCATATTCCTTTGAACTTATATAAATTTCACCATGTTTCATTTATAAGGGGTTTGGTTGGTTGATCGAACATATCATATTGTAAATGATTGTAATATTTTCCATATTAATATAGAGCTACATGTTGTATCTATTTTATTGAGTAAACCCTTTTTAATATTGAATGGGTTATGAGTAACGGAGGACCCCCTTTGCTCACAAATCCATTAGTTACAATAGTGCGTTCTTTTGATTATTTTTATGCAGCGATAAATTTATTGGCATAACTAGTGTTTCTCTTTTTTATGTTTTAGCAGCATATGTCAAATGATTGAATGGTGAAATCTATATGATAATGCGTTTAAATTCATTTAATATGGTTTTAACTTCTAAATGTTAAATTTATTTTCTTATGGTTATGTGCTTGATATTTTATCTTTTCTTATCAACATGAGCAATATCAAGAGTTATAGAGGGATGATTGAATCCACTCCATACCTTTTGTTGCCAACTGTTGATGCAGAAAAGAGACATTAGTATTGTGCATGTAAGATTGATTTAATTAGGAATCAGTTAAGTTATTACCATGCATATACTTTGCACAACACCTCACAAGCTTACCTACGCTTGGTTAATAATTTTTGTTTTCAAATTATAAGTCTGTAACTTAACTCAAAATTTTGGCACCATTGTCGAGGTGGTGCTAAGGGATTATACTGAAATTTTTGTAGTATGATTTCTATTGTTTTCAATTTTTCAGGATTGGGGGAGTCGATGTTGTAAGACGTAGGGTAAGGTCTACGCACTTGCAAAGATCAAAATTCTCCAAAGCCATGTCTCGATTGTTTGGTAAGTAGAATTTTCTTTTGAATTTGTTTTCATAACATATGAATAGGGTCCAATATTTTCACATATTTTTGGTGGTGGTGTGAGCACCACCGTATTTACTAATAAAATGGAAAGAGCAAGGAACTTTGCAAGAAACAAGGTAGAAAAGGAAGGAGAATTTGAATATGAGGTATCTAGTCCTTAAAAGAACTTGGTTGTTGACCCCAAGTAGATCAATACATATACAACAAAATATTGTGTTGGGAAATACTCTATTTCTGCCCATTTATAACCTCCTCTTGCAAGGAATTCAACATCTCTGCTCAGTTGTTAGCCTGAAGAGGATTTCCTCATCAATACTATTCAAGAACCAATGTTCTGCACCATTGACTTTGAAGAATTTGTATTTTACAAAGGTCCTACTCTCTCTTGGTCTCATATGGCCCTTCTAGAGGGTACTGGTAACATAGATGCGGACTATAATCAGAAGGAAGATTAATTGGTCACATTTGAATTTCCTATTAGGGAGAGTGGTGGAGCTACTCAGATGAAAAAAATTCCTCCTTACACCTTGCCTAATTTTCGTGGTGTCTCTAGTGAAGATCTTGATGCCTTCTTATTCGAATTCAATGTGTTATGAAAAATCTATGATTATTCTTCCAATGCTTAGAAGCTAAAATTGTTTCCTACTCCATTGAAGGATGCAACTCTCAGGTGGTTTATGAGTCTTGATTTAAACTCCATTTCCACTTGGGATGAAATGAAGAAGGTATTCTTGAAGAAGTATCCAGATTATTGTAAAACTAGAGACCTCAGAGAATAAATTTTTGTCATGACTTAGAAGGAAGGGGAGAGCCTTGAGGACTTGGTGGAGATGTTTCAATAGAATATGAAGAGATCCAAGATGAATAAACTCAACAAAGAAACCAAGAGGAAAATTTTTCTCAGGGCAATCAGACCAGAATTTCTAGAGATTTTAAACTTAATGGGAGAAGGTGATGTATCAATTTTGAGTTATGATAATGTGTGTAAGCCGTGTCAAATATATTTAAGGGGAAATTCTAAATTTTGTGGAGGATCAAGAGACACTTATTCCAGGTTTGTCAAATCAATTTCCGAAGCTGGAGTAACCAAAGATGAGATGGGTAATTTATTTGAAAATTTTAAAATTGACATTCTTAGCACTTTGTCTTCACAATTGGATGTTGTACACACTAAGAAGAAAAAAGAGTAATTATATAAAGCCCTCACTGTGTTCTACTCCAAATGCTGGAAGAAACATGTTCTAATGGAATTCCCTGTAGATATTATAGAGGTATGTCAAATTTGTGAAGCTGAGGTTTCTAATGATGAATGTCCTTCTCTTCCTAAGATTAAAGAATCATATATAGTAGATATGGGATTTCTCAATTCATTCTATGCAATATCATCTCAAAGACCATGGAAACCACATCCTAAATGTATGTGACAATCACATTTTCAAATTCCTTATGCTCAGAATCAAATGTGGAATATCCCAATGCCCTGGAAGCCTCGGCATCCAAAACAACCTTGGTGCGGGAAATTTTCTTACCATGCTGCACTGAATTTTCCATCTCAAAATTTTTTTCCACCACAACCCATACAACAACGAATGGTACAACCACAACAATAGCAACTTCAGTTTCCTACCCCACCAAGTGAGCCTCATCCCACACAGCTTCCTACCCAGACATTATCTAACCCCAAAATAAAACCATCCAATATGCTCACAATATTGGAGTGGTCAGTTATCCCACTTTTCCTACTTACTGTATTGCACCATAGCTTCTGCAACAAATTTATGTTTCTTTGCTGCAGGAATTTCTCGTGTCATTGTAGGAAATTAAACTCATGTCAGGGAAATTAGTGAGTCAACCCGATAGAATTGAATAGATTGTAGAGGAAGACACTCTAGAAATACTTGAACTTAAAAACACACTTGAACCAGTAGATCAAACCATTTCAATAGCACAATAACCTTCCTCAACCCATATTGGTCATCCTCCTTTTTTAGAGAGGTTGGAAATGAAAATAAAACAACCCGAGTTTGATCTTGTGTCTGAACTGAGGAATGTGTGAATTAAGATCCTGTTACTAGAAGAAATCAAGGATATCTTGATTTATGCTAAAATCATGAGGGAGCTATGTACCAAGAAACCAGGAAGATAGAAGAAAGAACCCTCCGCAATTGAAGTAGCTGGGAAACTTGAAAGCCTTATGTCCATAAGATTTCTTACTGAGAAATATGCAGACCCTAGAATCGTTATGGTTAACACATTTATCAATGAGTATCGAATAAATAACACTCTAATTGATTTAGGTGTATCCATAAATGTGATGACTATGGATGCTTTATCTCACATAGGATCCTTTGACTTACATCCTACTCCTACCATGTTAGAATTATCAGATAGGTCTAAGGTAAGGCTAGAGGGGGTATTAGAAGACACTGCCATCTCTTCAGATTCTTGGGAGTACCCTATAGACGTTCATGTTATTCAACCTAAAAATAATTTCAGAGGGAATCCTTTGATCTTGGGGAGGCGTTGGTTACCCACAACATATGCCTACATAGGGTGTAGGTCTGGAAACATGACCATCACTGATGGAGCTTAAACAAAGCATATCTATGTGTATCCCCTTGCTAAACCCCTCTCAAGATCAAAAAATATTCATTCGGTTGAAGAATAGGAGCATGATTCAGAATGTACCCAACCAGTTTTAACAATAGAAAAAGCCATCAGCCTTAAGAAAAAGTCAGAAGAAAATATGATAAGTTGTTGTATTTCTAATCATGTTTTTTCACAGCAATTAGAATGGAAGTCTAGTCATAATGTAGGTATCATAACTAATCTGCAAGATTTTTATGAACATATTACAGCAGCTGAAATACATTCATCCCTCTTATCAACATTCCCTATATATTCGATGAATGAATTGTGGGGTAAGGTTATTGAATTTTTTCCTGGGAAAACTTTAAACATCAGTTCTCCCTTAACTCCTAAACAAGAGAAACAATTGATTCAATAATTGAAAAAAAATTTAGACACATTTTCTTCGGAATATAAATGAATTCATCATATCTATAAAGAAGAGAATCCCAATCCTTTAAGATAGCCACAAATGAGAATGAACCCCGCTTTAAGAGAAATTGTGAAAAATGAATTGGAGAAATTGTTAAATGTAGGGTTCATCTATCGTATCTCAGATAGCCAGTGGGTGTCTCGACTTGTTATTGTCCCTAAAAAGGACGGTAAATGGTGAGTTTGTGTATATTACAGGGAATTAAACAAAGCTATATTAAAATATCACTTTCCATTCCCTTTTATAGACCAATTATTGGATAGTAGCAGGGAAGAAGTATTTTTCCTTCTTAGATGGGTTCAGCGGGTACAATCAAATTAGGATAGCTCCAGAGGACTAGGATAATAAAACATTTACATATCCCTCAGGTACCTATGCATATAATGTATTACCATTTGGTCTATGCAACACACCAACCACATTTCAACCGGCTGTCCTTGGTATTTTCTCTGAACTTTTACATGATTGCATAGAGGTCTATATGGATGACTTTACTGTGATGGGTGATAATTTTGAAGAAGATTAACATAATCTTAAGAGATTTTTGTAGATATTGGAGAAACTAACCGTTCTTTGAGTAATGAATTTTTTTTTATGATTATGACTAATGGTATTGTTTTGGGTCATCATGTTTCTACTGCAAAAATTCAAGTTGATCTGACTAAGATTGAAGTTATTGTAAAGCTTCCCCCCACAAACCAGTTAAAAGGGAGTTCGAATTTTCCTTGGAAATGTAGTCTACTACAGAAGGTTTGTTAAGAATTTTACAAAGGTAGCCTCTCCATTATTTAAATTAGTCACTAAAGAATCTGAATTTCATTGGAAAGATGAGTGTCATGTTGCATTTGATACACTCAAGGAAAAGCTTTCTTAAGCACCTGTCTTTAGAGGCCAAGATTAGAAATTACCCTTTCACATTTCCACTGATGCCTATGATTTAGCCATAGGAGAAGAATCAAGTCAAAAAGAAGATCTCGTAACCTATTCTATTTATTTTTTTAGTAAAAATATAAATCCTGTAGAATTGAATTACATGATAACTAAAAATTGTTGCGATTTATGCTATTAATAAATTTAGACATTACATCACTGGTAATGAAGTTTTTGTACACACTAACCATTCTACCATTCGATATCTCATGAACAAGCGAATAACTAATGGTAGGTTCACTAGGTGGCTTTTGCTGCTGGAGGAATTTGACATCACAGTATTGGACAGGCCAAGAAAAGAAAATCAGGTAGTTGATTTCCTATCGAGGCTCAACAATGAAGGTGAGGATGTTCCTATTAATGATAGGTTTCTTGATGAGAATTTATTTGTTATTTTTGTCAAAACACCTTGGTTTTCAGACACGACCAATTACCTTTCTATAGGGAAGTTGTCACCCTACTTTTCATCTAATCAGAAAAAGAGAATTATTGGGAAAGGTGTTGATTACTCTTAGATTAGAGGAAACCTCCTTTTCACTGGAATTGATTTGATTATTCGTAAGTGTGTTAGAGAGGATGAAATATACAATATCTTCAGAGATTTTCATGATGAACCCTATGGATGACACTTTTCATATAAGCGGGAAACCTATCATATCCTCCGCTCAGGTTACTATTGGCCAAGTCTTTTCAAATATGCAAAGGATTATATCCGGAAATGTGATAGCTACCAGAGAATAGGGTGACATGTTCAATCAGATGAAATGCCTTTGTAGTCACAGGTTCTCATAGAACCATTAGAGAGGTGGGATCTTTATTTTGTAGGTCCCATTAATCTTAGGTCTAAAGGTAAGAAATATATTTTGATTTGTATTGATTATGTTACGAAGGAGGTGTAAGCAAGACCATTACCTAGAGAAATGGAGAAAGAAGTGGTATATTTTCATTTTTCTAATATTTTTGTAATATTTGGGGACCAGGGGAAATGGTTATTATTAAGAGTTTTAATTAGTGAATTAAAAATCTTAATATTTAATTTTCAATCTGGGAGTCATAAACATGAGTTGTACTGTGTTTTTGACACATATTGATGGTCAGAGTATACATGTTTCCTTAATAATGATCGTTAAGTGTAGAATGATAAAAAAAAAACTCTTCTATCACTTAAGTAAATTAGCACTCATCTCATTCTTCGAAAACATAAGCAATCTGAAATAAATCTACTTAACTCAATCCTTATTCTAATTCTCTGCAATCGAAATACAATCTTATTGAAACCAACAACTCAGTCCCATTCACTCCAACTAAAAATCTTAAGCGAGGATTCCAACTTCCAGCTATTAAAGAGACTGATCATCTATTTTATTGAAACAAAATATGATAAGGAGACTAAATTATAATTCTAAGATCAGATCATGATATGTTGTCTTCAATCCATCCAAACCAAACTACTTTTACTTGAAAATGAAACGCCTTCCAATCTTCATTTTTAATTACTACAGAGACTAACTTTACAAAAATGAAACCTTTGAAAATTTTATCTAAGTTTGCTGCTATCAAATCCTATGTTATTGCATTTAAAATGGAAATCTAGTCTATCCTAGAATTAACCATGTTCAAACAACTCAAAGCAATGTGAAAGATCATATCACACTAGGAATATAAATCTCACAGTTCAATGCTTGAAATCAATATTTATTCTATAGTACTAGAAATGGAAATCAATATTATTCTATTATGCGAGAATAGATATAAATTATCCTATGATAATTTAATAACTTAAAGTGATGATCTTGAATGAAATAGTAATGTTGAACATAATATCTAGTTGTCTCAGTATCTAATTCAATCCTAAGACAAAATTGTAAATTTAACTAATCACTCAATGCTTCTTTAAATTAAGCTCTTGTACTTAATGAAATAAATATTTTCTAAATAACTTCACTATTTTTAAAATAAACCACACAACCTACTCAAATCTTGACTATCAATTTTGAAACAGTAATGAAATCTTGACTATTTAATTGAAACACATTGTCGACCTATACTTACTGCATTTAAACTTAAACTTATCGACACTAGAAAATGAATAATATCTCACAACAATCACTCTCGGTCCTAAATGCATAAATGAAACTGAGATGATTCAAGCCTAAAAAATTCACAATTCAATATGAGTCATCACACATTCTAGATATTTACCAAATCAAAGCTTCATTTGTTGAACAAATCATAGTTTAACCTATTCAATGTATTCAAAGGCAAATGAATTCATAATCATCACAACGTGTAACTGTTCTAGGTTCATAAATGAATAGAGGCTCGATTTCTCCCCTCAGGGACAGAGCATAGCTCTACGCTACAGATGCTCACACAAATGTTATGAGATTTGGCAATGTATATGACTATTTAGAACTTCTTGTCTTCGTTACCAATCGATAAATGAAAATCTTGAAATAATCATGGATACTCTCGAATTAAGTAATACATGTCAGATAGTTGATTAATAAACTGAATCAAATTCACAAAATACTAAATGAAAAAAAATGCAATGAGCTATAACACATTTAGGTACCTACAATTTAAAAGAGAAGCTTGTTCCCAAATGATGGTGGGCCTGGACACACTTGGGTAAGCTTCTAAAAGTTTAAATTTAAGGAAAGATTCAGAAAATTTGAATTAAAAACTCACAGTCAACCAAAACTTGGAGCGATTTAGCTCAAACCAAAGCCATGACTTAAGTCAAAACAAAGTCTTCAATTACAAAGTGACGAAGTCTAGACAGTAATTCGATAGTTTTAAAAACATGCACCGATAAATGTTCTTTCTAATTCATTAAAACACTAGCCTTTATAGGTAATGATTCCCTTTCAAAATGACAGTAAACCCCATACATGGAAACTCAGCAATTCAATGCTAATCGAGGCTCACAATATTCTTGCTTAACAAACTTGCTCTCATGCGAATAATTGGTTTCCAACCAAATTTTAACATTAGCATGATCCCAAGCTCAACATGAAGAATGGAACCAACTTCTCGTTGAGCACGTTATTTTTATCAAACCGTAGTTGTGTCCAAAAATAGGCATATTCAAATTTGATGCGATTATGTACTCAAAACTGTTTTGGGAAATTCCCCCAACCATAACTTCTTCATGATAACAAATTTTTCGAAACAGATTTTTTTGAGTTACATGCATGAGGGTATTATGAACAAAACCCATGTGTCAAAATTTCACGATTATTCCATATTTGATCACAAAATTTAGTTTTTCACCTACAACAATTTTTTACTCAACTCTATAGTAACTAGTTAAACTCCTTGTGAAGAATTCTAGTGATGGAACTCTTTGGAAAATGAAGTTAGCGAAACCTTCATTAGTAAATCATGAAAAAATCATCTTTGATCATCGAAAGTCTAATAAAACTAACGATAATCAACCACGAGGGGTAGGATATGTATTGGTGATAAATGATAGAATTATGATGTGAAATGAGTGTAAAGGTGTGTGAATTTAGGTTATAAATAATGGTACTATGCGATGGAAATTTTGGCATATATGAGGCTCAATAGTTACCGATATGGGTACTCAGTTTGTGTCAAATATTGAGATGGTAATTGTATAGAAATATCATATTACTCATCGAAATTCCACCCCTTACAATCCACAGGCCAATGGGAAAGTGGAATCAACAGATAAGGTGTTAGAGACAATCCTTACAAATACAATGCAATTACATAAGAAGGATTGGTCTGATTGACTTCGTGAGGCATTGCAGGCTTACGGGATCACATGGAGAAATACCATTGGCTTCTCTCCATATGAATTGGTGTATGGAAAACAATTTTTACTGCCTATTGAATTTCAGATCAGAACTTTCAAGATGGCATCATATTTGGGTATAGACCTTGACGAGGCACACCGATAGATAATATTGTAGCTCAATGAATTGGATGAGATTAGGTAGGATTCTTTTCAGCATACAGATATGATCCAACCAAAACTAGCTAAATCGCAGGAAAGATACATTCAGAAGAAGTAGTTCAAAGAGGGATACTGTACATTATTGTATGATTCAAAATTTAAAAATTTTAAAGGGAAATTCAACACACATTGGCAGAGTCCCTACGAAATTGAGAAATTTTTTGATAATGGATCTATTTGGGTTAAAACTATTGATGGTGGGAATGTTGCCTTCTTGGTCAATGGGCACAGACTCAAGCTATATCAGAAACACCAATCTAAGGAGGAATTTGTGGAAGAAATTGTGAAGAAAAAGGAGCTAGAAATTTTGGGAGAGGGAATCATTCCCATCACTACCTTTTCTTGATTCTCTATTGACACATTGAGCTCACTTTGTTCCTCCTCATGCTTAGTAAACCATGAGAGGAATGTATATTGGGTACAAGTTTTTTTCTTTTTTTGGGCCAAATTGACTAGTTGTCGAAAAGGATCCCCATTGGAGTCTTCTTTTCCATTATTTCAGACTCTCTAAAATTGAAATATATCAAGCATGGACTGCCTTGGGCTCATTAATAACATAGGTCAGTAGATCCTTTTGGATCCCCTCAATAAATTATGTTTTTCAGTTAATTTTTCATTGCTCATGTTGGACTCATGTGGGATTCCTTAAGGCCCTCCTTCTGAAATTCTTGGCCCATCAACAAATTATTTGGATGTAAGATCATAGAATTTTGATGCCTTGAAGCTGGTATGCCTTAATGACAAGCTATCTCACAAGCAACAATGGGGACTCACTATGGCTCTTTGACTACTGGATCCTAAGGGGGGTTCGAAACAGCTCATAAATTCACACTTGATAGGATGCATCAAATGTACCTTGGTAATCAATCCAATTAATAGTGATGGGCCTCGCATTGGCTAACAACTGAATTTAATGGTTGGTAATCAAATGATATCATCGCACATTCAAAATCAGCACCTCCATTCATGTGCAATGAACTGTACAAAAAGGGGAGGAAATGGTTTTCCTGCAGAACTTTTAGTAGTTGTGGTTACATTTCCTACAACAATGCCATTGATTTCACGAATACAAAATTTTAGATGGAACATTAGCTTAAATTAATCTGATAAAGTATTGATCATTTTCATTATTAGTTAAATAGCATGAAGTATACAATTGTGAATGTGATTTGATATCAAGGTGGGTTATCATTTCAAGCCAAAGGAAGTCATCATCCAAGTACTGGACCGTTGGAAGGTATGATGGGTAAGGTACAGTTGGCGATAAGATGCTTAAGTTGAAAGGTGATGATTCTTTAATTTTTAAAGTTTGCATGAATTGAATTCATGGTAACCCTTGTGGAAGAATACGACTATGAGCTGTTACATCATAAACCGAGTTTTATTTTTTACCATCATGACTTTGACACGTCCTTTCAATATATTTATGTTATCCATTCCACAAGTCAGATCATGATGAAAATCATCATCATGACCTATGTTTTCGTAATTTTCCACATTCCCTAATACTTCCAATTTAAATTATCATTGTCAATGTTTTTTTTCAAAGTCTTAGAGGCATCTCCGTGAGATAAATTAAATTTCTTCTAGCTTTTTCCTATCCATGTCGAGAATGAATTCCCCTATTAGATTTGAACTGCAAGGTCTTGCACTATTAGATGCTGACCCTCACAGTTACAAGGCAAGACTGGAAAAGGTACGGTGGTTTCCTCTATTTTAGAAATACAGTGGGCATAATCTATAGGTAATAAAGTCCTTCACTCTGAATCTAAATGTTGACATAGTGCAGGTGGGGATTGTCCAATTTTGTTTGATAGAAGAGCTAGTGGCTTGAGCTTGTGGCATCCCACAGGAAGGGGAGCGTTGGTTTAAGAATCAACTGTTTGACAGAGGAATTTGTGCATCCTTCCTCTAGAAAGAACATGCAAATCCTGGTTCGATTAAAGCGATCCCATAGGAATACCTACGAAATAAGTATTGACATATGCTTTTTCCTACAAAAATACATAACCTGTGAAGGTTGTTTTGAGCTTGAATTTTTTATTTATATTCACCTTCTTGGCCAGTTACAAGACAAGAATTTTAATTTTCCTTCCGTGATTAAAATGTCCATTATTGCTAGGGAAAGGGTATCCCACATAGAGGAGAACCTATATCACCATGGGTTGACAAAAAATATCATGACAGTGGTTCTGCAAAAGAAAAAGAAAACATGGGAAGAATTCTTGACAAAGAATTACTTCGTGGAGGATGAGAAGGACTCTGTTCCTTCAGAAGCCAAGGAGAAAAATCCAGTAGAAAAGCCGAGGAAGAAGCCATGAACCCATGGTCTACTGACAGAGGAGGACATGAAAGATGAACAGGTGGTAGTGACTGGGGAAACCGCGGGGAAAAATCCCAAATTGAAGGGCACTTCCACCCCGGCTAAAATATTTACAAGGATCCAGGTGAAAATATGGCAACAAAGGAGATTGTTGAGGAGGGGATACCACCAAGAATAATTGATAAAAGTAAATAGAAGCCCCAAGGCTTGTTCGAGGGGAAAGGGAAGTTTGAGATAGTTGAATTTATCAATAGAGAGGAATGGGAAGTAGTGTCTTTCCAAGATATGTCACTACAGGAAAGAAGGAATAAGATAGTAGAAGACCACCAAGGGCAGGAAGAGCCTAGTTTTCCACAGTCCTCCGAGGGAAAAAATAAGGTGGATGGAAATCCATAGAAAAAGTTTTATCGACAGGAATTGTAAGAAATCATCGCTAAACTTACTTTTTCAGAGCAGGCTCTGTGAAAGGAGAATGAAACCCTGAGGGAAAATAGCCTACGCATGAAAAAATATCATGATGAGTGGCATCAGAAGGTAGCCTAGATTATGAACAAGAAATAGGCCCAAATTGGTTACTTTAAGAAAAATAATGAATCACGTATGATTCAGGTTTAGGAAAAGTCCATCAGGGCCTAATTATACCATTTGGCTACAATAGCTGTAGCACAATGCAAGGAATGATTTTTCTTCTCAGGATGCAACATTTTTTCTTTCGTAAGCAACCTGGAAGAAGCTAAGTGTGAGGGAGATGTTGAGTCCCAATATTTTTCAATTTTGACATCCTTCTAAGACCTCGCTTCCCCCTTTTTAACTCTCTTTAACCCCTAATTATACCTATTTCGATTATATTACCTAAGTTCTGGCCAAGAGGGTGTTATGTGTTTAAGGTATGAAAAATACATTAAAAAGTGTCATTTTACCCTGTTGTTAAGTATGGCTTAGGCTGATTGTTTCCTAACTAAATTATGAAGTTTATTGATCGAAGTATTATCAAATTATTCATGATTTAAATAAGGTCTGTGATTTCCTGTAGACAGCTCGCGGTCCCAACTTCTTGGAGACACTTTTTCATTTCCTATAAATGCAGATTTCTTGTAACTGCCCAGATTTCTAGCAGTATAATCAATGGTTGGCTATGTTCCACTTAGTCTAAAAATGAATGGGAACATGGGCTTTGTGGGGAAATACACCTACATGGACGTTGTCCTATTGGTTGTTTCAGATTCATCATTGAAACTACCCATATCTTCAATATTGTTCTCATTGGACACATTGGGGAAAGCTCTGGCAATGTAACAAAATTAGTCTAATCTAGGCTTTTAGTCATGGACCAGACTCAGTAGAGATATTTTTGACATTATGTATGAGTATTGATAGTAAATAGTTCAACATAGTATTTTTCCTCATTCAGGAAAAGCATATGCCTTTGAACTTGTATAAACTTAACCATGTTTCATTTGTAAGGGTGTTGGTTGGCTGATCACATGACTATAATATTTTCCATATTAATATAAAGTTACATGTTCTTTCTATTTTATTGGGTAAGCACTTTCAATAATGAAGGGGTTGTGAGTAAGGGAGGCCCCCCTTTACCCACAACTCCATTAGTTACGATAGTGTGTTCTTTTGATTATTTTTATGTAGTGATAAATTTATTGGCACAAGGAGTGTTTCTCTTTTCTGAGTTTTAGCAGCATATTTCAAATGATTGAATGATGAATTTTATGTGATAATGTGTTTAAATTCATTTAATCAAATTTTAATTTCTAAATGTTAAATTTATTTTCTTATGGTTGTGTGCTTGATATTTTATCTTTTCTAATCAACATCAGGAATGTCGATCATTATAGAGGGATGATTGAATCCACTCCATAGCCTTTAATTCCAAGGGTTAATGCAGAAATGAGACATTAGTATTTTGTATGTGTGACTGATTTAATTAGGAATCACTTAAGGTATTGGCTTGCATATAGATTGCAGAGCATCTCACAAGCTTTCCTACCCTTGGTTGATAATTTATGTTGCCAAATTAGAAGTCTATAATTTAACTCAACATTTGCAATGGTGGTTATGACTAAGGAAATGTTCCAACTGATTCATTAATTGGTCCCACGGGACACTACCATTTTTGATTCCATGTTGTTCCCTGCATAGGTGATTTTTACCATTGTGAAGGGTGTGAGTTATTTGCTAGATTTTTCCACAAACATGTAGGATACTATTTATTTGGCCACAAGGGTCAAGTGAATGGTTGATATATCTAGGGTGGTGCAGAGTATGGATAAGATTTATAGGTGGTATTCAAATGTTTTTTTCCCTTCCATATTGATCCAAGAACCTGCTGTTGAGTCTATTGTCGAGAATAAAACAAAGAAGCATCCTGCATCATACCTCGAGGGCAGTTTTTACACTGTCTTCATTGTTCCATGAGATACACTGGCTTTGGGAATTCTTAGCCTCCTTGAATAAAGCCTTTAATCTAGGGAGTGAGGGACAACATTATATTTAGTGATACTTAGCACAGATAGGACATATTTCAAAAATTTCCAATGAACATTCCTTGTGACTGTGCTTCTTCCAAAAACGAGGACAAAAAATAGCTAAGGCATGCTCTACATCATCATGCTTTTTATTCACTTGTAAAACATCCAAATTTCTAGTCAATTTACTCAAAATATATTTTTTTAAACCTTGTAAAATATTACCAATTTCTTCTCATGTAACCCCTATGCCCACAGTTCTGCTAGATCTGCTCAGAGGATCATGGATTCTATGTTTTGTTCATGTACTCCTTTATGAACACCTGATACAAAATTTTATGATATAATTGTATTATTCTTTGGAAATATCACCATGTCCCATTAGATTAAGTGTTTGTATCCATTCATTTTTCAAGACCCTGATCAAAGTAGTTTTCAGTACATCTATGAGTAGGGTAGTGTATGGTGATCTCTAAAAATTATATTGAAACCTCTAACTTATTCTTCTAGAGTTTCAACTTCTTTTTACATCATTTTAAATATTTCTTATCTTAAATCCCTAGATGTGAAATAATAATGCTATTTAGTAAGGCAGGTTTCTTTCATTTGATCCCATGAGTTTATGGTACCGCCTACTAGTCCCATGAAACAGCGTAATGTTTCTTCTTTTAAGGTAGAAGGAAACAATTTTATTTTTTTGGAATCTGCAGTGTAGTCATAACCTTGGCGTAAAACATCTAACTCAAATAAAAATGCATTGGGATACTCAAAAGCAGTTCCACAGAAATTTGGAATATTCCACAATGGGATCACATTAATTCGTGCATTATGATGTGGATCAACAATAGGATATTCTATGGTTGTATTTTTTATTCTTTCTATTTCATTTTCCATTTGTGTTATCACAAAAAATTTATCACCTAGTCATTTTTAACTAGGTGGATCGAAATACACCATGTGAGTTTACTTTTACCATACTAAAATTACTTTCACTATAACAAATAATTTAATAAACCTCTTTTATTAAGTTATTTTTTATTAGAACCCATGAGAATAAGTAAATAAACTATTATTTATTTAATTTTATCCAGGAATAGTTATTAAATCATTATTTAATAAATATTCCTTGTCACATTTGACTAAATCACCTAGGAATAATTAAATAAATCATTATTTGTTTATTATTCCTTATTTCCATATAAGAAATAATTATTAAATCAATATTTAATAGTTATTTCATTTTCCCACGTTTCTTAACATCCATGAAATAATTAACGAATAATTTTTTTGTTAATCATTTATAAATAAAATTATTTAGCCATTTTAAATATATTTTCCCTCTCCAAAAATATAATAAAGTATTCCAAGCAGTTAGATCTAGGTTTGGTCAATAATATTTTATTATTCTCCATTTTCAAGATCAAACCAAGACATTTCTATAGATAATATGGTTTTTCATCCATTTCTCACCATGATCATTATCATCATCACCATTATCGTCACATACCATTCGAGCTCCCATTTTTTAGTTCTACATTATCTAGGTTTTCACACATTCAAGAGAGAGGAAGATCTAAATTATGAAGTGACGAGGACATCAAAGTACCCATGCCATTGATGGTGAATTACAACCCTTTGTAAATATCCTTCACTAGGTGCGATAAATAATATTATATTCTTTCAAAATATTTTCTAATAATGGTTTTTTACATCAGTTTTATATCTACTATTTGTGCTTTTAAATTTGCATACATCCATTATTTTTCCAAGATTTTCTCACATCTTTGTTGCAGATCTGAAGTGTAAGCAGACACAATTATTGTAAGGGTCGCTAGTCACTCATGACTTAAATGATATATTTTTGGTACACCTTCCAAGAAATATCATACTAACAAATGGCGACTCCACTAGGTTTTTAGTTACATTTGTTGTTAACAAATGGCGACTTTGTTGGTGTAACAACGTCAGTTTTATGGGTGACTTTTCCTTCAAAGATTTCAAGGTTTTCTACAGTTATTTTTAGCTTCGTTTTTCTATTTATAACGTTCTCTCCATTATTCTATCAAATTTCCTATTATTGGTGGTTTTTAGGTGTTTTCCTCACGTCACAGGTACAGACTGAGCAGGAGAAGACAAAACCATGCGAAACCTGTTGTTGGGGAGATGCTCAGACCAAAACGCACTTTTCATCACCATAAGTGAATTTTATGGGGCATAAATTTCTTATTTAGCCTAAAAACTATGTATTCCTTCAAAAACAGGTTAGAAGCTACATTTTCATATTTTCCCAGAATTGTTTCCTGAATTGTTCAGGGATTGGCAAGAGTATTGTTTTCAGATTTTTTTACCTATGTTTGAACCCTCCTTAGGCTTGGATCTTCTTATTTTGTCTCTTTTAGGTATAAATAATCTCCATAGGGTTTCTATTACACTTGCACCTTTCTAGGAAGAGATCAAATGAGTAAGGAGTCTAGGGTTTTTAGTATTTTCATCTATTGGTTCAGGGTTGGATCCATTTTATTACAGCCCCTTTGGATAGGTTTTTTAGCCATCATAACTCCATTTTGAGTTTTTTTTTTCCTTGCCCCCTATTATCCCCTTGAGTATGTTTGGTTTTTCTGAACTTCTTAGCTATTTTTTGTAGTAGATCTCACCTATGTCTTGTGTTGTGAGTTTGCACCATTTTCAACACCATAGAGCCTTAGATCTTAGTCCCATTGACATTAGATCTTGTAGGAACTTTTCATGTGTTTTGAGTTTCTTGTTTGCTTCTATTTTCCTAGCTATTTGACATACTTCTTTGGGTTGATTTTTTGCTTTATTTTCTATTTATTTTTCAACCATATTTCAACATTATTTACAGTATTTTAGTATTTTATTTCAGTAGAAAATGGCATCAAAAAATATTCTCAATTTACTCTTCCACTAAATACATTTTTTCACACACATACAAACCCTACGTGAATTTGAAATTGTTTAACACCACTAAGTCAAGACTTTAGGCACCACACATAATAATCTAACACACATAGTGTAAGCCCTCATGGGAATTCGGTCCAAAAAATCTGTGTAGTTAGGCATAGGATCGGTGGGAGAGGGTTCCAATAACACCCATCAATTATTTACATTTCGACATAAAAATTAAGTTCTTAGGGAGCTTAAAATCCCTCACCATACAATGGTTAAAGTCGAAGTGAGTTAGAAAACCGATTCATGGGGCGTTAGGCTAGGACATCATGTGAGCATTTCTCCTCAAGCTACACAACCTATGGTAGAAAATTATGTACGTTGTCTCATTTACCAAGAACCTCAAGACTTGACTACCCCTATGGGATGAAGGTAACCGCAGTGACCAATCTTAGGAAAACACCTTATACGACTGATTCTAGGAAGCAGTTGGTTCTCTACCCTACATTTATCTTTTGAAAGGCCATCTAAAGTAGTTATAGATTTAGGATTGTTGAGGAATTAGATCACCTTTAGGCTATAGTTCATTTGCTTTGATAGGAAGACTTTTTTTGTATTATAGTAGTGTCATTATATAGTTTATTTACACTTGCCACCACCACACTAGGTGTTGTCTTGTTGCATGTTACTCTGATTTTTTTCCTATCATCCTTTAGTACTTTAGTGTTATATTTTTCCTGATATCATTATGCCACCAAGGAATTTGTCGCGGTGAATTCAAGGTATTCATCCTCAGTTCCCATTATGATGTGTTACTTCTTCTCGTTGAGTTATATTTAATCCTCCCAGTCCTCCATCGAGTCCTTCTAACTCCGCGTCTACTTATTCCTTTGATTTTGTGTCTTCTCCCCCTCATATCGCCACCATGTTAGGCACCAACGTAGGTGTGTGAAAATAAAGTGATACATCGGCTCCTACCCTGGGTAATACCACTAGTAGAACCTTGACCGGTATAGCCACTCCTACTCCATTGCTACCATTTATGGCTGGTTTGAATCTCCCATATATTAATAGGCTTATCAAATATCCCATTATACAAAACCTAAGTTGGCCAGTTATTCTTACTAAACTTCCTTAACACATTCCCAAGTTTGAGGGAAATACTAGAGAAGGCCCCACTAATCATGTTCACTAATTTCACATGTGGTGTTCCTCTAATTCCATTACCAATGACTGCATTCGTTTTCGTTTATTCCAACGCACCCTTACCGGAGATAAAACTAAATGGTATGTCCACCAACCTCGTGCCTATGATTCCACTTTTGTGACTCTCGCCAAAGCTTTCTTATCATATTTTTAGTTACCTCTCGGTTACAAAAATGAGACTTAACTCTTGACTTCATTTCATCAAACTTTTGTTGTTGGCTTGATTTGGGCTTGCCCAGGTTCGATCCTACTATGCACCAAAAAAACCCTTGATCACTAGCACTTTTGGAAGTAACTTCCAATCAGATCATAGCCTCACCCAGAGTGACTATGGGTGGATACAAAACTAGGTTTCTGTAGCCTTGAGCGACTAGGAGATGTGGTATTTTTATATTATATTAGGCTTAAAACTGATCAATTACTTCACCATATTAAATTAATGAAAGAAACATGTCATATAACCCCATAAACCATTATTGCGCTGACATAACATGCAACTGTAATAACTACTTTAAAAACAACAGATATTAATAAAATATATACGTAAAAAACATAAGAACACCATAATATCATCATAAAAATCGATTCCTTATTACGATGAATATTTCAATACTATCAGTCTTGACCTGCATAGTAATCTATAGGTTGTCTGTGCACTATGTTGCAGACTCTTCCTACGCCTCTATGCAGTGGCCTGCACAGCCTGACTTTCGCTACAAAAATATAGATCACACATCACCCATAACCATCTTTGTCTATCTATATTCTAAACATAGAAATTAAACCTCTTATATATACAATTACATCATCAAAATACCATTTTCCAAATATCACGGACTCCCTAAAACAAGAAACTATGATCCAAAACCTATTACAAAATTGTGTGCTTTACAAAAAGGAGGAGCTTTGAATGAAATAGTAATGTTGAACATAATATCTAGTTGTCTCACTATCTAATTCAATCCTAAGACCAAATTGTAAATTTAACTAATCACTCAATGCTTCTTTAAATTAAGCTCTTGTACTTATGAAATAAATATTTGTTAAATAGGTTCACTATTTTTAAAATAAACCACACAACCTACTCAAATCTTGACTATCAATTTCGAAATGGTAATGAAATATTGACTATTTAATTGAAAAACATTGTCGGCCTATACTAACTGCATTTAAACTTTAACTTATCCACACTAGAAAATGAATAATATCTCACAAAAATCACTCTCGGTCCTAAATGCATAAATGAAACTGAAATTATTCAAGCCTAAACAATTCACAATTCAATATGAGTCATCACACATTATAGATATTTACCAAATCAAAGCTTCATTTGTTGAACAAATCATAGTTTAACCTATTCAATGTATTCAAAGGAAAATGAATTCATAATCATCACAACGTGCAAATTTTCTATCTTCATAAATTAATAGAGACTCGATTGCTCCCCTCAGGGACAAAGCATAGCTCTACGCTATAGATGCTCACACAAACGTTATGAGATTTGGCAATTTATATGTCTATTCATAACTTCTTGTCTTCGTTACCAATCGATAAATGAAAATCTTGAAATGATCATGGATACTCTCGAATTAACACATGTCAGACAGTTGATTAATAAACTGAATCAAATCCACAAAATATTGAATGAAAACAAATGCAACAAGCTAGAACACATTTAGGTACCTACAATTTAAAAGAGAAGCTTGTTCCCAAATGATGGTTGGCCTAGACACACCTGGGTAAGCTTCTAAAAGTTTAAATTTAAGGAAAGATTCAGAAAATTTGAATTAAAAACTCACAGTCAACCAAAACTTGGAGCGATTTAGCTCAAACCAAAGCCATGACATAAGTCAAAACAAAGTGTTCAATTACAAAGTGACGAATTCTGGACAGTAATTTGATAGTTTTAAAAACATGCACCAATAAATATTGTTTCTAAATCATTAAAACACTAGCCTTTATAGGCAATGATCCCCTTTCAAAATGACAGTAAACCCCATACATGGAAACTCAGCAAATCAATGCTAATCGAGGCTCACAATATGCTTGCTTAACAAACTTGATCTCATGGGAATAATTGGTTTCCAACCAAATTCTCACATTAGCATGATCCCAAGCTCAACATGAAGAATGGAACCTACTCCTCATTCAGCACGTGATTTTTATCAAACCGTAGTTGTGTCCAAAAATAGGCATATTCGAATTTGATGCGATTATGTACTCAAAAATGTATTGGAAAATTCCCCCAACCATAACTTCTTCATGGTAACAAATGTTTCTAAACAGTTTTTTTTAGTTACATGCATGAGGGTATTATGAACAAAACCCATGTGTCAAAATTTCACGATTATTCCTTCTTTGATCACAAAATTTAGTTTTTCACCTACAACAATTTTTTACTCGACTCTGTAGTAACTAGTTAAACTCCTTGTGAAGAATTTTAGCGATGGAACTCTTTGGAAAATGAAGTTAGCAAAACCTTCATTAGTATATCATGAAAAAATCATCTTTAATCATGGAAAATCTAATAAAACTAATGATAATCAACCACGAGGGGTAGGATATGTATTGGCGATAGATGATGGAATTATGATGTGAAATAAGTGTAAGGGTGTGTGAATTTAGGTTATAAATAATGGTACTATGCGATGGAAATTTTGGCATATATGAGGCTCAACACTTACCGGTCAGGGTACTCAGTTTATGTCAAATATTGAGCTGGTAATTGTATAGAAATATCATATTACTCATTGAAATTCCACCCCTTACAATCCACAGGCCAATGGGCAGGTGGAATCAACAAATAAGGTGTTAGAGACAATCCTTACAAATACAGTGAAATTACATAAGAAGGATTGGTCTGATTGACTTCGTGAGGCATTTTGGGCATATGGGATCACATGGAGAAAGACCACTGGCTTCTCTCCATATGAATTGGTGTATGGAAAACAATTTTTACTGCCTATTGAATTTCAGATCAAAACTTTCAAGATGGCATCATATTTGGGTATAGACCTTGACGAGGCACAACAATAGATAATATTGTAGCTCAATGAATTGGATGAGATTAGGTAGGATGCTTTTCAGCATACCGATATGATCCAACGAAAACTAGCTAAATGGAAGGAAAGATACATTCAGAAGAAGCAGTTCAAAGGGGGATACTGTACATTATTGTATGATTCAAAATTGAAAAAATTTAAAAGGAAATTCAACACACATTGGATGAGTCCCTATGAAATTGAGAAATTTTTTGATAATGGATATATTCTGGTTAAAAATATTGATGATGGGAATGTTACCTTCTTGGTAAATGGGCATAGACTCAAGCTATATCAGAAACCCTAATCTATGGAGGAATTTGTGGAAGAAATTGTGAAGAAAAAGGAGCTAGAAATTTTGGGAGAGGGAGTCATTCCCCTCACTACCTTTTCTTGATTCTCTGTTGACAAATTGAGCTCACTTTTTTCCTCCTTGTGCTTAGTAAACCATGAGAGGAATGTCTATTGGGTACAATTTTTTTTCTATTTTTGGGCCAAATGGACTAGTTATCGAAAAGGATCCCCATTGGAGTCTTCTTTTCCATTATTTCAGACTCTCTAAAATTGCAATATATCGAGCATGGACTGCCTTGGGCTCATTAATAACATAGGTCAGTAGATCCTCTAGGATCCTCTCAATAAATTATGTTTTTCAGTTAATTTTTCATTGTTCATGTTGGACTCATGTGGGATTCCTTAAGGCCCTCCTTCTGAAATTCTTGGCCCATCAACAAATTATTTGGGTGTAAGATTAGAGCATTCTTATGCCTTGAAGCTGGTATGCCTTAATGAAAATCTATCTCACAAGCAACAATGGGGACTCATTGTGGCTCTTTGACTACTGGATCCTACGGGGGGTTCGAAACAACTCAAAAATTCACACTTGATAGGGCACATCAAATGTACCTTGGTCATCAATCCAATTAATAGTGATGGGCCTTGCATTGGCTAACAACTGAATTTAATGGTTGGTAATCAAATGATATCATTGCACATTTGAAATAAGCACTTCCATTCATGTGCAATGAACTGTACAAAAAGGGGAAGAAATGGTTTTCCTGCAGCAGGATTTCCTGCAGAACTTTTAGTAATTGTGGTTACATTTCCTACAACAATGCCACTGATTTCATGAACAAAAAATTGCAGATGAAACATTAGCTTAAATTAATCTAATAAAGTATTGATCATTTTCATTATTAGTTAAATACCATTAACTATACAATTGTGAATGTGATTTGATATCAAGGTGGGTTATCATTTCAAGCCAAAGGAAGTCGTCATCCAAGTACTAGATCGTTGGAAGGTATGATGGGTAAGGTACGGTTGGCGATAAGATGCTTAAGATGAAAGGCAATGATGCTTTAATTTTTAAATTTTGCATGAATGTAATTCATGGTAACCCTTGCAGAAGAATGTGGCTATGAGCCGTTACATCATAAACCGAGTTTTATTTTTTACGATCATGACTTTGACATGTCCTTTCATTATATTTATGTTATCCATTCCGCGGGTCGGATCATGATGAAAATCATCATCATGACCTATGTTTTTCACAATTTTCCACATTCCCTAATACTCCAATTTAAATTATCATTGTCAATGTTTTTTTGCAAAGTCTTAGAGGCATCTCTGTGAGCTAAATTAACTTTCTTCTCACTTTTTCCTATCCATGTCGATAATGCATTCCCCTATTAGATTTGAACTGAAAGGTCTTGCACTATTAGATGCTGACCATCGCAGTAAGGCAAGATTCGAAAAGGTACGGTGGTTTCCTCTATTTTAGAAATAGAGTGGGCATAATTTATAGGTAATAAAGTCCTTCACTCTGAATCTGAATGGTGACATAGTGCAGGTGAGGAATGTCCAATTTTGGTTGATAGACGAGCTAGTGGCTTGAGATTTTGGCATCCCATAGGAAGGGGAGTCTAATGTCCCAAATTTTATGGGACATTAAATTTTGTTAAAGAGATGAATAAAATGGGTAGGGGACCCATTATTTGCACGATTAGAGAATAAAAATCCTCTAAGTATGAAAGAGGATCACTTTAGAGCTATATTTCACACCTCCATGTGTGAAAGGAGGTTTTTGCAAACATGCTTGGCCAAGGTTGACCAAGTCAAACTGCGTTGGAATGAGTTGGAAAGCACTATGTGGGACAACGTAGGAGGGAAGATTCTAGAGAAGAGGAAACCATAATTCGAAATAGGGTCAATGGATGGAAAGCTCATTGTATAAAAGAAGAGCAAGGAAGCCATTATGGACATCTATTGATCATTTTACATTTCAGTCTTCGAGACTTGTTGCTGCCTCCTGCTGTTCAGCAGAGCTGTAGTGCCTTTGGGCACAAGGGAGTCCTGTTGAGGATTTGCTCTCCTTCTTGAGTAGCTCATGAAGGATTGCACTCATCCTCCATATCTTGGCATTCATGCCATTAGATTCAGCCATCTACATCAGCACAGTTTCTGCAGCAGATATTGTGCAGTGTTGCTGGGTGTTGCTGGGGAGGTTTCCACAAACATTTCGGAGCTTATTTTCTAGTGGGGAGAGGATATATTCATTGGAGAATCAGAAATGGCGGTTCTTGAGCATATCCCACCATCTTTGGCATTGGGCCAACCACATTCCATCATTGGCAATGCAGTCCCTTCAGTAGACAACGTTATTCATAGAGGAGATTTGATGTGAGGGATTGACAGTCACTTGGAGGAGAAATCTTGGGTGAAAGGATCAGCCTTTGACTTTAGATTTCTATTCGAGGAGGGCTCTTCATTTGTTGCATCTATTTCATTCTTCTCCATGCATTTCTAGTTCTTGAGTAGCTGCTACCCAGCTACTCTGGCATTTATGCAAAATGCCAATTTTGTATAGATTTCAGTCAATCCTTTTAGAGGATTGATTTATTGTATTTTCAAGGGTTGAGATTATGCTCCCCCACTTTATCTGAGACTCATATTGCTATCATATTTTATGAAACAGTACCTCTATAAACTACACAGTCATGGCCTCGAGCTTTATTTATGCAGCTATGTATTTCATGTTTCCATGTATAGGTTTCTTGAGGCTTCCAGTCCTTTGCTTGAGTGATCATTTCCTCAAGAAGTTGTATATTTTATTGCTATCATGATCTAATATAATGGCCATTGAGTTCTCCAGCATTTTATGTGTTCATGGATTCACTGCTATTTTTAGCTCATGCTTGTGTATTGTTGTAGCTCATCTCTTGTGAGCAATATCTTCCCGAAGGAAGAAATATTTTCATAGCTATAGGCAGAGTCTGAGTAAGGGCCAGGAAGCCTCCAGTTCTCATCCTCTCCTTAGAGGTGAAATAAATGGTAAAATCCCTCTCATTCCATCTCTGACATATCCTTGTTAGTATTTTCGATAAATGAACACTTCAGTGGATAAAATTCTACTGATTTCCATTTGGAGACATTACAGCGGTATCAGAACATCGAATTGGCACAGCCTGTGAGTTTGATTTCAGAGGAGAATGATGAAGAAGATGAGTCTAGCCTCATTTAATTTTGGAATAAAAAAATAGCCTCCCTGAGGAGGAGGAGAAGAAAAGAGGAGAAGAGGAACGTCCATGCACTTCCTATTCTCTTGAAGATCAGCATGGGAGATGCTTGGATTTCCAGATCTTAAGAAAGTACCTGGGTGTCTATAAACCCCATTCTGTAGCATTTAGTAGAGCTTCAACATTCTCACTATCTATTCAGCAAATGGAGGAGAGAAGGCCCTGTGGAAAAGAAGAAATTAGAGACAATGGGTTTCTATTGTCCACATTTGATGGTGTTACTTCAGCTAGAGCTTGGGAGAAGAAGCTGGAGGCATTTTCATTGTTGCATCGAGTGGCAGAGAAAGAAGCAGTGGACATGGCAGCACTGCACATGGAGGAGAAACCCTCTGTGATAAACCCTCTATTTGGTGGTTCAAAACCTTGGTCAATTCGAGGGTGAGTTATTTTGGAGTATTTGCTCAAGGGTTGATCCAAACCTTTGATGGAGGGAGGACAAAGGAAGAGAAAGCCATTCCACCATGGGAGGAAAATTGCACCAATGCTGCTATAGGTTTGGAGGAGCAGCCTTCTACATCTATGGATGAGGAAGCCATTAGAGGAAAAGCCATTGTAGCCACACAAAGAGGTCCCAAGATCCACCAAGTTATGAGTAACATTCCACTTTCTATTTCAGAAAATAATCTTAAGGGTGGTGGAATTTCATATGAGGAGGTCCCAGGATCAAATCACATGGCCACTTTAGGGCCTCATGTTTGCATTGCGTTGTGCAAAGGGGTTCAAGGAGGAGAAGAACCCCCATTCTCATACACATTTGATGATTTGCATTCAGCCTTTAAGGTGGGAGTGCAAACTTTTTGAGGATGAAGTAAACCATGACACCTCCATGGAGAATCATGAAACAATTTGTGAACTAGAGGAGGAGGTAGCTGCTACATCATTGGAGGAACCAGCAGCGCTGTTGAACATGGATGGAGAGGAGACATCATCTCCATCACATTTTGATCTTCATAGGTCCAACATAGTCATGGGAAAGAGGCCTTACTTAAAGGGTCTACAAGGAGTTGCATTTCAAACTCTCATGAAATGCAAGGAGAAAAAATTGGCTTGGGAGGATGGTAGCCCTCATGGGAGGAGTACCAAAAGAATGTAGAAGAGATGGCAGGATGTTTACATAATTCGGCAGCAAGGATAAGGGATACATATTGCTGATATGACATATATATCAGTCATGATACCTTCATCACATGAGCCATATGATGTGAGCATAATGGGGCAGCAAGCACTTGAGTTGCTTGGCATTGATGGGAGAGAGCACAAGAAGATTTTCTCTCACATGATTGATGGTGTTGTAGGAGTAGAGGAGGGCACTCTCATAGTGCAAGGGGATCACTCCTTAGCTGGGATTGATTGGGAGGCATTTCCCTCTTGAGAGAAGCTTCATATTTGCAGTAGCATCACCAGAGTTATTCTTGACAAGGAGCATGTCAAGGAACAAATATTGGCATGGACAAGAGCCTTTTTGCATGAGCTCATGCTGTCATTTGGGAGGAGGATCACATGCATAGATACATCTATCATCTCACTTCCAGCATATGGTAAGAGTCTTGTGTGTACCTTTGCTAATTTACATACTCTTATCATTATGATGCAGTGTAGAGTTTTTCAAAGGGGCAGATTTTTCATGGTGCTCCATGAGGAAAATTGGGTCAAATTATGTGATGGAGACAGCCATCTTTTATGTGGCCTTGGGAAAGTCTTACCTTCTATGTATTTTCAGTATTTATATTCAGACATTTACCATTCATTATCAGATGTAAGAACATACATTGTTATTCATGAGCTGAAAACAACTTGCTATGTCATTTCTCAAAGCAGCAGTTTGGGAAACTGCATTGTGCTACTTGGGACACCATTGGTATACCTTTACATGACATGAAACCTTCAGTACTTGCCTCATTTAATTGCTGAGTATGATCTCCTCGGCTAATATTGTTGTTATCTCAGAGAAGGACATGATTAGAGGAGAGACACATGGGATGAATGTGTTAGGTCCCTATATTACTAGTATAGTCCCTTATTGTTGTTAGTGTAACCCCCTTATTGTTATTTTTGTACCCCTGTAACCCCCATATTGTTATTATTGTGCCTTCACATTATTATTGTGAGGTCGGCTAGGATTACATTGTGGCCCCACTAGGATTATATTGTGGCCCCATGGACTCCTATATATAGAAGGAGGTTTTGTTCATTTGTATCATCCAAGAATTGTTCATTTATGTAATGTATTGGAGGTTTCCCCCTCGAAGCGGCTTATTTATAAGGCGTTGATATCTCTTTTCTTCTATTTTTGGAGCTGGTTACACAGCATTTGGTATCAGAGGCTTTGGATTCTAGGGTTTCTCTGCTCCAAACAGGTCATCGTGGAATTTTCGCTATAAATTGTTTTCTACGCAGTTTCAGAAGCTAAAATTTTTAGGGAGCGAAGCCGAAATCCTGAGGAATATTTTCTAAAAAATTTAGATCTTTTTTCGCAATATTTGCGGAGATATGATCTCTGGAAGTTAGGTCTTTTTTCAAGCTCCTAAACAGGTCATCGTGGAATTTGCGCTATACAATTTTTTCTATGAAGGGTCAGAATCTGAAATTCATCTGGTGCGAAGCTGAAATCCTGAGGAAATTTGTCAAAAAATTTCAGAGCTTGGTTCACAATATTTTTGGAGATATGATCTGTGGAATGTAGTGCTTTTTTAGGCTCCTGAATTTCATCTCAAAGAGGTGATGGTGGGAAAAGTTCAATAACTCTCTCTCTGGGCATCAGATTGGAGTGCCATAAAAATTGGTCACAAGTACACGGACTTTAGTTTCTTTACTATCAATTTTAGAGACAAAGAACGAAACAGTGACACGTGGCAAGTCGTACAAGTTCGCTCTACTGAACCAGTCCATAATTAGGTCATTGTGGGAGATTGGACACAGCTTTGTCTTGGAGAATCCAAATCAGGTTAGACTTGTGGTATTCGAAAGATAATTCAGAGGTCTACGTCAGTACCAAAATTTAGATATTGAAGACCCAAAATTACAAAGATAATCCAATTTCAATATCGAGCTCCTGAAAAGAAAGAAAAAGGTGTGTATTTTTTTCAAAATTTCATAATTCTTGTTTGAAGAATCAATTTGAATTGATTCCAAGGGCATATTGTAGAATATATATTAGTATTGGGTTCTAAATAATGGTCCAAAAAAATAATTCAACACCCATTAAGCCTTTATAAGGTTCTACTATGACTCATGAAGATGAAGAATGGCGACATGACATATCAAAATTACAAGAGCAGGTGCAACAAATTTCGCTCTCGCAAGGAACAACAAAAAATGAAATGGAAGTTTTGAAGAAAGGCGTGGAAGCTAAGATGGATGACATGGAAGCTAATATCGATGAAAAAATGAAAGAAAACATGGAAAACATGAAGAAGGATCTAAAAGTAGACATCAAAGTTTTGGCAAGGTTGATACAAGAAATGTTTCCTAATGGTGAAAAGATAGTAGAGGAAACTCATGATGAGAACAAAATAAATGTTAATCGTGATTTCATAAAATCTACTATTGGAGGGAAGAACCACCTTATTCAAAAAATGGATATGAGGAATTTTGATGGAAAGGATCCTGTAACATGGATACTACATATGGAGCAATATTTTGATCTCCATAATGTGCAAAACACACAAAAGGTACGCATTGCAACTTTACATTTAGAACAAAATACATTTGTATGGTATCGATGGCCTTGCTCCCGTAAAAAAATTGTCACTTGGTCAATTTTTACAGAGGAAATGATAGAACATTATGAGGATACAAAGAGCAACACCTTCTTTAGCCAATTGATAAATCTCAAACAAAAGGGTTTAGTGGGGGAGCACATTGAGGACTTCCAAAAATTGAATATAAGGGTAATTGATATTCTAGAGGAACAAAGGATTGATCTCTTCATAGAAACTTTAAAGGATAACATACAACATGAAGTTCACGTTTTGGAACCAGATTCATTAGAGAAGGCATTCAGGTTGGCAAGAAAAATTGAATGTAAATTTATGGCAACAAGGAAGCCTACCACTCACTTCTATAAAGAAGGAAGTGTTGCTACGTCTAGATTTCCACAACCTACAAGGTTGACACCACAAAAATTGGAACAAAAAAGAGAAAAAGGGATTTGCTACAGTTGTGATAGAAAATACACTAAAGGTCATAAGTGTGCTGAGAAGAAATTATTTTACATAGATTGTGAAGAGGAAGAAGAAAATGAACAAGAAGAGGATATACACCAGGAACCAGCCCCAGAAGAGGAAGAAATGAATCCGAACATATCATGTAATGCACTGGCAGGAATTACCACTCCTCAAACTCTCAAGATAAAAGGACAAATCAAGAAGAGAAAGGTAATAGTGTTGATTGATTCAGGTAGCACCCATAATTTTATTCATTGTAAGGTAGCCAAGGAATTAAATTGTTTCCTATACCCAGCACCAGAATGTCAAGTGATGGTTGCAAATGGAGGAACTATAAATCGCTCTGGAAAATGCCATAATATCAAGCTAACCATGGGGGAATATGTATTGACTAGTCCAATGCTTGCCATTCCTATGGGAGGTGCTGATATTGTACTAGGAGTACAATGGTTACAATCTTTGGGGACGGTAGCTTTTAATTTTCAAGAACTTTTCTTGAAATTTTTTTCAGAAGGAAAGGAAGTCGAATTACGGGGTATTGAAGGGAATCCAGGAAGGATAATAAGCTCTAATGTCATGAAAAAGCTTCTAAAGAAAGAACAACGAGGCGTAATTGCACAATTATGCTCACTAGAAGTTCCAACATCAAAATCATCTATTTCTGCAGATCTCCAACAAGTCTTGGACAATCATTCCAAGATGTTTGAAACTCCCAAAGGATTCCCACCTATTCGTGATCATGATCATGCTATTCATTTGATTCTAGGAAGTGTTCCTCCAAACATCAGGCCTTATAGATATCCTTATGTCCAAAAGAGCGACATTGAACATATGATTGCAGAAATGTTAGAGGTGGGTATAATTGAACCTAGTCAAAGTTCTTTCTTTGCTCCTGTAGTATTAGTACACAAGAAGGATGGATCATGGCGCATGTGTCTGGATTATAGGGAGCTCAATAAGCTCACCATTAAAGATAAATTTCCCATTCCTGTGATTGATGAATTATTGGATGAATTACATGGAGCAATTTAATTTACCAAGTTGGATCTTCGTTCAGGATATCATCAAATTAGAATGAAGACTGAAGATATTCCAAAAACAGCATTTCGAACTCATGAGGGTCATTATGAATTTTTGGTCATGCCTTTTGGCCTACCAATGCACCTTCTACATTTCAAGGGTTGATGAATTCCATTTTCAAACCCTTCCTTAGAAAATTTGTGCTAGTATTTTTTGATGATATACTAATCTACAGCAGGTCTTGGAAGGATGATGTTGAACATGTTGACAGGGTGCTCAAAATATTGCAGGAGAAACAATTATATACAAAAAAATCCAAATTTTTCTTTGGAGTACAAGAGGTGGAATATCTGGGTCATATTGTATCTCACGAGGGTGTTAAAGTAGACCCTAACAAAATTAAAGCCATTAAGGAATGGAAAGTCCCCACAACCATAAAGCAGTTGCGAGGATTTCTCGGGTTAACATGGTATTATCACAAGTTTGTTAAGAATTATGGGAGAATAGCAGCACCTCTAACAACATTATTGAAGAAAGATGCATTCTCATGGACTCCTGAAGCAACTAAGGCCTTTGAACGTCTTAAAGAGGCAATGTGCCTAGCACCAGTCTTAGCTACACCAGACTTCACAAAAACCTTTATTGTGGAATGTGATGCCTCAGAAAATGGAATTGGTGCAGTTTTAATGCAGGAAGGAAGACCCATTGCTTTTGAAAGTCGTCCAATCAAAGGAAAGTATTTACAGAAACCTATTTATGAGAAGGAAATGTTAGCAATACTACATGCACTAAAGAAATGGCGAACTTTCCTAATGGGAAGACACTTCAAGGTAAAAACTGATCATGATAGTCTTAAACACTTTTTGGAACAAAGACTATCATCAGAAGAGCAACAAAAATGGGTCACAAATATGTTGGGTTATGACTTTGAAATAATCTACAAAAAAGGAAAGCTTAATGTTGTTGCAAATGCACTCTCAAGAAAAAATGAAGAGGTGGAAGCATTGCTTTGTGCCATTTCTATTATCCAACCAGATTGGATAACCGAGGCAAGATATGAATGGAAGAAGGACAAATATGTATGGACACTCATTGAAAAGTTGCAGTAATATCCTTGTGCATCTGATACATTTATTTGGAAAAATGATTCCTTATGGTACAAATATCGCTTATATCTTTGTAAGAATTCCCAATTAAAACAAAATATTCTTCTGGAATTGCACACTTCTCCTTTAGGAGGACACTCAGGATTTTTAAAAACATACCACAGGGTGAAGAAAGAATTTTTTTGGGATGGCCTTAAATCTGATATTCAAAAGTTTGTGGTGGAATGTTTGGTTTTCCAGCAGAATATAGTGGAAACAATTAATACCCCGGGACTTATACAACCTTTATCCATTCCAAGTCAACATTGCGAGGAGATTTCAATGGATTTTATCACAGGTTTACCTAAGTCCGAAGGAAAGAGTGTCATCATTGTGGTAGTTGATAGACTTACCAAGTATGCACACTTTTTTGCATTATCTCATCCATTTTAAGCAAGTACAGTTGCTACTACATTTATGGACAGAATTCAAAAGCTACATGGAAGCCCAAGGGTTATTGTGAGTGACAGAGATCCCATTTTTACTGGAAATTTTTGGAAGGATTTATTTTCTTGTTTGGGTACTCAATTAGCTCATAGCTCATCTTATCATCCTCAATATGATGGTCAAACTGAGATAGTAAATAAATGTTTGGAAGGATATCTTCGTTGTTTTGTATCTGATAAACAAACACAATGGGTCAAGTGGTTACCTTTCGTTGAATGGTGGTATAACACTTCCTTCCATACTGCAGCAAAAATGACCCCATTTATGGCACTTTATGGATATCATACACCATCCATCACATCATCTTTAAGAGAAAATTCGAAGGTTCAAATAGTGGAAGATCACATCGAGCATCAACAATAAGTTCTCCAACTCTTAAAGGATAACCTGAATTTGGCACAAAATCAAATGAAACAACAGGCAGATCAACATCACAGCGAGAGAAGTTTTGATGTGGGAGATTGGGTATTTTTACGGCTACAACCTTACAAACAAATTTCCCTCAAGCAAGAAAAGTAGGATAATAAATTATCGCCAAAGTACTATGGTCCTTACAAGGTGTTGCAAAAGATTGGTACTATGGCATACAAATTGGAGCTTCCTGCTTCTTCGCGAGTACATCCAGTTTTCCATGTTTCATGCTTAAAGAAGGTTATAGGTGAAGATCTTCCAATTCAAACAGTATTGCCAGAACTTGATGGGGAAGGGAAAATCATATTGGAACCTGAAGCAGTCATGGAAAAAAGAACTCGACAACTACGGAATCGATCAATTTCAGAGTATCTCATCAAGTGGAAGAACTTACCCACCGAAGATTCTACATGGGAGGATGAGAATTTTATACAGAAGCACCCAGAGCTACTCAAGCATTGAGGACAACACTTTTTTGAAGGAGAGGGGCATGTTAGGTCCCTATATTACTAGTATAGTCCCTTATTGTTGTTAGTGTAACCCCCTTATTGTTATTATTGTACCCTTGTAACCCCCGTATTGTTATTATTGTGCCCTTAAATTCTTATTTTTAGGTTGGCTGGGATTGCATTGTGGCCCCACTAGGATTACATTGTGACCCCATGGACTCCTATATATAGAAAGGAGGTTTTGTAATTTGAATCATCCAAGAATTGTTCATTTATGTAATTTATTGGAGGTTTCCCCCTCGAAGTGGCTTATTTCTAAGGCGTTGATATCTCTTTTATTCTATTTTTGGAGCTGGTTACACAACATAATGTGTCCTTGATGAGGGAGGACTCCCACATTTTCTGCATTGCATGTTCTAATGGGAACATGAGAGGAGACATGTCCACCACAGCTATCTATTTTCTTAATCTTAAGGAGGGCCATGAGCATGATGATGAAATCCATCCATTGTTTATATTTGGGCACGTATTTTATTTTGTATTGCCGGTTCACTCATCTATTTACTGTTCAGTAGTAGAGGTGATATTTTTATACAATACTTGCCATGCTATTTTCTGCAGCTATAGTGGGTGAGATTGCATTGTGACCCTATGAGACATTGTTGCATATTGATGCATATGCTATAACCTACAACAAACATGTCATGGGGGCATTCTATGGTGATCTTTTCCTACTCATCATAGATGACATGTCTTGGGCCGGCTTATTTTTCATTGATGGAGGAGAGATTCTTGGGGAATTACTCTTCATTTTTCCATTTGAGGGAAATATATTTGTAGCCCAGGATCAATATACAATCCAAACTTGTCATGATTGGGGTAGAGGACAGCATGGGGCAAGTTATAGCACTTTCCATGATCATATTTCAGCCCACCTTCATTTCCAGAGCTCAAGGTGGAGGGAGATTTTTCCATGAGTTGTCTTGTTGGGAGGAAACTTGTTTTTATGATTGATGGCTTGGGGATGGAAGATTCATATGGGAAATTATCAGTCCCATTGTATATCAGATCTCATGCCTCAAGAAGGCCCTTAGACAGCTCTTTGTCCCTTCATGGATAGTTACTTCTACATGATAGCTGTTTGGGAATGTTCACCCAAAGGCTAGATTACATATGTTGGAGGGACAATTTGAAAAATTGATTACTGATATGGCATCCTTTTCTTGAGGAGATCATCACATGAGGATGCTACAAGAGGAAGGGAATAAATAAACTCAGTTCATCCTTGCAATTTCTTTAGGGCAAGCAATATTTTGAGAGGGGAGGACTGTAATGTCCCAAATTTTATGGAACATTAAATTTTGTTAAAGAGATGAATAAAATGGGTAGGGGACCCATTATTTGCATGATTAGAGAATAAAAATCCTCTAAGTATGAAATAGGATCACTTTAGAGCTGAATTTCACACCTCCATGTGTGAAAGGAGGTTTTTGCAAACATGCTTGGCCAAGGTTGACTAAGCCAAACTATGTTGGCATGAGTTGGAAAGCACTATGTGGGATAACGTAGGAGGGAACATTCTAGAGAAGAGGAAACCATAATTCGCAATAGGGTCCATGGAGGGAAAGATCATTGTATAAAATAAGAGCAAGGAAGCCATTTTGGACATCTATTGATCATTTTACATTTGAGTCTTAGAGACTTGTTGCTGCCTCCTGCTGTTCAACAAAGCTACAGTGCCTTCGGGCACGAGGGAGTCCTGTTGAGGATTCCCTCTCCTTCTTGAGTAGCTCATGAAGGATTTCACTCGTCCTCCATATCCCAGCATTCATGCCATTAGCTTCATCCATCTACATCAGCGCAGTTTCTGCAGCAGATATTGTGCACTGTTGCTGGGTGTTGTTGGGGAGGTTTCCACACACAATCCAGATCTTGTTTTCCAGTGGGGAGAGGATCTATTCATTGGATGATTAGAAATTGTGGTTATTCAGCATATCCCACCATCTTTGGCATCATTCCAACCACATTCCATCATTGGTAGTTCAGTCCCTTCAGTAGACAACGTTATTCGTAGAGGAGATTTGTTGTGAGGGATTAACAGTCACTTGGAGGAGAAGTCTTCGGTGAAAGGATCAGCCTTTCACCTCATATTTCTATTGGAGGAGGGCTATTCATTTGTTGCATCTATTTCAGCCTTATCCATGCATTTCTATTTCTTGAGTAGCTGCGACCCAGCTACTCTGACATTTCTGCAAAATGCCAATATTGTATAGATTTCAGCCAATCCTTTTAGAGGATTGATTTATTGTATTTTTAGGGGTTGAGATTATGCTCCCCCACTTTATTTGAGACTCATATTTCTATCATATTTTATGCAGCAGTACCTCTATAAACTGCGCAGTCATGGTCTCGGGATTTATTTATGCAGCTATGTATTTCATGTTTCCATGTACAGGTTTCTTGAGACTTCCAGTGCTTTTCTTGAGTGATCATTACCTCAAGAAGTTGTATATTTTATTGCTGCCATGATCTAATATAATGGCCATTGAATTCTCCAGCATTTTATGTGTTCATGGATTCACTGCTATTTTCAGCTCATGCTTGTGTATTGTTGTAGCTCATCTCTTGTTAGCAATATCTTCCTGAAGGAAGAAATATTTGCATAGCTATAGGCAGAGTCTAAGTAAGGGCCAGGAAGCCTCTGGTTCTCATCCTCTCCTTAGAGGTGAAATAACTGGTAAAATCCCTCTCATTCCATCTCTTACATAGACTTGCCAATATTTCTGATAAAGGAACACTTCAGTGGAGAAAATTCTGTTGATTTCCATTTCGGGACATTACAGGGAGCGTTGGTTTGAGAATCAACTGTTTGACAGAGGAATTTGTGCATCCTTCCTCTAGAAAGAACATGCAAATTCTGATTCAAGTAAATGGATCCCATATGAATACCTACGAAATAAGTATCGGCATATGCTTTTTCCTACAAAAATACATAACCTATGAAGGTTGTTTTGGGCTTGAATTTTTTATTTATATTCGTCTTCTTGCCCAGTTACGAGACAAGAATTTTAATTTTCCTTCCATGATTAAAATGTCCATTACCGCTAGGGAAAGGGTATCCCACATAGAGGAGATCCTCTATCCCCATGGGTTGAAAAAAATTATTGTGACAGTGGTTCTGCGGAAGAAAAAGAAAACATGGGAAGAATTCTTGACAAAGAATTACTTCATGGAGGATGAGAAGGACTATGTTCCTTCATAAGCCAAGGAGAAAAATCTAGTAGAAAAGCCTAGGAAGAAGCCATGACCCCGTGGTCCACTGAAAGAGGAGGACATGAAAGATGAATAGGTGGTAGTGACTGGGGAAACCATAAGGAAAAATCCCAAATTGAAGGGCACTTCCACCCCCTCTAAAATATTTACAAGGATCTAGGTACAAATATGGGAACAAAGGAGATTGTTGAGGAGGGGATACCACCGAGAATAATCGATAAAAGTAAATAAAAGCCCCAAGGCTTGTTTGGGGGGAATGGGAAGGTTGAGACAGTTGAATTTATCAATAGAGAGGAATGGGAAGTAGTGTCCTTCAAAGATATGTCACTATAGAAAAGAAGGAATAAGACAGTAGAAGACCACCAAGGGCAGAAGGAGCCTAGTTTTCCCCAGTCCTCCGAGGGACAACATAAGGTGGATGGAAATCCCTAGAAAAAGTGTTCTCGGCAGGAATTGTAAGAAATCCTCGCTGGACTTACTTTGTCAAAGCAGGCTCTGTGAAAGGAGAATGAAACCCTGAGGGAAAATAGCCTATGCATGAAAAAATATCATGATGAGTGGCATCAGAAGGTGGCCTGGATTATGAACAAGAAATAGGCCCAAATTGGTTACTTTAATAAAAATAATGAATCATGTATGATTTAGGTTCAGGAAAAGTCCATCAGGGCCTAATTATAACATTTGGCTACAGTAGCTGTAGCACAATGCAAGGAATGATTTTTCTTCTCAGGATGCAACATTTTTTCTTTCGTAAACAACATGCAAGAAGCTAAGTGTGGGGGAGATTTTGAGTCCCAATATTTCTCAATTTTGACATCCTTCTAAGACCTCGCATCCCCTTTTTGAACTCTCTTTAACCCCTAATTAAACCTATTTTGATTATATTACCTAAGTTCTAACCAAGAGGGTGTTATTTGTTTAAGGTATGAAAATTACATTAAAAAGTGTCATTTTACCCTGTTGTTAAGTATGGCTTAAGCTGATTTTTTCCTAACTGAATTATCAAGTTTATTGATCGAAGTATTATCAAATTGTTCATGATTTAAAGCAGGTCTGTGATTTCCTGTAGACAGCTCGTGGTCCCCAATTTCCTAGAGACACTTTTTGGTTTCCTATAAATGTAGATTTCCTGTAACTGCCTAGATTTCCAGTAGTATAATCAATGGTTGGCTATGTTCCACTTAGTCTCAAAATGAATGGGAACACGGGCTTTGTGGGGAAATACACCTACATCGACATTGTCCTATTTTTTGTTTCAGATTCATCATTGAAACTACCTATATCTTCAATATTCTTCTCATTGGCCACATTAGGGAAAGCTCCAGCAATGTAACAAAACCAGTCTGATCTAGGCTTTTAGTCATGGACCAGACTCAGTAGAGATATTTTTGAAATTATGTATGAGTATTGATAGTAAATAGTTCAACATAGTATTTTTCCTCATTCAAGAAAAGCATATACCTTTGAACTTGTATAAACTTCACCATGTTTCATTTGTAAGGGTGTTGGTTGGCTGATCGAACATATCAGATTGTACATGACTATAATATTTTCCATATTAATATAAAGTTACATGTTCTTTCTATTTTATTGGGTAAGCACTTTTAACAATGAAGGGGTTGTGAGTAAGGGAGGCCCTCCTTTACCCACAACTCCATTAGTTACAATAGTGTGTTCTTTTGATTATTTTTATGTAGTGATAAATTTGTTGGCACAATGAGTGTTTCTCTTTTCTGATTTTTAGCAGCATATGTCAAATGATTGAATGATGAAGTTTAAGTGATAATATGTTTAAATGCATTTAATTAGATTTTAATTTCTAAATGTTAAATTGATTTTCTTATGGTTTTGTGCTTGATATTTTATCTTTTCTAATGAACATCGGGAATGTCGATCATTATAGAGGGATTATTGAATCCACTCCATAGCCTTTAATTCCAAGGGTTAATGTAGAAATGAGAAATTAGTATTGTGTATCTGTGACTGATTTAATTAGGAATCACTTAAGTTATTGGCTTGCATATACATTGCAGAGCATATCACAAGCTTTCCTACCCTTGGTTGATAATTTATGTTGCCAAATTAGAAGTCTATAATTTAACTCAACATTTGCAATGGTGGTTATGAATGAGAAAATGTTCCAAATGATTCATTAATTGGTCCCACGGGACACTACCATTTTTTATTCCATATTGTTCCATGCGTAGGTGAGTTTTACCATTGTGAAGGGTGTGAGTTATTTGCTAGATTTTTCCACGAACATATATGATACTATTAATTTGGTCACAAGGGTCAAGTGAATGGTTGATATATCTAGGGTGGTGCGGATTATGGCTATGATTTATAGGTGGTATTCAAATTTTTTTGACCGTTCCATATTGATCCAAGAACCTTTTGTTGAGTCTATTGTCGCGAATAAAACAAAGAAGCATCCTGCATCATACCTAGAGGGCAGTTTTTACACTGTCTTCATTGTGTCATGAGATACACTGGCTCTGGGAATTCTTAGCCTCCTTCAATAAAGCCTTCAATCTAGGGAGTGAGTGACAACATTATCTTTAGTGATACTTAGCACAGATAGCACATATTTCAATAATTTCCAATGAACGTTCCTTGCTACTGTGCTTCTTCCAACAATGAGGACAAAAAATAGCTAGGGCATGCTCTACATCATCATGCTTTTTATTCACTTGTAAAACATCCAAATTTCTAGTCAATTTACTCAAAATATAGTTTTTAAAACCTTGTAAAATATTACCAATTTCTTCTCGTGTAACCCCTATGCCCACATTTCTGCTAGATCTTCTCAGAAGATCATGAATTCTATGTTTTGTTTATGTACTCCTTTATGAACACCTGATACATAATTTTATGATATCATTGTATTATTCTTTGGAAATTTCACCATGTCCCATTAGATTAAGTGTTTCTATCCAATCATTTTTCAAGACCCTGATCAAAGTAGCTTTCAGTACATCTATGAGTAGGGTAGTGTATGGTGATATCTACAAATTATATTGAAACCTCTAACTTATTCTTCTAGAGTTACAACTTCTTTTGATATCATTTTAAATATTTCTTATCTTAAATCCCTAGACTGGAAATAATAATGCTATTTAGTAAGGCAGGTTTCTTTCATTTGATCCCATGAGTTTATGGTACTGCCTACTAGTCCCATGAAACAGCGTAATGTTTCTTCTTTTAAGGTAGAAGGAATTTTTTTTTTTTTTTGGAATCTATAGTGTAGTCATAACCTTGGCATAGAACATCTAACTCAAATAAAAATGCATTGGGATACTCAGAAGAAATTCCATGGAAATTTGGAATATTCCACAATGCGATCGCATTAATTCGTGCATTATCATGTAGATCAACAATAGGATATTCTATGGTTGTAGTTTTTTTTCCTGCTATTGCATTTTCCATTTGTGTTATCACAAAAAAATATCGCCTAGTCATTTTTAACTAGGTGCATCGAAATACACCATGTGAGTTTACTTTTGCCATAGTAAAATTACTTTCACTATAAGAAATAATTTAATAAACAACTTTTATTAAGTTATTTTTTATTAAAACCCATGAGAATAAGTAAATAAACTATTATTTATTTAATTTTATCCAGGAATAGTTATTAAATCATTATTTAATAAATATTCCTTGTCACATTTGACTAAATCACCTAGGAATAATTAAATAAATCCTTATTTGTTTATTATTCCTTATTTCCATATAATAAGTAGTTATTAAATCATTATTTAATAGTTATTTCATTTTACCACATTTCTTAACATTCATGAAATAATTAACAAATAATTTTTTTGTTAATCATTTATAAATAAAAGTATTTAACCATTTTAAATATATTTTCCCTCTCCAAAAATATAATAAAGTATTCCAAGCATTTAGATCTAGGTTTGGTCAATAATATTTTATTATTCTCCATTTTCAAGATCAAACCAAGACATTTCTATAAATAAGATGGTTTTTCATCCATTTATCACCATGATCATTATCATCATCACCATTTTAATTAAAAATCTCCCGGGAAATCACATAAGAAATTTAAGAATCGAAGCGTTGCAAACTACCAACTGTAGTTCATCATCAGGATGAACTACAGTTGGTAGTTCGAAACGGGTCGGTTCCTAAATTTCTTATGTGATTTCCCAGAATATTTTTAATTAAAATGTTATGGATCACAAAAGCTTGCACTCTAACCTTTTCTCCCTATGCGAAAGGGTTATTGATCATCACCATTATCGTCACATACCATTCGAGCTCCCATTTTTTAGTTCTACATTGTATAGGTTTTCACATATTTGAGGGAGAGGAAGATCTAAATTATGAAGTGACGAGGACCCATGCCATTGATGCTGAATTACAAACCTTTGTAAATATACTTCACTAGGTGCAATAAATGATATTATATTCTTTCAAAATATTTTCCAATAATGGTTTTTTACATCAGTTTTATATCTGCTATTTGTGCTTTTAAATTTGCATACATCCATTATTTTTGCAGGATTTTCTCACATCTTTGTTGCAGATCTGAAGTATAAGCAAGAAAAATTATTGTTAGGGTCACTATTCACTCATGACTTAAATGATATATTTTTGGTACACCTTCTAAGAAATATCATACTAACAAATGGCGACTCCACTAGGTTTTCAGTTACATTTTTCATTAACAAATGGGGACTCCGCTGTTGTAACAACCTCAGTTTTATGGGTGAATTTTCCTTCAAAGATTTCAAGGTTTTCTACAGTTATTTGTAAATTAGTTTTGCTATTTATAACTTTCTCTCCATTATTCTATCAAATTTCCTATTATTGGTGGTTTTTAGGTGTTTTCCTCACGTCGCAGGTACAAACCAAGCAAGAGAAGACAAAACCATGTGAAACCTGCTGTTGGGGAGCCGCTCAAACCAAAATGCACTTTTCATCACCATAAGTGAATTTTACGGGGCATGATGTGCTATTTAGCCTAAAAACCATGTATTCCTTCAAAAACAGATTAGAAGCTACGTTTTAATATTTTCCAAGAATTGTTGCCTAAATTTTTCAAGGTTTCGCAAGAGCATTGTTTAGGATTTTTTTTACCTATGTTTCAACCCTCCTTAGGCTTGTATCTTCTTATTTTGTCTCTTTTAGAAATAAATAATCTCTGTAGGGTTTCTATTACGCTTACACCTTTCTAGGAAGAGATCAACTGAGTAAGGAGTCTAGGGTTTTCAATATTTTCAGCTATTGGTTCAGGGTTGGATTCATTTTATTACAACCCCTTTGGATAGGTTTTTTAGCCATCATAACTCCATTTTGAGTTTGTTTTTTTCCTTTCCCCCTATGATCCCCTTGAGTATCTTTGGTTTTTTTGAACTTCTTAGCTATTTGTTGTAGTAGATCTCACCTATGTCTTTTGTTGTGAGTTTGCACCATTTTCAACACCATAGAGCCTTAGATCTTAGTCCCATTGACATTAGATCTTTTAGGAACTTTTCATGTGTTTTGAGTTTCTTGTTTGCCTCTATTTTCCTAGCTTTTTGACATACTTCTTTGGGTTGATTTTGTGCTTGATTTTCTATTTATTTTTCAACCATATTTCAACATTATTTACAGTATTTTAGTATTTTATTTCAGTATAAAATGGCATCAAAAAATATTCTCAATTTACTCTTCCACTAAATACATTTTTTCACACACATACAAAACCTACGTGAATTTGAAATTGGTTAACAGCACTAAGTCAAGACTTTAAGCACCACACATAATAATCTAACACACATAGTTTAAGCCCTCATGGGAATTCGGTCCAAAAAATCTGTGTAGTTAGGAATAGGATCGGTGGGATAGGCTTCCAATAACACCCATCAATCATTTACAGTTAGACATAGAAATTGAGTTTTTAGGGAGCTTAAAATCCCTCACCATACAATGGTTAAAGTCAAAGTGAGTTAGAAAACCGATTCAAGGGGCGTTAGGCTAGGACATCATGTGAGCATTTCTCCTCAAGGCTACACAACCTGTGATACAAAATTATGTACGTTGTCTCATTTACCAAGAACCTCAAGACTTGACCACCCCTGTGGGATGAAGGTAACTATAGTGACCAATCTTAGGAAAACACCTTATACGACTGATTATGGGAAACAGTTGGTTCTCTACCCTACATTAATCTTTCGAAAGGCCATCTAAAGTAGTTATATATTTAGGATTGTTGAGAAATTAGATCACCTTTAGGCTATAGGTAATTTTCTTTGATAGGAATACTTTTTTTTGTATTATAGTAGCATCATCATATAGTTTATTTACTCTTGCCACCACTACAATAGGTGTTTTCTTATTGCTTGTTACTCTGATTTTTTCCTATCATCCTTTAGTACTTTAGTGTTATATTTTTCCTGATATCATTATGCCACCAAGGCATTTGTCGTGGTGAATTCGAGGTATTCATCCTCAGTTCCCATTATGACATATTACTCCTTCACGTTGAGTTATATTTAATCCTCCCAGTCCTCCATCGAGTCCTTCTAACTTCGCGCCTACTGATTCCTTTGATTTTACGTCTTCTCCCCCTCATATCACCACCATGTCAGCCACCAACGTAGGTGCGGGAAAATAAGGTGGTACATTGGCTCTGTTAATCATCAATATTTTTCACCTATTGATGATGAATAGTTTTTTAAGCCAATTTTTCCAGAAGCTGATCTCCAAACTGTCAAATCTGTCATATAGAAAACACCCCTAAACAATTTTTTTCCTCCTACCCTTCTGGTTAGCCTATGATGAGAAAAAACCTATTTGCCAAGTCCTATCTAGTTTCAGCCATATAATCCTGTCCATGAGCTGTCATAGCTAAAGGTTATCTATTGTCATTTACCCTTATTTCTCAAGCCATTCATTATCCAACTATGGAAAAAGTGTCTGCAACCTTAGCCCTGATTATCTGTCATGTAAAGATATGATCATACCAAAGAGAAACACTCATAATCTGTCAAGATCACCCTTAAGTTAGGTAGTGGCGCTTTAGGGAATCCTTTCCTTGGCAAAAACACCCTGAGCCAAAAGCCTCTGTTCAGTACCAGCCAACCCTAGATTAGCACTTAATCTGCAAAAAACAAATCTTCATTCATCCATAGGTCCCGCTACTAAGAGGTCATTCTATCTCAGTCTAGAAGAAATTCTACAAAGATCTAAAACAAAAGAAGATAAGTATGTTCACTGTCTAAAAGAACATGCTTAAGTCAGGTGAAATCTCCATCGGATCCCAAAGAATTTCTTCAAAGTTCAAATTCATTGTTTGTTACATCTCTGCAGGGGTGTGATTGCATCAATGATCAATCTGCAAAACAGAGTCAAAGGAGATTAGTCAAAGGTGTCTAGCCAGAAAGTACTCTACATATTCAAATCACATGGTTTCAAGTCTAAGGGTTCACAGGGATGTTTTACAAAGGATATATACCTCAAATCATGTTTCATAAAGCAAATTTTCAATTCTCACCTTCTTGCCCATTTGATATAATACCAAGTAGACATGTGATTTGCAGAAAGGAAATACATTTTGGAAATAGATGAAATGTATACATTGTTAACCTCATTCATTAAAAGTAGATGGTTAAGAGCACATTACAGAACCTCCTTCATTCAAAAAGCAGAGGGTTAAGTTGTCAAAGTGATTTCAGAAATTTTCAATCACCTCCTTCCAAGAGATGGGCAAAAGATACATCAATGTTGTTTTCAAAAGATGTGTGAGAAATTTCCTTATAAAAAATACAAAGGTAAAAATGAGTGGTGTGTAAAAAGGCTCCCTCTAGGTTATGGGTGAAAGAAAAACTTGAAGAAGTTACCTTTCAAATCAGTCAAAGACAAAGGAAAGGTTGAAAAACAGTGATAAAACCATAAGGGTTCATAGGTTGAAAAACCTATTTTTACATCAAACAAAAGATGGCATTTTGATGTTAAAAGTCCCTTTTTCCTCTGTTTATAGAGACCTCCTCTAAACTGTGATAAGGGTGAAACTTTGGCCAAAGACCTTCACCTAAATGACCAAAGAAGAGAGAGCTGACTGGGTTTGACAGTAGCTTCTGTATATGCATACAAAGAAGACAGTTAAGGTAAGAAAAAGACATAATCTTTAGAAAGTTACATTAGTGGTTTTAGGAGTCATTTCCTTGATGAAAAGCAGTGAGAAAAATCTTGTTTTAAAGGAGTCCTCCTCACTTACAAAAATGGATTTATGGTGTTTCCAAAGGGTGGCCATAGCATTATTTCTATGAGTCTTTTTCAAATAATAGGTCTTTATGGTGTTTTCGAAAGTAATACATATTGGGGGCAATAATTGATGATTTTATAAAAAAAAAACCTTTTTCAAAAAGGCATAAAACCCTCTTAAACTGACTGCAAAGGAATTGGAGCGTTTTCAAATTTCAAAGGAGGAAAGAGCCTTTAAAAGGGCCGATTATCAAATTTCCAAACTCAAAATGAACATTCCTTAGCTCCTCATAGAAGAAAAAAGAGTTTTTCGGGCAAGTTTTTGAAGTTTTTAAGTTCAGGGCTCTACACGGCGCGCCTGTAGGTGCCCGAACACAGGATTTTCACTGAGGCGTGGTGCACCTATAGATGCGCGTGGAATTCCTATGCCTGTGGTCACCAGGCGCCCGAGACTGACCTGACACCTCCTCTGCATGGCGCGTTCAGCTCTAAATGCTGGCTCATTCACCTGCATTCAAGAAAATTCTTTGAACGCTTCACCATCAATCAAAAAGGCCTAAAACTCATTCCTCAAGGTATTTATCCATCTCCTATCCAAGTTGTGAGTCCTAAGGAGGGTTTACATTATAATTTTCAAAGGAGAGGAGGTTTTTCTTGGGCTGTGGTAGTGAGGGTGTTGTGTCAGTGAAGAGAAGGGTTTTCCTTCTGTGATTTCATAGATAAATAGTGGTTAAAGAGAAAGGGGTCGAATATGCAAATTTAAAAGGTCACTCAGCAAAAAGAGGACTATTTTTGTTTTGGAAAGACAACAACACCTGAGAAGGGAAATTCATTCAAAGGCAAACTACAGTGTTTTTTCTAAAGGGCAGAGTCCTTTGTTTTAAATCAGTCCCTTAAGACAGTAATTTCAGAAGACCTCTTTCTTGCTTCAAATAAACTATAGAAGACAGTGGTCATTTAATGGGAGACAAATTTTGTCAGGAGGCTTACTATTAAATGACAAGGGGAGTTTTTTTTTGTTGTGGAGAGACATTAAACATCATAGGATGGTAGTTTATTAAAGATTAGAACACAATATTTCCTGAGGAGTATGACCTTTGTTTTTAATCAATCCCTTGAAAAACAGTGATCATTTAAGGAAAGAGAAATTTTGTTAGAAAGTTCATTACTCAGTAACAAAGAGCTGTATTTTGCTGTGGAAAGACATTAATCATCATAGGAAGGCAGTCTTGTTCAAAATGCAGAAACAGTGTTTTTCTAAAATGATACAGTCTGTGTTTATCAGTCCATTAGAATAGTGCTACCCAAAGAGGCATTGTTTTTCAAAGGGACATATTTTTCTTGTTTAAACTTCAGAACACAGTTATTTGAAGAAAAGGAGTTCATGTTGTCAAGATCAAAGGATTTGTTTCATTTTAACCAGTTGGTTAGATATCTAAGGACAGACTTTCTTTTTCTCAAAGAGTAAAGGGTGTGTTGATTGAAGATTTATCTCAGTAAACATTTGAGACAGTTTGCCTTGGTGACTCAGCCAAGAATCTCAGAAGAAAAATTCCTCCCAGGAAAAATAGCAGAAGTGGTCCTCACAAAAGGTATGAACCTTTTTCAACTGAGGAAGTGAATGCCTCTCCTTTAGTGCTTTTTAACTTTCATGAAGTAGGATTTTTGGAGTTTTGTCAAAAGGTTCAGGAGGTGAAAATTTATCTTCCCTTGACACATATATTTGCTTTAAGGTTGCAAGGGAAGCATGTTCATCTAGCAAGCTTAGACTTCAAGCTCTCTCCTAGATCTATCTCCAGAGCTACCAAAATTCCATATGTCGGAGATAAATGGTTTAAGCAGAGCTACCTAGATTCAGATCAATACAAATGCTTCTTGAAACCAGAACATCGGGATACATGCCCATCTATCTTTCCTTTTTCCTTTTTGTTGACCATCTATGCTCCTCTCATGAAAATCATCATGAGGTATTTCACATGTGAAGGGATGTTTTCCCAGGTTTATGCTTACCATATCAGGCTACTCATGCACTTCACAAGAACCAAATTTATAAACATACCCTTTTTCCTTTATAGAAGTATTGAAAAGGTGGCTTCCACTGTTCAAAAGAAGCCTTCCTCTCAGCAGCAAGCTTGTCTTTTTCATCATTCCCTTGTCAAGATCGTCATCCTCCATCAACTTGAGAAAAAGGGAATCTCTTGGGACTCTTTCATTTCACATTCCGATTTCACCATTGCTTCTTCATCCCATGCATCTCCTTCAGCATCCACGCATCATATTTCTCCTTCTTATAGTAAGTCTACTCCTAAGAAGTATAAATCTCCTATAATTGAAAGTGAAAAGGAGCACAATCAAGAAGACCACAGTGAGAAAGAGCAGTATAGTGATGAAGAAGAGCACAGTGAGAAAGAGCAGCATAGTGAAGAAGAGAAAAACAATGAATAAGGGCAAAGCGATAAAGAGGAAAAAAATGAAGAATCCAAGCACAGTAGTGAGCATGAAGAGGGTAATGATGAAGAGGTGGAACAAATTGATGAAGAACACAATAGTCACAAAGAGGAAAACATTGGAAACCCTCAAGGAGACATGCAAGGTGACAGCCAAGGCACTTGTGAGGAGGGTCAAAATAGTCCTCAAAGGGACAATTTTGATGAAAAACAGGAAAGCCCACCAGCCAACAAGGAAGATGAAAAACAAAGCCCTAGCAATGAGCATTCTAAACAAGGCAGCCTTCAAAAGGAGGAAAAAAATAGCAAAGATGATGATGGGAGTAGCAAAGGCAAAGACCAAATATAGCATGTGCTAGTTGCCTCTCCTAGGCAAGGGGGCATGATTTCTTCTCCAAAGGTAACAAAGCCCCAAACATAAATAAATAAAGTGGCTCAAATTGTAACTCCAAATGTTACTAGAGCACTCTGAAGCAAAGGCAAGTTGCCCAAGCAATCCATTGTTGAATTACCAAAGAGCAGGAGGACCAAGAAGGCCACCCAAGACAAGGGAAAAGAGGAGGAAAGTAGCCATGAGAAAGAGAGGGATTTTGACATAATTCAGATAAACAGTGATGACACTGAAAATGAGGCCAGAATCCTAGAGTCTCTCTTTCTAAATAGAGAAGAATAAATTCATGATCTAAGAGAAGATCTAGAGAATTCTAAAACCCTCATTCATTTTCTGCAAACACAAAACAAGCAAATGAATGTCCACATGGTAGTTTATGAGACACGGGCTATCAAGTATCAAAAAGAATCCTCCAAAGTGAAAATTAAGTTGGAAGAACTCGTGGGTGAATTCAATGACAGTGAAGAAGAAGATCAGCCAAGGTGGAAGAGTCCAAGGACTATGGGACTCAAAAGAGATTTGGAGAAACAAAAAGAGGAAGAGGCGGCCCTTTTCCAATCTTTTTCTCTTACTACTTTATTCACCCAAGAGGTAGAAAACAATAGAGAAGCATGGCTTGAAAGGGTGAATGAACACATGGAGAATAAGTTGGAAAAGGCCAATAGAGACTTAAACCTTCAAAGAAAGATGACTGGGCACTATAAGAACCTTAATCAATTCGCCCGAAGGAAATTGAAGGCTACATAAGAAAAGCTCAAGGAGGCCCGAAAGAGGTGCCCGATGCAAAAATTGAGGAAATGCATATCAAGGTTTGAAATTTTGGCCTCTACTTCTCATCATGCTTCTGAAAACCCATGAGGGTCATTCTCACCAAAATTGGGCATAATTCGACAAGTTTTTGTTTTTTGACATTTTTGGGCTTTCTGCAGAAAATCATGGGCATCACCATTTTAGTTTGAGGAATCCTAAAAGGATGAAAATGGTATCATTGGATTCCATAATTTCATGGGCATCTACTCAGAAAATTTCAGATGAATTGAAGATGTTTTGGTCCCCCAAAGTGGCGAAAAACAGTCACCATTTCAACACTCTGCCCCGCATATCAGCAAAGGCTTATTTCACGGTTTTTCCACAAAGGTCTAATTTTTACACACTTATATTGATCAGTTTGGGAAAAAAATAGTATTTTTAGAAACTAGACATCCAGGGCTTTCCAAAGAGCTATCACAGGCCTTGTTTCAACATCGGGAAGCACTCCAAACGTTCTCCACAAGACAGGGGATTTTCTACTGCTATATTTCTGAAGTATTTTTGTAAAAAATGCAGTTTTCTGAAGTGGCTTTTCCAAATGTGAGTTTAGCCTTTTTTGGCCATTTTCAGTTGGGAAAAGTCAATTTAATTTCTTTTTTTATCATTTTTAGCATATTTTTATAGATATTTTGTGCCTTGGGCTTTGCAAAGCCTCAAGGACAAAATTAGATATTTTTGATGGGCCAATGAGCTTGCTAGTTGCATTAGGAGGTACTCCATCTTGGCCTATATATTCCAAGATATTTCATTGTAAAAAATCTTGAAATTGATGATATAGAGCAATATATGGTTATACAAGCTTGGAAGAAATACTTGCCTCATGCATTGGGTAGTTTCTTGAATGTTTTGGATGATGAAAGAGGACTGTTGTTGGATTCCTTGACTTGGTAAAATGGTATAGTGTCCCTCTCTGTTATGTTTCTTAGTTTTCATACATATTTCATGTTATTTCTTGTTGTAAGATAGTAGAGAAAAGATTTGAGACATGCCCTTTGAGGCACCTCAGATTTCTTGTTTCGTTACAACTTCTATCGTTTCTTCCTTCTTAGTCATATCAAAGAATTCTTAATTGCTCTTCCATCACTGAAGAAATTGTTTGCTTGTTTCATTTATGGTTTTATGCATGCTAATTATGATTCACGGTACACCTTTCTTACTCATGGCTAGTCACAGCTCCATCTCTGAAACCTTTCTTTGAATGTTTGATTTTCCTAGTTGCACCAAAGAGATCTTGTATCAATATTTCCCTTTGCCTAAAACTCTACAATCTTAGTTCAAAGTGCTTGATAGCTCAAAATACTATGTCTAGGAGTTCCCTCTTAGTAGCTTGAGTTATTTTCTTGTCTTAATTTTTTTCCCCAAAGTTTGATAGCAATTTTCCTGAAGTTAGAGAGTCATATATCTCTATGTATTGCTTGAATGTTTATTTCTATGCATCTATCAGTTTGAAGTTACATTTATCATGATTAATGGTTAGCCCTACCATATAAATGTATGCTATTGAACTATTTATGTTTGAAAGCCCTTGTCCTTCAGAAACTTAGTGTCCATCCCACTTCATTTTACCTAAAGATCCATTTTACCTTGATCAAGTCGGCCCTTCAACATACCTTGTATCACCATCTGAGGCTTTTTCTCGACCTTTTCAACCCCATAGCCCAGTTGATCTGAAAATATTTTTATCTATTTATTCTTTGATCAGTTCCTCCCTCAAAAACCTAAAAACAAAACCAAAAACCTACGTCACAACTAGCCTAAAATCAGAAATAGAAGAAGTAAAACACATAGATATCCCTTACACAAATAGAGAGAACCCTCTCTGAGTCCAGGAAGGCTAGGTCCTTGGGCTCCAAAGTTGGTTTGATGTTACCCTGTCACTTGGCTTTCCAATCAGCCAAATCACGGGACCCTAACAGGCTCCTACCCTGGGTAATACCACTAGTAGAACCTTGACCGGTATAGCCACTCCTACTCTACCATTTATGGCTGGTTTGAATCTCCCATATATTAATAGGCTTATCAAATATCCCCTTATACAAAACCCAAGTTGGCCAGTTATTCTTACTAAACTTCCTTAACACATTCCCAAGTTTGAGGGAAATACTAGAGAAGGCCCCACTAATCATGTTCACTAATTTCACATGTGGTGTTCCTCTAATTCCATTACCAATGACTGCACTCATTTTCGTTTATTCCAACGCACCCTTACTGGAGCTAAAACTAAATGGTATGTCCACCAACCTCGTGCCTATGATTCCACTTTTGTGACTCTCGCCAAAGCTTTCTTATCATATATTTAGTTACCTCTCGGTTACAAAAAGGAGACTTAACTCTTGACTTCATTTCATCAAACTTCTGTTGTTGGCTTAATTTGGTCTTGGTGAGGTTCAATCCTACTACGCACCAAAAAAACCATTGATCACTAGAACTTTCGGAAACAACCTCCAAGTAGATCATGGCCTCACCCAGAGTGACTATGGGTGGATAAAAAACTATGTTTCTGTAGCCTTGAGGGACTAGTAGATGTGGTATTTTTATATTATCTTAGGCTTACAACTAATCAATTACTTCACCATATTCAATTAATGAAAGAAACATGTCATATAACCCCATAAACCATTACTGCGCTAACATAACATTCAACTGTAATAACTACTTTAAAAACAATATATATTAATAAAATATATACGTAAAACACATAATAACACCATAATATCATCATAAAAATCGATTCCTTATTACGATGAATATTTCAATACTATCAGTCTTGACCTGCACAGTAATCTATAGGTTGTCTACACACTATGTTGCAGACTCTTCCTATGCCTCTACGCAGTCACCTGCAGAGCCTTCCTTTCGCTACAAAAATATAGATCACACATCACCCATAACCATATTTGTCTATCTATCTTCTAAACATAGAAATTCAACCCCTTATATATACAATTACATCATCAAAATACCATTGTCCAAATATCATGGACTCCCTAAAATAAGAAACTATGACCCAAAACCCATTACAAAATAGTGTGCTTTACAAAAAGGAGGAGCTTTGCCCAAACCAGAGGCCCCTATGGCACCACATGGTATATGTAAAATTATTTACTACATAGTCCACTACGCGCTCCTCCCCACAAAATCTAGAGTGTTGCCAAAATCTAGGCCAAGTTCAGCTACACACAAGAGGCCCCCAACACTCACATGTGACTCATCTAGAGTCACTCAACCCGCTTGCCTCTGATTTTTTCTGCTATGTTGTCATAGGCCTTGTTGAATTGCTACAGGATCCCTGTGATTTTTTTTCTTGATTGCACACTTCTTCCAACAATGCTTCTGTCCCTAGTCATGTTGTCTTCTGCAACACTACCTTTTCTCTTTTCTGAAGCTTCTGAAGCATCCCATCCACTTCCTGAGATATTTGGAGAGCCTCATCCTACCATGGTTAAGTTCTCTTTGTCAAAACCTTCTCTTCATTCCTTATCTCATCTATTTTATTTTGCAGTGCATTTCCTTCATTGATCTTGGCAAACTTCTGTAAGATTGGTAAGGTCTCTGCAGTTGTATGAATATCCTCCAGCTACTTATACTTCTACTAAATTTCTTCTTATAGCTTCTTCATGTTTGGATCTTCCTACAGTGAACTACAAATTTGTAAAGTATTGTCCAACAATCTACCACAATCAGCCATTGTTAAAGAGATATCAACCACTAGAACCATCAAGTCGATCTCCCTCTTCTCTCACACTTTCAGTTGTGTGGTTGGTTGCAGCTTCATCTGCAGCTCATTAATCTTTATCTCATATTGGAATTTTTTATCTCATATTGGAATTGTACATCGGTGACTTTATTCTTGTATTCATTTAATGCAAATTCAATCTTTGTGACCTTGTCTTCCATTGTTTCCTCTTTTTTGACATTCATGTCTAAGACTTCTTAGCATGTGGGTTCGACCACCTCTTTCAACTTCTGTTGCTGTTGTACTCCATGGTCCTTCTCCTAGATTGTATGGTCAAGCTACTTCTTCAGTGAAGCTCACTCTTATTCTGCCAAATTTTTTTATTTTGAACTAAGTTTGTCTCTCTGCTTTAGATCATATGTGATTCCTTGATTAAGATCATGCAATCTCTGCAATGGAAGAGCTGTGATGTTCATGTTCACATATTTTCATCCTTTCGCTTGTTTATTTACTTCGGTGGAGTCAAATTGCAAGGCTCTGGCAAGTATCTGTGTTAGTCGCACCCCAAGTGTGGGCTCTGTTAATCTTTCTTCTTGAATCCTTTCCTGTGCTTGTACTAGTTATCTGGTCGTCTGTGCCAATATATTTAGAATTGCAATTTTCTCCTCGACACCTATTAGAAGTGTGTCGTATCAATCCTCTAACTTGTTCTAGGATTCTACCATAGATTCATGTATTCTATCCCCAATCTGATCAACGTCCCCATTTTTAGGGACCAATGGCATTACATCCTTTGATTTATCTGCATTTTTCTTCCTTTTGTGTTTCTTCATAGCTTCGACACCTCCCTTCCTTATTTTGGTGATAGAAGGGTTTGTATCAATATTTTAAAGCTCTTTGTTGTGATCATCTCGTGCAATAGGTTCATTTTCTTGTTTTTCCTCTCACTCTACCTCTTCCTCATCATCATCCTTATCTTTTCCAATTTATCCTTCGTGTTGTGATGTTTCCTCCTTTTTCTGATTACCTTTTTCCTCTTTCTCTAACATATTCATCCATTTTGTGGGCCACTGTTGTGCTTCTACATGGATATCATATTTTTTTACTGAATATGGTAGGGGATTCCATCTCTTCGTCACATCCTTGCGAGCCTGTATGTACATTTTGTGGAAGTCAGCCTTGAACTTCGTGACATATTGATATTGCTGGTATAGCCTTGGTGACAGATGAGGGTGTTGGTTCACAAACATGTGTAAATATATATGATATAACACAAAAAATATCATTTTTTCATGTGCTCACAATGGTTTATTTGTATACCATAGCGAAGCATATCGCGTGGCTTCACGCACATCTGAAATTACCGAAGGAAATTGTAAATCCTCTAGCTCTCTCCATGTTAGCATCGTTATTATTAAAATTAACCATGCATAATTGAATATGGTACCTTTCTCCTAAACCTCGCTGCAGTCATCTAGAAATTATCTACAAAGGTACATGGCCCAGTTGTACTAAACCTCATTGGCGCACTGAAAAAATAGTGTAACTACTATTGTAGGGACATCAATCACTCAACACTTTCTCATGATTTTCTCAGCTAGTATGTGTGTACTGAAGAAAACTCCCTATTCATTGATTGAGTTTATGTCATATCCCCGCTTTTCTTTTTTCAATCCGAACTTCTTCTTCATGATTTTATCTATTTCTTTATCATGGCATTTTCCAAAAAATTATTCTGTGGTGTTCCATCCTTGATACAGGGTTCTCATGATTCTCCATATCAACATTTCATCAATGGTGGTCCTCTTTTCCATCCAAAGGCATTCATCTTGCACAAACACGAAAAATTATCCTATAGAGGCCATGTTTCCAGGATTTCCATCGAAGTGTGCCACATTAAACATGTTCAATAACCCTAATCACAATAATCCATGTGCCCACTATCACAGCTCTAACATCCTCACACCATTATCAGGGTAGTATACCCACTTTAAATACTAGCCTGGCTTGAATTGTGGGTATTTATTCCTGTTATTGAAATTGGATTCTGCAAAATTTAGCTATGGAATTTTCCCAAGGATTTCTCTAGAAAACAACACTCATTCTGGAAATAGATGTGTGAAGGTGTCATATTTCACATCCTTCAAATCGTTTACAGGTTTTTATTTCAGTTTTCTACGTTGAATATATGATGCCAGAGGTGATCAAAATTATAAACCCTTTGTTTCCATTTGCACCTATAATACCTCATCCTCACTGTCTCTAACTGTTGTAAAACCAGCTCCAAAAATAGAAGAAAAGAGATATCAACGCCTTAGAAATAAGCCACTTCAAGGGGGCAACCTCCAATACATTACATGAATAAAAAATTCTTGGATGATACAAATTACAAAACCTCCTTTCTATATACAGGAGTCCATGGGTCCATAATGTAATCCTCGTGGGGCCACAATGTAATCCTAGCCGACCTAATAATAATAATTTAAGGGCACAATAATAAAAATATGGGGGTTACAGGGGTAAAATAATAACAATAAGGGGGTTACACTAACAACAATAAGGGACTATACTCGTAATATAGCAACCTAACATACCCCTCTCCTTCAAAAAATTGTTGTCCTCAACGCTTGAGTAGCTCTGGGTGCTTCTGTATAAAAATTCTCTTCCTCCCATGTAGAATCTTTAGTGGGTAAGTTCTTCCACTTGATGAGATACTCTGAAATTGATCGATTTCATAGCTGTTGAGTTCTTGTTTCTGCGACCGCTTCAGGTTCCAATATGATTTTTCCTTCCTCATCAAGTTCTGGTAGTATTGTTTGAACTGGAAGATTTTCACCTATAACCTTCTTTAAGCATGAAACATGGAAAATTGGATGCACTCATGAAGAAGCAGGAAGCTCCAATTTGTATGCCATAGTACCAATATTTTGCAACACCTTGTAAGGACCATAGTACTTTGGCGATAATTTATTATCCTTCTTAGCTTGCTTGAGGGACATTTGTTTATATGGTTGTAGCCGTAAAAATACCCAATATCCTATATCAAAACTTCTCTCGCTGCGATGTTGATCTGCCTGTTGTTTCATTCGATTTTGTTCCAAATTCAGGTTATCCTTTAAGAGTTGGAGAACTTCTTGCTGATGCTCGATGTGATCTTCCACTGCTTGAACCTTCGAATTTTCCCTTAAAGATGATGTGATGTATGGTGGATGATATCCATAAAGTGCCATAAATGGGGTCATTTTTGCTGCAGTATGGAAGGAAGTGTTATACCACCATTCAGCGAGAGGTAACCACTTGACCCATTGTGTTTGTTTATCAGATACAAAACAACGAATATATCCTTTCAAACATTTATTTACTATCTCAGTTTGACCATCAGATTGAGGATGATAAGATGAGCTATGAGCCAATTGAGTACCCAAACAAGAAAATAACTCCGTCCAAAAATTTCCAGTAAAAATGGGATCTCTGTCGCTCACAATAACCCTTGGGCTTCCATGTAGCTTTTGAATTCTGTCCATAAATGTAGTAGCAACCGTACGTGCTTTAAATGGATGAGATAATGCACAAAAGTGTGCATACTTGGTAAGTCTATCAACTACCACCATGATGACACTCTTTCCTTCGGACTTAGGTAAACCCGTGATAAAATCCATTGAAATCTCCTCCCAACGTTGACTTGGAATGGATAAAGGTTGTAGAAGTCCCGGGGTCTTAATTGTTTCCACTTTATTCTGCTGGCAAACCAAACATTCCGCCACAAACTTTTGAATATCAGATTTAAGGCCATCCCAAAAAAATTCTTTCTTCACCCTCTGGTAAGTTTTTAAAAATCCTGAGTGTCCTCCTAAAGGAGAAGTATGCAATTCCAGAAGAATCTTTTGTTTTAGTTGGGAATTCTTGCAAAGATATAAGCGATCTTTGTACCATAAGGAATCATTTTTCCAACTAAATGTATCAGATGTACTAGGATCTTGCTGCAACTTTTGAATGAGTGTCCATACTTCTTTTTCCTTCTTCCATTCATCTCTTGCTTCGGTTATCCAATCTGGTTGGATAATAGAAATGGCACAAAGCAATGCTTCCACCTCTTCATTCTTTCTTGAGAGTGCATCTGCAACAACATTAAGCTTTCCTTTTTTGGAGATTATTTCAAAGTCATAACCCAACATCTTTGTGACCCATTTTTGCTGCTCTTCTGAAGATAGTCTTTGTTCCAAAAAGTGTTTAAGACTATCATGATCAGTTTTTACCTTGAAGTGTCTTCCCATTAGGTAAGCTCACCATTTCTTTAGTGCATGCAGTATTGCTAACATTTCCTTCTCATAAATAGGTTTCTGTAAATACTTTCCTTTGATTGGACGACTTTCAAAAGCAATGGGTCTTCCTTCCCGCATTAAAACTGCACCAATTCCATTTCCTGAGGCATCACATTCCACAATAAAGGTTTTGTGAAGTCTGGCGTAGCTAAGACCGGTGTTAGGCACATTGCCTCTTTAAGATGTTCAAAGGCCTTAGTTGCTTCAGGAGTCCATGAAAATTCATCTTTCTTCAATAATGTTGTTAGAGGTGCTGCTATTCTCCCATAATTCTTAACAAACTTGCGATAATACCCTGTTAACCCGAGAAATCCTCGCAACTAATTTATGGTCGTGGGGACTTTCCATTCCTTAATGGCTTTAATTTTGTTAGGGTCTACTTTAACACCCTCGTGAGATATAATATGACCCAGATATTCCACCTCTTGTACTCCAAAGAAACATTTGGATATTTTTGCATATAATTGTTTCTCCTGCAATAGTTTGAGCACCCCGTCAACATGTTCAACATGATCCTTCCAAGACCTGTTGTAGATTAGTATATCATCAAAAAATACTAGCACAAATTTTCTAAGGAAGGGTTTGAAAATGGAATTCATCAACCCTTGAAATGTAGAAGGTGCATTGGTAAGGCCAAAAGGCATGACCAAAAATTCATAATGACCCTCCTGAGTTCGAAATGCTGTTTTTGGAATATCTTCAGTCTTCATTCTAATTTGATGATATCCTGAACGAAGATCCAACTTGGTAAAATAAATTTCTCCATGTAATTCATCCAATAATTCATCAATCACAAGAATGATAAATTTATCTTTAATGGTGAGCTTATTGAGCTCCCTATAATCTGGACACATTCGCCATGATCCATCCTTCTTGTGTACCAATACTACAGGAGCAGAGAAAGAACTTTGACTGGGTTGAACTATACCCGCCTCTAACATTTCTGCAATCATACGTTCAATTTCGCTCTTTTGGAAGTAAGGATATCTATAAGGCCTGATGTTTGGAGGAACACTTCCTGGAATCAAATGAATAGCATGATCATAATCACGAATAGGTGGGATTCCTTTGGGAGTTTCAAACACCTTGGAATGATTGTCCAAGACTTGTTGGAGATCTGCAGAAATAGATGATTTTGATGTCGGAACTTCTAGTGAGCATAATTGTGCAATTACGCCTCATTGTTCTTTATTTAGAAGCTTTGTCATGACATTAGAGCTTATTATCCTTCCCGGCTTCCCTTCAATACCCCGTAATTCGACTTCCTTTCCTTCTGAAAAAAATTTCAAGAAAAGTTCTTGAAAATTAAAAGCTACCGTCCCCAAAGATTGTAACCATTGTACTCCTAGTACAACATCAACACCTCCCATAGGAATGGAAAGTATTGGACTATTCAATACATATTCCCCCATGGTTAGCTTGATATTATGGCATTTTACAGAGCAATTTATAGTTCCTCCATTTGCAACCATCACTTGACATTCTGGTGCTGGGTATAGGAAACAATTTAATTCCTTGGCTACCTTACAATGAATAAAATTATTGGTGCTACCTGAATCAATCAACACTATTACCTTTCTCTTCTTGATTTGTCCTTTTATCTTGAGAGTTTGAGGAGTGGTAATTCCTGCCAGTGCATTACACGATATGGTTTGATTCATTTCTTCCTCTTCTGGGGCTGGTTCCTGGTGTATATCCTCTTCTTGTTCATTTTCTTCTTCCTCTTCACAATCTATGTAAAATAATTTCTTCTCAGCACACTTATGACCTTTAGTGTATTTGCTATCACAACTATAGCAAAGCCCTTTTGCTCTTTTTTCTTCCAATTCTTGTGGTGTCAACCTTGTAGGTTGTGGAAATCTAGGCGTAGTAATACTTTCTTCTTTATAGAAGTGAGTGGTAGGCTTCCTTGTCGCCATAATTTTACATTCAATTTTTCTTGCCAACCTGAATTCCTTCTCCAATGAATCAAGTTCCAAAATGCAAACTTCATGATGGATGTTATCCTTTAAAGTACCTATGAAGAGATCAATCTTGTGTTCCCCTAGAATATCAGTTACCCTTATATTCAATTTTTGGAAGTCCTCAATGTGCTCCCCAACTAAGTCGTTTTGTTTGAGATTTAACAATTGGCTAAAGAAGGTGTTGCTCTTTGTATCACCATAATGTGCTATCATTTCCTCCATAAAAATTGACCAAGTGACAATTTTTTTACGGGAGCAAAGCCATCAATACCATACAAATGTATTTTGTTTTAAATGTAAAGTTGTAATGCATACCTTTTGTGTTTTTTACACGTTATGGAGATCAAAATATTGCTCCATCTGTAGTATCCATGTTACAGGATCCTTTCCATCAAACTTCCTCATATCCATTTTTGGAATATGGTGGTTCTTCCCTCCAAAATTAGAGTTTATGAAGTCACGATTAACATTTATTTTGTTCTCATCATGAGTTTCCTCTACTATCTTTTCACCATTAGGAAACATTTCTTGTATCAACTTTGTCAAACCTTCCATGTCTGCTTTTAGATCATTCTTCATGTTCTCCATGTTGTCTTTCATTTTTTCATCGATCTTAGCTTCCACGTCATCCATCTTAGATTCCATGCCATCTATATTAGATTCCATGCCTTTCTTCAAACCATCCATATTATTCTTCAAACCATCCATCTTCGCTTCCATGCCTTTCTTCAAAACATCGATTTCATTTTTTGTTGCTCTTTGCGAGAGAGAAATTTGGTGCACTTGCTCTTGTAATTTTGATAGATCATGTTGCAATTCTTCATCTTCATGAGTCATAGTAGAGCTTTTTGAAGGCTTAATGGGTGTTGAATTATTTTTACGAGGCATTTTTTTTAACCCAATACTGATATATATTCTACAATATGCCCTTGGAATCAATTCAAATTGATTCTTCAAACAAGACTTATGCAATTCATAAAAAAATACACACCTTTTTCTTGATTTTGAGGAGCTCGATATTGAAATTGGATTATCTTTGTGATTTGCAGCTCTTCAATGTCTGAAATTGAGCACTGACGTAGCCTTCTGAATTATATTTCAAATTCCACAGGTCTGACTTGATTTGGATTCTCCAAGACAAAGTTATGTCCAATCTCCCACAATGAACTAATTATGGACTAGTTCAGTAGATCAAACTTGTACGAATTGCCACGTGTCACTGTTTCATGTTTTATCTTTGAAATTGATATACAAGAAACTACAGTCTGTGTACTTGCAACCTACTTTTACGGCACTCCAATATGATGCTCAGAGAGAGAGTTATGAATATTTTCCCATGATCACCTCTTTGAGATGAAATTCAGGAGCCTGAAAAAGCACTACCTTCCACACATCATATCTCCGAAAATATTGCGAACCAAGCTCTAAAATTTTGTGAAGAGTTTTCTCAGGATTTTAGATTTTTGCCCTAAAAATTTTGTATTTTGAACCTTCGTAGAAAAAAAATTATAGTGCAAATTCCATGATGACCTATTTAGATTAAATTGAGGAGCTTGCAAAAGGACCTAAATTCCACAGATCATATCTCCGAAAATATTGCAAACCAAGCTCTGAAATTTTTTGATGATGTTCCTCAAGATTTCGGCTTCGTACCCTAAACATTTCAGCTTCTGAAACTTTGTAGAAAAAACTTTATAGCGACAATTCCACAATGACCTGTTTGGAGCAGCGAAACCCTAGAATCCAAAGCTTTGATACCAAATGTTGTGAAAACAACTCCAAAAATAGAAGAAAAGAGATATCAATGCCTTATAAATAAGCCACCTATAGGGGGAAACCTCCAATACATTACATGAATGAACAATTCTTTGATTTTACAAATTACAAAACCTCCTTTCTATATATAGGACTCCACGGGGCCATAATGTAATCCTAGTGAGGCCACAATGTAATCCTAGCCAACCTAAAAATAATAATTTGAGGGCACAATAATAACAATATGGGGGTTACATGGGTACAATAATAATAATAAGGGGGTTACACTAACAACAATAAGGGACTATACTAGTAATATAGGGACCTAACACTAAGTTGTTTAGGTTCTTCAGCAAGTCTCTTGTCATGTTTCTTCTTGGTTCTTTGTTACTTATTTGGTTTGTTTCGTGGAGATATTTGGCTTTTTGCATCTGTTGATTCTACCATGGGAATTTCAGTCAGTGCTACAGGCGTATATGATGTTATGACATCTTCCATGATTCCTGATATAGCCTTCTCTTTTAATATACCAATGAAATCATCAGTATTGATACCGTAGTGCAACTTGTGCAACGCATCTGCACTTAGAAATGTTCGATCTCAGGACAACAAAGTGTCAAATATTCGTGGGACAAAAAATTTTGTAAAGGTTTTGAACTTCTAACCTCATCATTAGATCATATCCTATTCATATTATTTTAATTAACTACATATATTTCACTAGTTCCAATCCATCTCTCATCATAAATGCAACTTTCCATGCCTTTTAATAGCAAATTTCCCTTTTAATAGTCATATTTTTCTGGATACACTTTCACACATCCCAAAATGTAGTGAAGCAATCCTTCTTGAGAACTTAGACATACTCTATACTGTAAAGAACACCCCCTCTTACAATGTGGCTCCCTACATCGAAGCTCTTTCTCTACATCATAGTTTATAGTCTAGTGCATACTTTCAACTGCAGGTGGCATTAAGAATTTTCGCCTTTCTTCCTTAGAGTGAAGCTATAGGGTGTAATATCCCCAATTTTTAATTATTTTATTAGACATATGAAAATTCCTAAAGGTCAAGTGGACCCAAGGGAAAACAATTATTGTGGACATATGTTATTATTTTAAATTAAATAAAAATGGAAATTGAATTTTTGTGCAAAGACTAGAGTCTAATTAGAGATCAGGAATTCAAGTCCATGAGGATGGATAAGATTCCAAAGACTTCTCTAGATTATTAAAAAATCCTTCAAGAAAATAAATAAAATTTAAATATTATGTTGCAGGTAAATATCTAAAAAGATATTTCAATAAAGTGTAAATTTGGTGGGAAGAGGTGGAATAAAACTAGAAAGAGGAAAAGGCTAGTTTTAAAGTAATTTTGTGGAAAAAACGAAAGGAAAGCCTAGGAAAAAAGGAAAACAACATCCTAATTAACTGGACACAACTATGGAAACAATATTATGGGAAACCAGGATTAAATAATCCATTCTTGAGTAGACATGGGGTTTTCTACAGTTGGAAGGAATTGGTATCTACTCGAGGGGAGCTGTGGATAGAGAGCTCATGGTTGGGTGGAAAATAGTCTTACCAGAAGTAGTATATACGAATTATTAAATTTTGTTTTAATATTATGTTATTATAATGAAATTTATAGATGTGATGAGTTAGATAGAAAGATCTGTGATCAATTATATTCTGTGTTTTTAAGTAGTATGATAATTTTCTGTTAGTGATATATATCAAGGTCTGATATATTTGACATAAATTCCTATAATAGATATTGTTTAGTCCTGTATAGTTACACAAACAATTATAAGAATTATACCAAATCTCAGAATGTCTAAACCTCTATTATAGGTTTAAATATGAGGTTAGGTAGGATATAGTATTATTTTATATAAATATAAAAATAGATATATACATGAAAAGGAAAGTAAATTTAATGTATTTATTAATGTATCCATAATAGAAATTGAAAAGTGATACAGAATGCAAAAATTATGCTATCTTACTAAACATGAAATTAGGAAATTCAAATCATATCTTCTGATGTAATAAAATTAGTAGATTTTAGATATTTATAGTCACCATAGTATTATCTATGAAATGAACCACAGGTTCAATAGACTATAATACATGCAGAACTGTAAGAATCTTCTCGCTTTTGGAAATGAAGTATGTTTTATTATACTGAACCAAAGTAAGTGTGGAGACTTCCATGTATATAAATGTCAAAGTAAATATTGTCAAAATTCTATACAGAGTCTGGGATTCAATCCCATGAATTTAACTACATTATCACTTCAAAAATTGGTCATATTTCAAATTAGGAAGTCCTTAAGGAATTCTGGACCAACTTGTGCAAATCAAATCAGATGTCATTGTTAATGTATGACTTGAAGAGTTTTAACATTACGGTGTAATTGAGTAGGAAAGGAAAGAGTACCTACACATATATAAACTTAGATAAGTTAAGGAATGTCCTCATATTCAAGAGAAAAATAAATTTGTGAATATTTAAAGAAGTGATATGAGTAATTAAATATAGAAATGCTACCTACCTCATTTGAAAAGAATAGGAGAGTGAGTCTGCATATACAAAATTTGGAAACCAATTAAGTTGGGAATAAGGGGAATAAAATAATAAAAATAAACTACTACCTAGAGAGGGGAAGGGAGTACCTGAATTGGTTCAGCAGAATGCTTGACAAACCCTCAGAGACTGTGGAATAATTTGTACTCTTGCAAAAATTGGGGACAAATATAATTAGATCCTATTATGTACCATTCATAATATAAAATTAAATATCAAAAGGTATATATCTTCAATACAGTAAGGGTAAATTCAATTAAAAATGAATAAAAAGGAGCTTGAAAAATTTGAGAACAAATAAAATTATAATTTCATCATAATCATATGATGATTTCTGAGTCAAATCAGAAATAGAAATTTTGAAGATAAACAAATATCAAAATGAGTTCTAAGTCAACTCATGAACTGGAATGATGAGTATAAAAAGAGCCTCTAAGAGATATAGGTATTTCTCTAAATGTTACTCAGGTCAAGGACCAATGAAGAGTTACCTTCATATATATTCTAGAAGAGAATTGAAGTGCAAAATGAATGACAATCAATGCAATAAATTTGAGAAATATTTAATATTATTTCATGAAAGTTATATTCACTAAACAAACCCTACGTCAATTAAGAAGCGTACGCATGCCAGAAATTACGCTGCAACCACAAGGTAGAGTAGAGCTAGGTAAATTAACCAAAAATATATTCTAACGAAACCAATAAAATTATTTAATCAAATACTGTCGATACAGAAAAAAATACAGAGAACAGTGGAATAAGAATACTTGTACCTAGGAGGTATTTTGATGTCGAGAAGAGAGCAATTTGGTATGAATTATCGTAAAGGGAAAAGTCCCCAATTTCAGTAGAGTTGTAGATGAATACTTCATGGTAACGAATGGAATCTCCAACCTGCATCCAAAATAAAAAAAATAAGTAAATATTATTACAAAGAATCCGAAAATAATAACCGGAGGGTAAGTCTAAACACAAGATTGAGATAAAATACCATCTTATTCATACAATTGAAAATAATGAATAGAAACTAACACCAAAAGAACCTTAATGTAATTAGGAACCATTCAAGAGTACACTGAACTTGAAATAGAGGGTAACTGGGTGAATTTCTCACTTTGTATACATCCATGAATGGCTAAATTTCGGTTTGCGTGCACCTGAAAATGATATGGGAAATGAACACCTTCATAAAACTTAAACCCTAAAGAAAAATGAACCATTTACATCCACAATGAGTAGATACGTAATTTTTGTATAGTATAATGATTCGAAAAGTTACATTAAGAAATAAATACATAACAGAGATCTTATAGCCAAAATGCTACGTAAAAATGAAGTATTACCTAATCCTCTCGAAGACGTAATGAAAACCATCAATGTTATATGTCATGGGTATGGCCGAAATCAATGAAAGGTTTCGATCCCTTTGAGATGAGGGTTTTAGGAGGAACCAGAGCTGGAACAAAAGAAATTATAGTGCCAAAATAATGAGAACACAAAATTAGTGTAGAATGAGAGTTAAGTTGAATTAATGATACGATACAATCAAAACCGTCCCCGTGTAAAGAATCAAGCGAGGGAAATCGAGAGGTAAAGTCTCGAGAGCCATGTGATGGCTTTAATGAAATCAATACAATTCATAAATGAGAAAAATCCCGAAAGGATAAAAATGAATTAAAATGTCTGACTTAGAATCCTACGAATAACTATCTCAATCCCAATTACAATAAATGCATGGAAGTATATGAAACTCTGTTATTTTAATGCATATTATAGCTTAATTATTTGGCAATCCACGAGGGATATGAAATTCCATGTTAAATCCAGAATGGATGAATACATGACATGTATTAGTTATGTTATACCATGTTAATAATCCCACGCAAGACGGGATAAATCAATACACAATTGGTATTTTAATGATAATTGTACATACGATGTTGACCTAAAAATTTTATCTTCTATACATATTATATAGTGGAGTATGTAGTAAGGATTGTGAAGGTGTAATAATATCGAATTCATTCTAATGATTGAATGAATCACTTATGGATAGTAAATGTTAAACACATGCATGGTAAACAAGGAAGTAAACACAGAAGGAGAAAGATAAGCGTGATTTATTTTATTATTCACCATAGATGTACATTTATATCATGTTAGTGTGACCCTTAGATTCCCATTCCAAGTGGTCCCCTGGACTCCATTTGTCCATTCACCTTCCACACCTACCCATTGAGGATTAGGTTTCCAAAATTCCCCCCCTTAATCGGAAGGGGTATGTGTGAGTCTAAGAAGAGAGTTGTAACAAAAATGCATAGTATGCATGGTTGCACTTAGGTTGAATAAGCTCTCTGAAATGTTGGCATAAAGAGGTGGTTTAAGGATGACCACTAATACTCAAACGCTTATTGCAGTTCCCATAACTCTTCCATATCTAGCAAGAAGATGAGGGCTTCTGCTACAGGAAGTATCCCTCATATTTGAAGAGGGATAACTTCAACCTAGAAGAAGGGAGGTCTACAACCTATGATGGTTTAAGGATGACCACCAACACCGGAATGCTTAATGAATTTCCCTGAACTCTACCAAAGCTAGCAAGAAGCTAAAGTCTTCTGCTAAAGGAAGTGTCTCAAATTCTTTGAACATGAAGAATATGAACCTCGTATAGATGGTTTAAGGTTCTCCATCAACCAAAGGCATGCTCATGGGAATCCATGTCTTTAGCTACAATTTTGAGTCTGGAATGACAAGTTGTGGCTTAGGCTCCCTTGAACTGTTGTGTCTCTAGTTACAACTCTGAATCTAGAAAGACATGTTGTGGCTTAGGCTCGCTTGATGTGACTTTGAAGCTTGTAGATGAACACCATCTTCCCCCTTGTCAAGTACAAGGTGAGAATATGGCGAAAACTCAACTACAAGTTTGTTCAATATTTTAGAAATTTTTTTGATATGGCACTTAAACATCTTCTTGGTTGTTGATTCCCATTTTCAAGAAGCGATCCATCCAAGATAAATCTTTGTTCTTATAGGAGGATTTTTTCTAAATCATCTATGTGAAGAATGGGTGTTTCGACCACAGTGATTGCATGGGTGAATATCAAAACAACGATCTTTCATATGGCCAACGCGATCACAATGTTCACATTTTACAATTTGTTGTTGTTGTTGTAGAAAAGGAGCAGGGTCTGGAACAGCTAAAGGTGAAAAGTCATAAAGAAATATAGCACTATGAAATTTGATGGGCTTGGAGTAGTCCAGAATATGAAAGGAAAACTCCTTTTCATATCCACCACCTGTTCCATGCATGTTGTGGACAATCTCTTCTGAAGGTCTGATGATGGGCTTGGGAGGTGCATCATGAGCTTCTGCATTGGCATACAAATCTTTTTTTGAACTAGGCACTGAATGTGAATCAATTGCAACATTGTTGAATTGTTGCTTATCGGAGTCTATTTCAATGTTCTGAACAGAAATAGGTTCAAAATGTAAACTCTTTTTCTATAGCTCCTCTTTTTGTAATTGAGATTGATGCTGCAGAAACTTGATATTTTCATGTGCATCTTGTAAACAACTATGCATATCAGTGAGAAAATCCTTGTTTATTATGACTGTATTATCCATAGTAGATAGTATCACATTGTTTAGTAGCTCTAACTATCCAAAAAGAGGAACCATTTTCCAACAAATCAATTCAACCAATAGTAGAATAATGAGGAAATTATCAAAGTCACAAATAGTCACATTCTTCAGTGCTAAAAACAGTTATAAGAAAATCGACTGCATCGTTCATATAAAAAAAACCAAAATACTAATAATATGTAGATGCACACCACTAGAGAATTTCACATAATTTTAATCAGCCAATTCCCATGGGAAAAATATATATGAAGAATATGTGCATAAGAGCCCACTGATTCCTTGGGAAGAGAAGAATTATGACATAGGAAGTCAAAATCAAAGTCTGTTTGAAGAGAGAAATTGTGACTTCCACTTATAAAGAATTTTCTTCTAACATTCACCAAAGATTTTCTTCCATGGTTTACTTGGCATTCAAAACTGCAAGGCTCGCTATACTCTTCCTTTCAAAAATGAGAATAATCTTGATTGACTATAGTAAGGTAGATGTGATAACACATGAGTCTCTCCCAACACTCTTTCGGATAGCAACAATATAGAGAGTTTGTAAACGTCAAGTTGTCATGGACTGATATGGCCTGCAAGATTTGGTTCACATGTAGAGAATGATGGGAAATATAGCAGAACCATCAGCTTGTGGGAGAAACATTGGTAAGGTCCCAACGATAGCCTTGATAAAATATAATATGGGATTTTCAACGAGGGAAAGTTGATAATGCACAATCAAGTCGCTAAAAGTATAATAAAAGTATATTAGGGAGAAAATAAAAGGAATATATGTTGAATTAGGAATACAAATGGAATTAAAATGTTAAAAGTATAATATACAAATTTTATTATTTTAGAGTTAGCATAAGTAGCATAAATTCCATTATAGTAAAATCAAGGAGTAAGGAGATGTATAAAATTTTAAGCTTCCAATAAAAGCAACTGATGCAAAATATTGGACTTAAATTCTTCAATAGAAAGGTAAACATAAAAAAACTAGATGAATACATCAAAGAGCTATGAAATACATTCCTTCATTTTATTGCAGTTACTCTTTATACTGTAAAAAGAAAAAAATTTGTGGAAGTGGAGTTGTTACAAATGGTATCAAAGCCCAAGTTAAAACACTGGGTATTTATGTGTCGTCAGACAGAAAATTTAAAATCCCAAATTTTATTGCTACAAAAATAATTAAGAAAAAAAAAATCATTGCCCTAACTTAAATTATGTGAACAGTGAATTAGCGAAGAAAATTACAACTAAAAATATGAGCAAAGGGGATGATTTTTATGTAGACCTTGGTGGTGCAGAAAATCCACCAGATCCAAATGATTTGTTGTTGGCTATGATGTGGGAAATGCAACAAGAAATTATTCAGCTGAGAACCAGTAATGAAAGATTGTTTCAAGCCAACGAAGAGCAACAAAGGTTGATCAAAGTATTAACCTCCAGGTCTAGTGAAAAACATGAAGGCTCCGACAAAAATAAAAGGGAAGCTAAAACCAACTCAAAAGGATCTGAGGAAGGTGAGGCCTCTGGAGATTGGTCTAGAAAGAAAAAGGAATTTCAAAGAGAATTCAAAAAAATTAAACCTCCTAGTTATGACGGTGAAAAAGAGGAGGATTGAGAAGTTTGGATTCTAAATATGGGGAAATACTTTAAAGTTTATGAATATGGAAGTAACCTGAATTCTAGATTGGCTATTTACCAACTACAATGTAAGGCAACCTTGTGGTGGGAAGAAATTAAAAGGGTACATGTTCTAGATGAGAAAGTTGTCACTTTGGAATATTTCCAAAGTAAATTTAAATCGAGATATTTGAATGAAAGATACTATGATGATAAGGCCAATGAGTTTCATGAGCTGATATTGGGACAACTCAAAATAGATGAGTTCGTTACCAAACTCACCAATATTCTTCATTATTTATCTTATATTAGATAATATAAAGTTAAGGTAGAGTGATTTTTAAACTACCTTGCTACTATATACAAGGAAAGGATATAATTTGATAATCCCAAGATAATGGATGAAGCTGTGCACAAAGCAAGACTGTGTTATCAGCAGTTCAAAGGCAGAAACGATCAGCTGAAAAATTGGTAGAACAAAGAAAAAGGAAAAGGTGACTCTATTAGAAAAAGAGTAAAACCAGCATACTTGAAAAACTCTGGGAAAAATCATCAAAGGAAGAATTTTATCAAAACTGGAGAAAATAAACCAGCCCAATCCCAAACTGGATCTAAACAGATGGATTTAAACAACAAGAAATAAAAAAATGTAGAAATGAAGGAACCATTAAAGTGTTGGGGTTGTGGAGAACCTCATCTGTTAATATATTTTCCTCATCGAACAGTTCAAAATATTTGAGTGTTGAGAGAGGAAACTACTGTAGATGATGTGGCAAGAAACATTCCAAGAATCAGTGTTGCCCTCGAAAACCACAAAGCTGAACATCAATCAACCATGGTCGAAATTGAAGGTTTGATTGATGAACAACCTATTTCTATTTTGATATACCCAAGAGAAAATTTAAGTTACATTAGTCCTCAGATGGTGGAAAAGTGAAAATTAATATCAGAAAAAGTTCAGCAAGCATGGTTGGTTCAGTTAGCTACATGAACAAAAATAAAAGTAACCATAAATTACCAAAGGTTTATGTAAATTTATTTGCGTACAAAACTAAACTGAATTTAAATATTTTTCCTCTTGGTTGCTATGATGTATTAGTGGGAATGGACTAGTTACAAAAACAAAAAGCAATAGTTAATTGTTTAGATAAAACAATACATTATATAGATGATGAGGGAAAACCAACGATAGAGAAAGGAAAACTTGAACCAATATCAATAAGGAATATTTCAACACTATAGTTAAAAATAATATCAAGGAAAGGTTGTCAAGTATATGTTGTAAAAGTGGAGGAATTGAGACAACAAGCTGAAAGAGAAGCAGTAGAAAATTTACCAATAATCAGAGAGTTCGAAGATGTGTTTCCAGATGAAATTCCGCAACTACCTCCTAGAAGAGAAATTGGTTTTTTTAATTGAATTAATACTTGGAGCTACCCCTATCTCTAGAGCGCCATATAGAATGAGTACCCGAGAGTTGTTATAATTAAAGCTTTAATCACAAGAGTTTTTGGACAGAGGACATATCCATCCAAGTGTGTTTGCATGGGGAGCACATATATTGTTTGTTAAAAAGAAATATGGTACATTCAGAATGTGTATAGACTACCGACAACTGAATAAACTGACTATAAATAATATATATCCTCTACCAAGAATAGATGATTTATTTGATCAAGTGAGAGGAGACACTATTTTTTCAAAGATTGATTTAAGGACATTCTATCATCAATTGAGAATTAAGGATGAAGATATAAACAAGACTGCATTCAGAACTAAATATGGACATTATGAATTTGTAGTTCTACCTTTTGGGTTGACTAATGCACCTGCTACCTTTATGCGTCTAATGAACAATGTCTTAAGTAAGTACCTAGAAAAATTTGTTATGGTGTTTATTGATGACATTCTAGTGTATTCCAGGAATGAATAAAAACACAAAGAAAATCTTATAATTGTCTTGAAAATAGTTAAAGAACATAAGTTGTATGCCAAACTTAGCAAATGTGAATTCTATAAGGATAAAATTCAGTATTTGGGTCATGTAATTTCAGAAAAAGGATTGGAAGTAGACCCAGAAAAGATACAATCTATCATGGATTGGCCCATTCCTACTGATGCTCTAGCCATAAGATCCTTCATCTGAATTTCAGGCTATTAGAGAAGGTTTGTAGAAGGATTTTCAGCTTTAGCATATCCTATTACCTCTCTACAGAATAAAGGAGTGAAGTTTGAATGGACAACAAAATGTCAACATAGTTTTGAATAGTTAAAAATTATACTAACAACTTCTCCGATTTTGAATATTGCCAATCCAAACAAAGAATTTGTAGTTTGTACATAATGTTATGCAAAAGTATTAGGAGGAGTATTGTTACATGAAAAGTCAGTCATAACATATGAGTCAAGAAAATTAAAGAAACATGAACAAAATTACAGTGTGTATAACTTAGAGTTAGCTATTGTGATACATGCTTCGAAGATGTGGATAAATTATTTATTAGGAAAGAAGTGTAGAAATTCTATGAATAAATCACTTATTCAACCGAGATTATCCTGGTTACACACTATTTGATCTTTATGCATAACACATAACCTCTTCTACCATTGATCATCAATTTGCGGAATCATAAACAATCGCATGTGCACATTAAAACATCAAACATTCACACATATATAAACACAGGATGTACCGGGGAAAGCATGCAGCCAAAAACCCCTGCTATCTATATATTATAATGATAGAGAACATGTAACAATACATAGCACAATACTCCTCACAAGTATCTCAGTACTATCTCCACATGCTACACACAAACTAGCTCAGATCTGAACAGGTCACGGGTTCCAATCTCCTCCACTGTTTGCCTGCCTCTACTGCGCAATCCAAGATGGTGTAATGTGAGATCCAAGTTCGAATCCCACCAAGATGTATTGCACAATCCTCATTGGCAATCTCAATCAATGATTGTGCAAATCTCATGCACAGCTATAGTCACAAATAATAGTACACTCACCCTTTCTCCTACCTCTTCCACTGGTCTCCACTGAACTTTCCATGCACTACAGTCAACTGATGTGTTCTTTAGTTGAATTATGAGTTAATAATTAGTGAATTAAATAATATTTAATTCACATCACTCATCTCTAGTTTATTAGTCAGTTTAACTAAATACAACTAGTTCAACTAAGTTAAACCGAACACAACTCCACCAACTGTCTCATCAACTCCACCAAACTCCGCCACTTGAGTTCTAACTGAAGTCAACCATGCAATAGCTCAACCAAACCCTAGGAATAGCGTAATTCCTTTGTTAGCTGCATGGGCCACATCCATAGCTCAAACTGAAGTGCTGCAAGAGGATAAGATAATGTTTATAGTCTAAATATTATTAAGGGTTAATAATATTTGACTTTCCCATTTTTAGACTGGCAGTCTAAAAATAGACTTCGCCCAATATCTAAAAATAGAGGTCCATATATTTTTAGCAACATGACCAATCATCCATAAATAGCAACCTGCAACTCATAGACCATGATCCATATGTCTAAAAATAGACTTTGCGCCAAAAATAGCCTGCAGGCCCACTTAGTGAAGGTGACTTCATTTCACTAAGCTCCATCATCTTGTTGCATTTTCAACACTCCCTCTCAACAAGATATGGATTATCTGCAACCCCTATCCTTCCTCTGTGGTATTCGAATTTTCTCCTCGTGAGCGCCTTCATCAAGATATCAGCATCCTGATCCTCCGTGGGAATGTAAGGAAGTAACATGACTCTCCGTTGCAGAAAATATCTGATATGATGGTATCTGATGTCGATGTGTTTGGATCTATCATGAAATACTGGATTAGCCGAGAGTTTGATGCAACTCTAGTTATCACAATATATCACAGTAGGCTCCAAGTGTGACCCGAACAACCCGACCAGGATCTTCCTCATCCATATAGCCTCGCATGCAGCCAAACTCGCTGCCATATACTCGGCCTCTGCTGAACTAAGTGCCACGGATCTCTGCTTCCTGCTGTACCAAGAAATTGTTGTCGATCCAATGCTGAAAATCCCTCTAGATTTTCTCTTTCGGTCCGTTGGGCTCCCTGCCCAATCTGCATCTGTGAAGTCACAAAGCTTCACCTCATCCTCCTGTCTATACCATAAGCCATATCCCGAGGTGCCTCTAAGATAACGCAATACATTCTTGCCTTCCTTCCAGAAGAGCTTGGTAGGCTTAACCATAGCTTTTGAAAGCTGGTTAACTGCATAGCATATATCGGGTCGTGTATTGACAAGATACATAAGCGACCCCACCAACTGTCGATAGACAGTGGCATCCACTACCTCCGCTGAAGTAGCATCCTCCTTCCTCCAACCACCAGGAAGAGGAGTGTCAACAGGCTTGCAGCCATGCATGTTGAACCTCTCCAGAATCTCCCGAGCATACTTGCTCTGAGAAACAAATAGTCCACCACTGCGCTGCCAAATCTCCAATCCCAGGAAATAATGAAGGAGGCCCAAGTCCTTCATCTCAAACTCTCTAGCAAGATCCTCCTTGCATGAAAGTATCAACAGCTCATCACCCATCAAAATCATATCATCTACATACAGTACAATGATCAGCAGCTTCCCCTCCACCACAATCTGGTACAGGTTAGGATCCGCCTCACTCTTGGAAAATCCAAGCCCGGTGAAATAACTGTCAATCCGTGCATACCAAGCACGAGGTGCTTGCTTCACCCCGTACAGTGCTCTCTTGAGTCGGCACACATGCGACTCACTGCTGAAGATCTCGAAACCTTCAGGCTGCTCTATGTACACCTCCTCCTCAATGACTTCATTGAGGAACGCAGTCTTCACATCCATCTGATGGATGTGCCATCCCATCTGCGCTGAGAGAGCTAGGATCGTCCGTATGGAAGAGTACCTTGCGACAGGTGCAAAGGTCTCCTCATAATCGATCCCCTCGATCTGTGAGAAGCCACGGGCGACAAATCTCGCCTTGTACTTCTCCACACTCCCTTCAGCCACCTGCTTCACTTTGTAGATCCATCGCGAACCCACCACTGATTTCCCCTCTGGTCTTGGGACAATCTCCCATGCACTGTTTCTGACAATCGAATCATACTCTTCCACCATGGCATCTACCCATGCGGGGTCCTCCACAGCTTCCTCGAAAGAGGATGGCTCTGTCACGACACATTTGCTCACAAGAGCCATGTATCCAGTGTACCGGTCCAGTGACTGTCTCTGTCTGCGCTGTGCTGTAGGTGGTCCTACAACCTTCTCTGCATCTTGAGCCAGTCGCTCAGCTTCTGTAGTGCGCTTCCGCCCTCTGATGGTTGGCGCTGCATGAGTGGTCTCTACCACTCCATGAACTTCCTCTTGTGGCTGATCCACATCCTGAAGCTCATCCTTAGGAACTAATAGCTCCTCATCTGCATGCAAGTGTGGCTCCCTCTCAAGCGAACACTTCATGGCTTTCTCCTCCTGAAATTTGATATCCCGTCGCACAACAGTCTTGCGACTCTCTGGAAAATACACACGATAGTTGTGGGGCATATCAATGTACCCCATAAATATCCCAACCTCTGCGGTCGGCTTCAGCTTCTTCCTGGCATCCTTCGTCACATGCATGTAGACAGGTGAACCAAAAATCCTCAAATGGGAAATATCAGGCCTCTTGCCAGAAAATGCCTCCTCTGGTGTACTCATGCCAAGTATCTTGTGAGGACAATGGTTCTGCACATATACTGCAGTATTTCATGTCTCCGCCCACAAGTGAATGGGTAGGCCCTGATCATCCAACATCGCCCGTGTAGCACCGATCGGTTTCTATTTTTTCCGTCAAAGAACCTCGTCTTCCCATCGTGGTTATGGGGGAGCTGCGTGAGCCTTCACCAGCTTCCCCGATTCTTTCTCAACTAGTGCCTTGAACTCGCAGAACTTTGAGTATGTCTTGCTCTTCTTGTGCATGAAGAAGATCCAGCACTTACGAGAAAAATTGTCAACAAATATCACATAGTACCTGTGCTTTACTGTCGAAGCTACTGAGAAAGGTCCACACACGTCTGTGTGAATTCTCTCAAGGATCGTCGTGGCGCGACCATCCTTCTCGTGAAAGGTGGCTCTCACAAATTTTCCTAAGGTACACCCCTTGCACTGATCTGATCGCGCAAGAGTGCCCTTAGGAAGCCTGGAAGAGAAATTTGTCAGCAAAGATTCTCTGCTCCATGGTGAAGGTGGGCTCAATTCCGTGCTGTACCGACCATCATCCCAAACTCGGGCCACTTCTCCCGCCTTACATGCTATCATTGTGTGCCCATCTATTTGCAACTCCGATAAAGGTTCTGACTCGAACCCCTATCTTCCGGTTTCTCTAGTATCTTCCGGGTTTCTCTAGTTGTCTTACTACGCAGGAAAGCCTTTCCCTCGCTGAAGACAACATCATATCCCTTGTCTTCTAAAATCACCACAGAGATCAGATTCTTCTTCAATCCTGGAACATGCATCACATCCTTCAATATGAAGGGTTTACCAGACTCCCTCTCAAAGGAAATGGTACCGATACCGGTCGCACTGTATCTACCATCATCGCCCATCTCGATGTGCACTCCAAGATCTTTCTCATCCAGATCAGCAAACAAATCTCGATCTCCTATCATGTGAAAAGACGCACCACTGTCCAAGAACCACATTGATCCCAGCACACTTGAGACCAAGCATGCGATCAGCAAAAAATCTAACTCAAACTGCGAGGCTAAGGCCTCTCCCGCTGCAGATCTAGCAGCATGCTTATTTTTCTTCTTTTGCGGACAATTTGTGGCATAATGTCCGTGCTAGTGACAGTGAAAGCACTTCACCTTGGACATGTCCTGCTTCTTGCCTTTCGCACCGGAATGAGAAGCTTTCTTGCTCTTCCCTTTCTTTTCTTTGGCAGCCAAGGCGCAATTTTCTTCATCAGGTGCCTTTGATGAAGATTCGTCCCTGGTACTCCGCCTTATCTCCTCTTGCATAAGATCTGACCAAAGTCGCTCCCATCCTAGAAATTTCTCCCGACCATTGACAGAGTCCTGATAGGAATGCCAACTCTTCGGGAGTCTGCGAGGGCCAAGCTCACTTAATTTCTGGCACCGTTACCACCCCCCACACTTCCCATCTCATCCCTGCATTGGGTGAACCTCATGAGATACTTGGGCATGATGTCGCCCTTCTCCATCTTTATGTTCCTGAGCTTATCCTTGAGCGCCAACTTCCTTTGGTCACTCTTGATTTGGAATAGATCCGTCAAGGCTTTCCACATTGCGAATGGAGAAGCCTTACCATGTAGGCTAGACACAATGTGATTCTTCACGCCCTCCAACAGAATCCTTCGACATTTTGCTTGCTTCTTTTTCCAAGCTTCAACAACAGCAGCATCAGTAGAAGTAGGCTTTGGAATTTCTTTCTCAATGAACTCCAATAGCCCATTGTCATCTAACACAGCCTCCATTCTATCCTTCCATGCGATATAATTTGAGCTACCCTCAAGGGCATACTCAAGTCGCAATCCGTTGAAAGACATTTTCAGCTACGACACCAAGAACACAATTCTGCAAATTCGAATTTCCACCAGCTAAAAACTCAACTGTTTTAATGTTTGTGAGAACACCGTATTTTTAATACAGAGATCGAATGTGTGGGCATTTACTTGATCTCTCACCTTTCAAGGAAAGGATGAATCTAGAGGCTACCTGGCCCGATCACAGACTCTGCCTATAGAAATAAAATGTAATCACTGCGATCGCTCTGATGATCAATAATGCTCTGATACCATGTAGAAATTCTATGAATAAATCACTTATTCAACCGAGATTATCCTGGTTACACACTATTTTATCTTTATGCATAACACATAACCTCTTCTACCATTGATCATCAATTTGCGGAATCATAAACAATCGCATGCACACATTAAAACATCAAACATTCACACATATATAAACACAAGATGTACCGGGGAAAGCATGCCTAAAACCCCCGCTATCTCGTATATTATAATGATAGATAACATGTAACAATACATAGCACAATACTCCCTACAAGTATCTTAGTACTATCTCCACAATCCACATGCCACACACAAACTAGCTCGTATCTGAACAAGGTCACTTGCTCCAAATCTCCTCCACTGTTTGCCTGCCTCTACTGCACAATCCAAGATGGTGTAATGTGAGATCCAAGTTCGAATCCCACCAAGATGTACTGCGCAATCCTCATTGGCAATCTCAATCAATGATTGTGCAAATCTCATGCACAGCTATAGTCACAACTGATAGTAGACTCACCCTTTCACCCACCTCTAACACTTGTCTCCACTGAACTGTCCATGCACTGAGTTAACCGATGTGTTCTTTAGTTGATTTATGAGTTAATAATTAGTGAATTAATTAATAATTAATTCACACCACTCATCACTAGTGTATTTATCAGTTAGACTAAATACAACTAGTTCAACTAAGTTAAACCGAACACAACTCCACCAACTGTCTCATCAACTCCACCCAACTCTGCCACATGAGTTCTAACTGAAGTCAACCATGCAATAGCTCAACTAACCCTTAGGAAAAGCGTATTTCCTTCTGTCAGCTGCATGTGCCACATCCAAGCATCAAACTGAAGTGCTCTAAGAGGATAAGATAATGTTTATAGTCTAAATATTATTAAGGGTTAATAATATTTGACTGTTCTATTTTTAGCCCGGCAGTCTAAAAATAGAAACTGCCCAATGTCTAAAAATAGAGGTCCATCTATTTTTACCAACTCGACCAATCATCCATAAATAGCATCCTGCAACTCATAGATCATGATCCATATGTCTAAAAATAGACATAGTCTAAAAATAGACTTTGCGCCAAAAATAGCCTGCAGGCCCACTTAGTGAAGGCGACTTCATTTCACTAAGCTCCATCATCTTGTTGCATTCTCAACAAGAAGTGTATTTTGATGACAAATCACATAAGTTTGAAATAATTTTTCACACAACCTAATTTAAATGCCAGGAAAGCTAGATGGTTGTCCTTCATTTGTGAGTTTTACATGGAGATCAAACATATCAAAGGAAATGAAAATAATATTGCAGATGCTTTAAGTAGGAATGCTCTTAAAAATTTGAATAGTATTGGGAGTAGTGAAAATTTTGACACTGAAGGATTGATCCAAGAAGTAATGAGTCAAGATCCAAACCATGAAAAACTCCAAGAAAAATTACAGAAAAATCAGATAGTGGGATATACTCAAAACCATAAAGGATTGATTTGTTATAAAAATAGATTGTACATTCCCAATTTGAGCTCATTAAAAAGTCAAATTTTAGATGAGTATCATAAACAACCCTATGCAGGACACCCGAGGTATCGGAAATTGATTTCAGCCTTGAGAAATAATATGTTTTGGCTAGGTATGAAAAAGGATGTGGCTAATTATTTAGCTATATGTTTGGAATGTCAATAGGTAAAAGTAGAGCATTAGCATCCAACAAGATTGTTGAATCCTTTACCCGTCCTAGAATGGAAGTGGGAAATAGTTTCCATAGATTTTATAACTCGATTTCCAAGCACTAAATACCAACATGATTCTATAATGGTATTTGTAGACACATTGACAAAAATTGCACACTTCTTACCAGTACAATCTACTTTTGGTACAACTCAAGTAGCTAATGTGTTTATGAAAGAGATTGTAAAGTTACATGGTATTCCTAAAATGATCATATCAGAAAGAGATGCAAAGTTTACTTCATATTTTTGGAAGACCCTTTTTAGGGGAATGGGTACCAAATTAAACTTGAGCACCATATATCATCCCCAAACCAATGGAAAAAATAAAATAACAAACTAGATTTTAGAAGACATGTTGAGAATGTATGTTATCGACACACCTACAAGGTGGGAAGTCTTTTCGCGTCTGGAAGAATTTGTTAGGTCCCTATATTACTAGTATAGTCCCTTATTGTTGTTAGTGTAACCCCCTTATTGTTATTATTTTACCCTTGTGACACCCATTTTATTATTATTGTGCCCTTAAATTATTATTTTTAGGTCGGCTAGGATTGCATTGTGGCCCACTAGGATTAAATTATGGCCCCATGGACTCCTATTTATAGAAAGGAGGTTTTGTAAATTGTATCATCCAAGAATTTTTCATTTATGTAATGTATTGGAGGTTTCCCCCTCGAATTGGCTTATTTCTAAGGCGTTGATATCTCTTTTATTCTATTTTTGGAGCTGGTTACACAACATTTGGTATCAGAGCTTTCGATTCTAGGGTTTCGCTGCTCCAAACAGGTCATTGTGGAATTTTCGATATAACTTTGTTTCTACAAAGTTTCAAAAGCTGAAATTTTTAGTGTGCAAAGCCAAAATCCTAAGGAAGATTGTCTAAAAATTTTAGAGCTTGGTTCACAATATTGTCGGAGATATGATCTGTGGAAGTTAGGTATTTTTTCAGGCTCCTAAATAGGTCATCGTGGAATTTGCGCTATAACTTTTTTTATACGAATGTTAAGAATCTAAAATTCATATGGTGCGAAGCTGAAATCCTGAGGAAACCTATAAAAAAATTTAAGAGCTTGTTTCGCAATATTTTTGGAGATATGATCTGTGGAAGGTAGTGCTTTTTCAGGCTCCTGAATTCCATCTCAAAGAGGTGATCGTGGGAAAATTTCAATAACTCTCTCTCTGGGCATCAGATTAGAGTGCCGTGAAAAGTGGTTGCAAGTACACAGAATGTAGACTCTTGGCTATCAATTTCAGAGACAAAGGATGAAACAAAGGCACGTGGAAATTCATACAATTTCGCTCTACGGAACCAGTCCATAATTAGGTCATTGTGGGAGATTGGACACAACTTTGTCTTGGAGAATCCAAATCAGGTCAGACCTATGGCATTCGAAATATAATTTAGAGGGCTAGTTCAGTACTGAAATTTAGATATTGAAGAGCTGAAATCACATATATAATCCAATTTCAATATCGAGCTCCTCAAAAGAAAGAAAAAGGTGTGTATTTTTTTCCAAATTTCATAATTATTGTTTGAAGAATCAATTTGAATTGATTCCAAGGGCATATTGTAGAGTATATATCAGTATTGGGTTCTAAATAATGGCCCCAAAAAATAATTCAACACCCATTAAGCCTTTAGAAGGTTCTACTATGACTCATGAAGACGAAGAATGGCGACATGACATATCAAAATTACAAGAGCAAGTGCAACAAATTTCGCTCTCGCAAGGAACAACAAAAAAGGAAATGGAAGTTTTGAAGAAATGCGTGGAAACTAAGATGGAAAGTTTGAAGAAAGGCATGGAAGCTAAGATGAATGGTTTGGAAGCTAAGATGGATGGCATGGAAGTGGGCATGGAAGCTAAGATGGATAACATGGAAGCTAAGATCGATGAAAAAATGAAAGACAACATGGAAAACATGAAGAAGGATCTAAAATTAGACATCGAAGGTTTGGCAAGGTTGATACAAGAAATGTTTCCTAATGGTGAAAATATAGTAGAGGAAACTCATGATGAGAACAAAATAAATGTTAATCGTGATTTCATAAACTCTACTATTGGAGGGAAGAACCACCATATTCCAAAAATGGATATGAGGAATTTTGATGGAAAGGATCCTGTAACATGGATACTATATATGGAGCAATATTTTTATCTCCATAATGTGCAAAACACACAAAAGGTACGCATTGCAAATTTACATTTAGAACAAAATACATTTGTATGGTATCGATGGCTTTGCTCCCGTAAAAAAATTGTCACTTGGTCAATTTTTACGGAGGAAATGATAGCACATTATGAGGATACAAAAAGTAACACCTTCCTTAGCCAATTGATAAATCTCAAACAAAAGGGTTTAGTGGGGCTGCACATTGAGGACTTCCAAAAATTGAATATAAGGGTAACTGATATTCCAGAGGAACACAGGATTGATCTCTTCATAGGCACTTTAAAGGATAACATCCAACATGAAGTTCGCGTTTTGGAACCTGATTCATTGGAGAAGGCATTCGGGTTGGCAAGAAAAGTTGAATGTAAAATTATGGCGACAAGGAAGCCTACCACTCAATTCTATAAAGAAGGAAGTGTTGCTACGCCTAGATTTCCACAACCTACAAGGTTGACACCACAACAATTGGAAGAAAAAAGAGAAAAAGGGCTTTGCTACAGTTATGATAGAAAATACACTAAAGGTCATAAGTGTGCTAAGAAGAAATTATTTTACATAGATTGTGAAGAGGAAGAAGAAAATGAACAAGAAGAGGATATACACCAGGAACCAGCCCTAGAAGAGGAAGAAATGAATCCGACCATATCGTGTAATGCACTGGCAGGAATTACCACTCCTCAAGCTCTCAAGATAGAAGGAAAAATCAAGAAGAAAAAGGTAATAGTGTTGATTGATTCAGGTAGCACCCATAATTTTATTCATTGTAAGGTAGCCAAGGAATTAAATTGTTTCCTATACCCAGCACCAGAATGTCAAGTGATGGTTGCAAATGGAGGAACTATAAATTGCTCTGGGAAATGCCATAATATCAAGCTAACCATGGGGAATATGTATTGACTAGTCCAATGCTTTCCATTCCTATGGGAGGTGTTGATGTTGTACTAGGAGTACAATGGTTACAATCTTTGGGGACGGTAGCTTTTAATTTTCAAGAACTTTCCTTGAAATTTTTTTCAGAAGGAAAGGAAGTCGAATTACGGGGTATTGAAGGGAAGCCGGGAAGGATAATAAGCTCTAATGTCATGACAAAGCTTCTAAAGAAAGAACAACGAGGCGTAATTGCACAATTATGCTCACTAGACGTTTCAACATCAAAATCATCTATTTCGGCAGATCTCCAACAAGTCTTGGACAATCATTCCAAGGTGTTTGAAACTCCCAAAGGACTCCCACCTATTCGTGATCATGATCATGCTATTCATTTGATTCCGGGAAGTGTTCCTCCAAACATCAGGCCTTATAGATATCCTTACTTCCAAAAGAGCGAAATTGAACGTATGATTGCAGAAATGTTAGAGGCGGGTATAATTCAACCCAGTCAAAGTTCTTTCTCTGCTCCTGTAGTATTGGTACACAAGAAGGATGGATCATGGCGAATGTGTCCGGATTATAGGGGGCTCAATAAGCTCACCATTAAAGAAAAATTTCCCATTCCTGTGATTGATGAATTATTGGATGAATTACATGGAGCAATTTATTTTACCAAGTTGGATCTTCGTTCAGGATATCATCAAATTAGAATGAAGACTGAAGATATTCCAAAAAGCAGCATTTCGAACTCATGAGGGTCATTATGAATTTTTGGTCATGCCTTTTGGCCTTACCAATGCACCTTCTACATTTCAAGGGTTGATGAATTCCATTTTCAAACCCTTCCTTAGAAAATTTGTGCTAGTATTTTTGATGATATACTAATCTACAGCAGGTCTTGGAAGGATCATGTTGAACATGTTGACAGGGTGCTCAAACTATTGCAGGAGAAACAATTATATGCAAAAAAATCCAAATGTTTCTTTGGAGTACAGGAGGTGGAATATCTGGGTCATATTGTTTCTCATGAGGGTGTTAAAGTAGACCCTAAAAAAATTAAAGCCATTAAGGAATGAAAAGTCCCCACAACCATAAAGAAGTTGCGAGGATTTCTCGGGTTAACAGGGTATTATCGCAAGTTTGTTAAGAATTATGGGAGAATAGCAGCACCTCTAATAACATTATTGAAGAAAGATGCATTTTCATGGACTCCTGAAGCAACTAAGGCCTTTAAACGTCTTAAAGAGGCAATGTGCCTAGCACCGGTCTTAGCTACGCCAGACTTCACAAAAACCTTTATTGTGGAATGTGATGCCTCAGGAAATGGAATTGGTGTAGTTTTAATGCAGGAAGGAAGACCAATTGCTTTTGAAAGTCGTCCAATCAAAGGAAAGTATTTACAGAAACCTATTTATGAGAAGGAAATGTTAGCAATACTGCATGCACTAAAGAAATGGCGAACTTACCTAATGGGAAGACACTTCAAGGTAAAAACCGATCATGATAGTCTTAAACACTTTTTGGAACAAATACTATCGTCAGAAGAGCAACAAAAATGGGTCACAAAGATGTTGGGTTATGACTTTGAAATAATCTACAAAAAAGGAAAGCTTAATGATGTTGCAGATGCACTCTCAAGAAAGAATGAAGAGGTGGAAGCATTGCTTTGTGCCATTTCTATTATCCAACCAGATTGGATAACCGAAGCAAGAGATGAATGGAAGAAGGAAAAACATGTATGGACCCTCATTCAAAAGTTGCAGCAAGATCCTAGTACATCTGATACATTTAGTTGGAAAAATGATTCCTTATGGTACAAAGATCGCTTATATCTTTGTAAGAATTCCCATCTAAAACAAAAGATTCTTATGGAATTGCACACTTCTCCTTTAGGAGGACACTCGGGATTTTTAAAAACTTACCACAGGGTGAAGAAAGAATTTTTTTGGGATGGCCTTAAATCTGATATTCAAAATTTTGTAGCGGAATGTTTTGTTTGCCAACAAAATAAATTTGAGACAATTAAGACCCTGGGTCTTCTACAACCTTTATCCGTTCCAAGTCAACGTTGGGAGGAGATTTCAATGGATTTTATCACAGGTTTACCTAAGTCTGAAGGAAAGAGTGTCATCATGGTGGTAGTTGATAGAATTACCAAGTATGCACACTTTTGTACATTATCTCATCCATTTAAAGCAAGTACAGTTGCTACTACATTTATGGATAGAATTCAAAAGCTACATGGAAGCCCAAGGGTTATTGTGAGCGATAGAGATCCCATTTTTACTGGAAATTTTTGGATGGAGTTATTTTCTTGTTTGGGTACTCAATTAGGTCATAGCTCATCTTATCATCCTCAATCTGATGGTCAAACTGAGATAGTAAATAAATGTTTGGAAGGATATCTTCATTTTTTTGTATCTGATAAGCAAACACAATGGGTCAAGTGGTTACCTCTTGCTGAATGGTGGTATAACACTTCCTTCCATACTGCAGAAAAAATGACCCCATTTATGGCACTTTATGGATATCATCCACCATCCATCACATCATCTTTAACGGAAAATTCAAAGGTTCAAGCAGTGGAAGATCACATTGAGCATCAGCAAGAAGTTCTCCAACTCTTAAAGGATAACCTGAATTTGGCACAAAATCGAATGAAACAACAGGCAGATCAACATCGCAGCGAGAGAAGTTTTGATGTAGGAGATTGGGTATTTTACGGCTACAACCATATAAACAAATGTCCCTCAAGCAAGCTAAGAAGGATAATAAATTATCGCCAAAGTACTATGGTCCTTACAAGGTGTTGCAAAAGATTGGTACTATGGCATACAAATTGGAGCTTCCTACTTCTTCGCGAGTACATCCAGTTTTCCATGTTTCATGCTTAAAGAAGGTTATAGGTGAAAATCTTCCGGTTCAAACAATATTGCCAGAACTTGATGAGGAAGGAAAATTCATATTGGAACCTGAAGCAGTCATGGAAACAAGAAATCGACAGCTACGGAATCGATCAATTTCAGAGTATCTCATCAAGTGGAAGAACTTACCCACTGAAGATTCTACATGGGAGGATGAGAATTTTATACAGAAGCACCCAGAGCTACTCAAGTGTTGAGGACAACACTTTTTTGAAGAAGAGGGGCATGTTAGGTCCCTATATTACTAGTATAGTCCCTTATTGTTGTTAGTGTAACCCCCTTATTGTTATTATTGTACCCTTGTAACCCCCATTTTATTATTATTGTGCCCTTAAATTATTATTGTTAGGTTGGCTAGGATTACATTGTGGCCCACTACGATTAAATTATGGCCCCATGGACTCCTATATATAGAAAGGAGGTTTTGTAAATTGGATCATCCAAGAATTGTTCATTTATGTAATGTATTGAAGGTTGCCCCTTCGAAGTGGCTTATTTCTAAGGCGTTGATATCTCTTTTCTTCTATTTTTGGAGCTTGTTACACAATAGAATTTGCATACAATAATAGTTATCAAGCCTCAATAAAGATGAGTCCTTTTGAAGCATTATATGGCAGAAATTGCCACACACCTCTTAGTGGAGCCAACCATAGGATAAGTTAATACTTGGACCAGATATACTGCAAGAAATGGAAATAATTGTGAATAAAATTCAGTAAAACATTAAGACAACACACGACAGGAAAAAGAGCTATGCAAACAAAAAGAGAATTCATAGAAAATTTAATGTGGGAGATCATGTTTACCTAAGGATTAAGCCAAAAAGAGTACTATATATATAGGTAGGTGTGCTAAATTAGCACCAGGCTACTATGGACCATTTTAAGTACTAGAAAGAGTGCGACCAGTAGCTTATAAGTTGGCTTTACCTAGTGACATTATGGTTTAGAATGCTTTTCATGTTTCATTACTAAAAATGTATATACATGATCCTACTCATGTAATTGATTGGAATGTGATATAGGTAGAACCAGAAGGGAAATTTCTTCCAGAGCCACTTCACATCGTGGCACAGGAAGAAATTGAGCTTCGGAATAGGATAGTAGCCATGACGAAAGTGCAGTGGAAGCATTTTTCACCTGAAGAAGATACTTGGGAGCAAGAGGAAGATATGAAGGAAAAATATCCACCACTATTTGAAAATTGAAATCATATTTTGCAACACTGAGGACGATGTTTTGTTTTAGAGGGGGAATATGCAATATCCCCATTTTCAATGCTTTTATTAGACAATTTAACAGTCCTAAAGGTCAAGTGGACCCATGGGAAAACAATTATTGTGCACACATTTTATTTTTTTTAATTAAATAAAAATGGAAATTGATTTTTTTGTGAAAATACTAGAGCATATTTAGAGATCATTAATTCAAGTCCATGAGGATGGATAAGTTTCCAAAGACTTTCCCAGATTCTCCAAAAATCCTTAGAGAAAATAAATAAAATTTAAATATTAGATTGGAGATAAAAAACTAAAAATATACCTCAGTAAAGTGGAAAGTTACTGGGAAGAGGTGGAATAAAATTAGAAAGAGGAAAAATATAGTTTTAAAGTACTTTTGTGGAAAAACAAAAGTAAATCCTAGGAAAAAAGGAAAACAACATCATGATTAACTGGACGCAGTTATGGAAACAAGATGATGGGAAAGCAGGCTTAAATAAGCCATTCCTGGGCAGACATGTAGTTTTCTACTGCTAGAAGGAATTGTTCTCTTCTCAAGGGAAGCTGTGGAGTGAGAGCTCAAGGTTGGGTGGAGAATAGTCTTACCATAAGTGGTATCCATGAATTATTAAATTATGTTTTATTATTATCTTATTATAATGAAATTTATGGATGTGATGAGTTAGATAGAAAGAACTATGATCAATTATATTTTTTGTTGTTAAGTAGTATTATACTTTTATGTTAGTTATAGATTTCAAGGTATGATGTATTTAACATAACTTCCTATAATAGATATAGTTTAGTCCTGTATAGTTACATAGACAATTATAAGAATTATACCAACACTCAGAATGTCTAAACCTCTATGATAGGTTTAAATATGATGTTAGGTACGTAATAGTATTCTTTTATATACACATCAAAATAGATATATACATCAAAATGAAAGTAAATTTAAGGTATTTATCAATGTAACCATAATAACATAGATTGAAAAGTGATACAGAATGCAAAAAATTTGTTCTCTTACTAAACATGAAATGAGGAAATTCAAACCATATATTTTGTTGTAATAAACTTAGGAGATTTTAGATATCTATAGAAACCATAGTATTATCTATGAAATGAAACACATGTTTAACAAAATATAATACATGTGGAACAGTAAACATCTTCTAGATTTTGGAAAAAAAGTATATTGTATTATATTGAACCAAGGTAAGTCTGGAGACTGCTATGTATATAAATGTCAAAGTAAATATTGTCAAAATTTTATATAGAGTTTGAGATCAAACCCCATGATCATAAATTGATTATATTTAAAACAGAGGAAGTCCTTAAGGAATTATGGACCAGCCATTGCAAAACAAATCATATGTTATTTTCAATGTATGACTTGCATAATTTTAACATTACGGTGTAATTGAGTAGGAAAGGAAAGACTACCTACACTTACATAAATTTAGATAATTTAAGGAATGTACTCAAATTCGAGAGAAAAAGAAAATAGTGAATATTTAAAGAAGTGATATGAGTAATTAAATATAAAAATATTACCTAACTCGTTTGAAAATAATAGGACAGTGAGTCTACATATACAAAAGTTGGAAACCAATTAAACTAGGAATAAGGGGAATAAAATAATAAGAATAAATTACTACCCAGAGAAGGGATGTGATTACTTGAATTGGTTCGGAAAAATGCTTGAAAAACCCTAAGATATTGTAGAATAATTTGTTTTCTTGTACAAATTAGAGACAAATATAATTAGACCCTATTTTGTACCATTCATAATATAAAATTAAATATCAGAAGGTATCTATCTTCAATACAGTGGGGGTAAATTCGGTTAGAAATGAATAAAAAGGAGTGGAATTTCTTATACCAAAGAAAGGTTGAAAAATTTGAGAACAAATAACATTTTAATTTCATCATAACCATACGAAAAGTTTTGTGTCAAATCAGAAATCGAAATTCTGAAGATAAACGGATATCAAAATGAGTTCTGAGTCAACTCATAAATTGTAATGATGAGTATAAAAGGAGCCTCTGGGAGATATAGGTATTTCTCTAAATGTAGCCCGGGTCAAGGACAAATGAAGAGTTGCCTTCATTTATATTCTAGAAGAGAATTTAAGTGTGAAACAAATGACAGTCAATGAAATAAAATTGAGAAATAATTTATATTATGTAATGAAAATTATATTCAATGGACAAATCCTATGTCAATTAAGAAGGGCACGCATGCCAGAAATTACATTCGGTCCTCAGGGTAGAGTAGAGCTAGATAAATTAACCAAAACTATATTCTAACAAAACTCATATAATTATTTAATCAAATTTGTTGATACAGAACAAAAAAATATATAGAGAATAGTGGAATAAGAATACTTTTACCTGGAAGGTATTTTTATGCCGAGAAGCAAACGAATTAGTACTAATTCTCGTAAAGGGAAAACTCCTTAATTTCGGTAGAGTCGTAGATGAAGACTTCATGGTAATGAATGGAATCTCCAACCTACATCCAAAACAAAAAAAATAAGAAAATATTATTACGGAGAATCTGAAAATTATAATCGGAAGGTAAGTCTAAACACAGGTCGAAGATAAAATACCATCTTGGTCATACAATCGAAACAAAAGAATATAAACTAATACCAAAAGAACCTTAATGTAATTAGGAACCATTCGACAGTGCAGTGAACTCAAACTAGAGGGTAACTCGGTGAATTTATCACTTCGTATCAATCCAGGAATGGTTACATTTCGAATTGAGTGCACCTAAAAGGATATGAGCAATTAACACCGTCATAAAGCATAAACCCTAAAGAAAAATGAACCGTTTACGACCACAATGAGTAGGTACGTAATTTTTCAAAGTATAATGATTCAAAAATTTACATTAAGAAATAAAATACATAACAAAGATCTTATAGCCAAAACGCTACATAAAAAGGAATTATTACCTGATCCTATTGAAGACATAATGATAACCATGAACATTATCTGTCATGGGTCTGGCCAGAATCAACAAAAGGTTGTGATCCATTCAAGACGAGGGCTTCTAGAAGAACTAGAGCTAGAAGAAAATAAATTACCATGCAAAAATAATGATAACTCAAAATTAGGGTAGAATGCGAGTTAAGTCGAATTAATGATATGATACAATATAAACCGTCCACGTGGAAAGAATCGAGCGAGAGAAATCGAGACGTCAAGTCTCTAGAGCCATGTGCTGGATTTAATGAACTCAGTAAAATTCATAAATGAGAAAAATCCCGAAAGGATAAAAATGAATTAAATCTCTAGACTTCAAATCCTACGGATAACCATCTCAATCCCAATTACATAAATGCATGGCAGTATATGAAACTATGATATTTTAATGCGTATTATAGGTGAATTATGTGGAAGCCATGATGGACATGAAATTCCATGTTAAATCCATAATTGATGAATACATGATTTGTATTAGTGGTGTTATACCATGCTAACAATCCCATGCAAGACAGGAGAAATCAATGCACAATATATATTCGAATGATAATTGTACATACGATGTTCACATAAAAATGTTATCTTCTATGCATATCATATAGTGGAGTATGTAGTAAGGATTGTGAATATGCAATAATATTGAATTCATTATAAGGATTGAATTAATCACTTATGGATAGTAAATGTATATATATGTAAATTCGTATGTTAACAACATTGGTAAGGTCCCAACGATAGCCTTGATAAAATATAAGATAGGATTTTCAACGAGGGAAAGTTGATAATGCATAATCAAGTGGCTATAAGTGTAATAAAAATATATTAGGGAGAACATAAAAGGAACATATGTTGAATTAGTAATAAAAATGGAATTAAAATGTTAAAAGTATAATATATGAATTTTATTATGCTAGATTTAGCATAAGTAGCATAAATTCCATTATACTAAAATCAAGGAGTAAGGAGGTGTAGAAAATTTCAAGCTTCCAAGAAAAGTGACTGATGCAAAAAATTGGACGTAAATTCGTCAATAGTAAGGTAAACATAAAACAAATAGATGAATACGTCAAAGAGCTACGAGATACATTACTGCATTTGACTGCAGTTACTCTTTATACTATAAAACGAAAAAAAAATTGTGGAAGTGGAGTTGTTACATAGGGGTAGGGTTGTCCCTACACAACATCAACCTACTTCCATTTAATATTCATTGAACCAATTATCCATTTAAATTATCTAATTGAATTGTGCCTCCATCAATAACATACTTTATAATGTATGGGCCCAACCAATGCATCTTGAATTTTCCTAGAAACTTCACAAACTTACTTTCATAAACGAGGATCAAGTCTCCTACCTGTAACTTCTTCTTCTTAATATGTATATCATGCCAAGCCTTTTCCCTTGCTTTCTACATATACTAATGGAATCTTGCTATAAATATATCTTCCTCAAAAGCAAGCAGCTGTGACATTCCTTCCTCCATTATATTATGATATGCCATGTTTGTAAATGCTTCAATCCTCAAACTAGGCACAATTTACTCCATAAGCATCACAACTTCTTTCCCATAAACTAATCTAAAGGTTTTCTAACCTATCAACTTCTTACATGTGGTGCTATAAGCCAATAACACTTATGGAATTCTAGGTCCAAAACATCTCTATTCACATCACATACCTTAGTAAGTCCATTCTTCAAAATCTTATTAAATGATTGCACTGTTCCATTGGCCTGAGGGTAAAAAGGGGTACTCTTTTGATGTTAAACTTGAAACTCCTCAATCAATGCTTCAGTAGTCTTATCCAGGAAATGTGAACCTTGGTCACTCATCAAAATTTTCGAACATCCAAATCTAGACAATATGTACTCAAAAGTAAACATCGTTGTAGTTGTTGCACTGCAGTTCCTTACCGGTTGTGCTTCAACCCATCTAGTTAAGTAATCAGTCATTATATTTATGTACCTCACACCAATCCTCTTTCCTGATGGGTTGATGGGTCCAAAAAAATCAATCAACCACTTATCAAATGCCTGCAATGTAACTTGTGGTGCCAATTTCATCTCATCTCTTCAGGAAGGCTTCCCTATTCTCTTACATACATCAAAATATCTATAGTACTCTTTTGCATCCTTATGTAGTGTAGGCCACCATAGTCCTAATTTCAATAACTTTTGTGTAGTATATTTTCCTCCATAGTGTCCACCAGTTGTACCTCCATGAGCCTCTGTTAGAATCATTTGTCTTTCATGTTCAGGAACATATCTGTGCAGTTTCTCCTCTAGTCCCATTTTATATAAGTATCTTGTTATTGAAAATTCCACTGCCTTAACCACCAATTATTTCTTATGTTGCATAGTATACTCTGAAGGAGCTATTCCTGTGGTCAAAAACTTAATGATATCTTCCAAATGACCATATTCCACTCTCATTGCAAATAACTACAGATCAAGGATATATCTTCTATGCTAGTAGGTTCTTCCGTTATTTCCACTATTGACATATGGTTAGGTCCTACATTCAACCTCCCTATTTGAACAATGATCTCAAAGTCATACTCCTGGAATAACAACAACCATATGCAAATATTTCCTTGAAAGGTAAGATTATTAACCAAATACTTAAGTCTAGAATGATTTGTAAACATATTAAACTGTGACCCCAACAAATAATTTCTAAAAATATGCAAATTATATGCCATGGCCAGTGCTTCCCTTTCTGTAGTGGTGTAATTTTTTTCTGCTTCAGATAATTTTCTATTTACAAAAGCTATAGGATGATCAATATCTCTTGCACTAGGTTGTGCTAGCACCAGACCCAAAGCTATACAAGAGGCATCCACATGGACATGAAATTTCGTGTTCCAATCAAGGAACACTAATATAGGTGTGACTACCATATTTTCTTTCAATATGTCAAGGCTCTTATAACATTCCTCATTCCAATAAAAGGTTTCACCCTTCTTCAACAATTTCTCCATATGTGTAGTCATCTGTGCATACCCCTTGATGAAATTCCTATAATACCTAGTGTGTCCCAACATAGTGTGAAGTTGTCTTACTAACTTCCATGGAGGAAATTTCACAATGATATAAATCTTAGTAAGGTCCCCCATTAGTCCTTTCTTGCAAAAAATATGTCCCAATAATATGTCGAAGGGTGCAAAAAATATGAACTTCTTAAATTTCAAAGATATTTGATATTATCTACAAGTGTCGAGCATAAGCCTCAAACTTCCAAAATGTTTTCTCAACAATCGAAATACTATCAAATCATTAAAATATAACTCCAAAAACTTGTGTATGTGTTCCTTAAAATCTTCAATCACCACCCTAGAAAATATAGCATGGGAATTTTTCAATCCAAAAGACATTACTGTGTATTGATATGAACCCCATTATGTAGAAAATGTAGTCTTATGTTGATCTTCAAGTGCAACCCTAATCTAATCATAACCTAAGAATCCATCTGTAAATGAGTAAGCCTAATATCCTCCTACATTATCTAGCACTTCATCTGTGAAAGGGGTAGGGAAGGGATCATGTAAACATGCATCATTCAACTTTCTCAGATCAAAAAATATCCTTATTTCTCCCTTAGTCTTATATTCTTGCACCAACATAAGACTCACCCATTCTAATTCTTCTACAGGTTCAATAATCCATGATGTTATCATCTTATCAAACTCTACTTTCAATTTCTCATTATACTTCAAATGTATTTTGTAAGGTATTTGTTTGAATGGATTTGCATCAGGCTTAAGAGGAATATCCATGACAGCTAGATCTCCTACTATGCCCTTCATTTCTGAAAACTTGGTTGGAAACACTTCTTGATATTCATGAAGTAACTCTTTAACTTCATTTATTGTCTCTTCTTCCTAGTGATAACTTATTTTTCAAAACTTGGATTCTTCTCTGATCATATATTTACCTTCTTGGTCTTCAATGGATTCGTTATAGCTGATATATCTATCTCAGGTCTAGTCACTTCATGGTATCCTTTTGATTATGCTATATCGATGTTGCGAGGATATTTCTTCTCTATATTAAATAATGTTATAGCATTCCAATGCATGTTTTATTTGTGCAACCCAATATATTTGTTGTCATGTCAGCGAGGTGGCATTGTCAAATATATTCTTCTTGACTACCTTAAGGGCCCAATCCATATATGGTAAATAATCCTCAAATTTGAATGTTAATATGAGGTCATCAACCATGTCTACCGAATTTTGTATACCATGTCAAAGCTCTGTTTCTAGGTACCAATTCTTAGGGATTGTCTCCAATGTATGAATGAACCCATCTACCCACCCTTGTTGTGGAATTTCCTTCCATGTTGTAATGCATAACTCAATATTCTCACTATGACTAGTTTGATCGTCATATTTTATCTCCATTTTGGTTCTATATTTCCAAACCTTATCGACATCACTCTTTAGGATTCCTTCAAACCTCCTATATTCTTCTTGTTGCATTCCACATTCCAGCAGAGGTAGAATTCAGGGCTATACTCAATGCTAACAACCTTTGATTCTCTTGAACCTGCTCTTCATAATCATTAAAAAAATTATTTTCATCTTGTATGCCATCATAAGAATAAACGTGGCATACCTTAGACACCATACAATGAACTGATTTGGTAATTCTTAAAAAACGCCTTGTGGATACTTCATGTAGCCTATTCTACAATTTTATAACTCTTCTTATGAATATGAGGTACAAGAACTATCATGCTCCCAGCTCAAATTTCCTTCTGTAGTAGGGTTAACCCACTCTTGTTCCTTCATTGTCATTTGATAGATTTTGTCTATGTTTTTTCTGTAGTATTCTTCTCTGACTGGTTATGTGTATCTTTCTCCTTCCGATGGATCCTGGGGAACAATTAATCTCATATTGTTTCCTTAAAATATATTTTTTCTCTTCTTTAGATTAATTATGGCAATATTGTCAAATGGATATTCAAGTCTAATAAATGCAGGGTAAGGGTTATTGTCATTAACAATATCTATTACCTCAAAATCAGCACTAGTGTGCACTCCAATATCCACTATGACACCTAGTATTCTTCCCATAGGAAATATATTTTTCTGATATTCCATCCTTAACTTAATATGTGACTACTATAGCTTCATCTCACCCATCAATTCCCATGTTTGCTTCGTCAATACATTAGCATCAGATCCAAGATCCAAAATAATTTGATCCATATCATACTATCTTATCTCTGCACTGAGCCTCAATTATCTTCCAGTTCTCTTTTCTCTATGCAAATTATTAACTGCATGGGTCTCACTTCTTGGTGTTGATTTTGATGCACATGAATCTATAAACTCCGCCAACCCTTCCAAAACCTTTAGATCCCTTAACGATTTCATACAAGTTTGTAAAAAAGACCTTAAGATCCTTACTTTTCTTGTCGCATCCTAGTCTTGTGTCAGAGGTTTATCCTATGTCAGATACTTGTTCTACATCAAATATTATGATACATTGTAGTTAATTATTTGATCAAGGCTTGGCTATGCACTAGAGTTCAAAGCTCCATCATCCATACAACTTTGCATTGCTTCAATAAATACTTATTTTTCTCTCTGAATATAAAAAATATCACATTTCTCAGCATTATATTTAACCCATGCACTTTCATATTCCTTATTTCCATCTTCCTTATCACTATTGGTTGCAGCTCCACTTATAGTGACAATACTAATTCAAGGTTCGTCAGTCCTTTTCCTATCATCATTTGAATATTTTGTGTTGGATGATGATTCATTTTTTCTTGCATATTTTCCATAAGCATAATAAATTCTTCAATTACATGGTCAAAATAGTTACACTACTTACATGTTGTTGTGGGGTTCTCAAAGTCTCTTACAAAATGACATGTCTCACCATAGTTATATAAAATTATATGACCACATCCTCGACCAGCTCCACCATCTCGACCTCTTCCTTGGTAACCTCCTCAACCACTACAGTGTCCATTATCCTCATGTTCATTCTCTTCTTCTTGCATTCTATCAGTGCTAGTATTTTTCTCCATCATTAGGTCATAAGCCTGAAAATTATTCCCATCATGTCCAAATGATTTAAAAAAATTTCAATACATGTTCCTTGGTGTCTACACATATTTATATAATAAGTAGTAGTCTTCTTAGCGATGTTGGCCTCTATCCTTACATATTTGGCACCATAGGATAGATCCTACATTCAAGGGATTCGGTCCTCTTCCATTCATGTAATCCCTGACAATATGGTACTATTCTTTAGAATGGCCCTTTGATCTGCACTTCATACACAACACGTCTTCTCTAACTTCATTATTTTTAATGATATATTTTATCTATAGGGTTATTTTCACCAGCTAATTCTAAATATACTACATGCCTACATTAGTATCTCATATAGGCAAAGCTTCTAACTTCATCACAATCTCAAGAGCTTTGGCTTGGATTTCTATCCTCTATTGCATATTTTATGCAGAATTATGGATTACAGATAAAACACATTCCCCAAATGCGGTGCTATGCATTTAGAACAACAAATCAAAGACTTTGCAGACACTTTTCCTAAGAGTAAATAGACAGACAGAAAGATGAAGAAATTTAATTGAAGTATAAGCGCTTCATATTCTTCTTTTGTTGCTCTTGCTGTAGCTTCCAATCCAACTTTGATTTCTAGACTAGTTCCTGCAAGTATAAACACTAAAAATCAAAGAGATTGCAATATATAGATGGTTATTTATCTTAATCATTTAAATCAATGAAACATTAAACATATACATCAACTAAGAATCCATAATATGAAATATAGAAATTTATACAGATACATATGTGGGAAAATGAGCAGCAATATTTATTAATGGATAGAAGGGGGAGGTTACAACCAACGATTTATTTTATGTCACCAACTATAGAATCATCCCAGCCTCATCACAATGAACATCTCTCCAACATCATATCACTCAAATCAAACACTAAATTGAGAATTCGACAACATTTCTCTACCAAATTTATTCCTTTCCAAGCACAAGGATATGTGCTCAATTTATAGATCATTCGAAGGAAGTTTCATAATCAATGACTTTCTAATAATAGGCAAGAGGTATTCCCAAGCTCATAGGTGTTTAATGGACACATGGATTCGAAGTTTGACACATATGAACTCTTCTAGAAGGCACTGACCATGTGGAGATTCCAAAAAAATGAGAATTTTTCTCCCAATTGACCAACGCACTCTTGAGTGTCAAAAAGTGGTTTGCAGAGCACCCTTGAATGGAGGTAACTGCATATGCAAAGAATTTAGTCCCTTGAGAGGCTGCGTTGGTGAGCTCATAGGTGATATAACATGTACTTCAAATCTTGGAAACCTTGCAATAGAAGTCATAGATGATTTGTTCTTGTTCTTTGTCTTAGGACATGTAGCAACTGAAATGATACGAGATGATAGACCCTATTCATTGTTTTTGGGGATGATGTCTAGTTTAAGTAGGTCATTGGTAATGGTGCCCAAATTGACCTATAAAAGATTTCCCCCTAAAGCATGAATTCAGAATAATAATAACAATATTTTTTGAATGAGATTCTTTACACTATGATGGGATGGAGATGAAGTGGCGTGGTGAACTGCATCAATATTACAAAAAATTACATCATGATATATCCTCTTGATCACAAATTGATGAGGGAAGGAATTCCCATGCTCAACACATATATTATCTAATAACATGTACATAGTGCAGAAATTCTTCTACATTGGAATGTTTCCCAATACAGACATGCCTACAGATATAGGATCATGTTCGGATGGCGATCTATATGTAATGTCACTATACAGATAATGTGTATAACAATCCTGAAATCGCAGCTTGAATGGCTGAAACTAGATTTGAGGTCTTCTTATCTCGTTCACTTGATCGTTCGGGTAAAAGTCTAGCAATGCAAATATATGATTTGTAGTTGAACATGGTAAGACATCATTTTATTACCAACCAATGATATAAGATGTTAACAAACACGAGAGAGCCACCATTGATGCTAATGTCCCTCAAGGTACTGCAGTACATTTCGTAAGTCGTGAATAGATGATTTGATGTCCAACGCAAAACAAAATATTTGGGTGAAAAGTCCAAAATTGAGTATATTTTTGATGTTGTAACAAGCCTCATGGTACTAGAAGATGACGTTTCTAAGTAAAATTCCTGCATGATGATTTGACATCGGCAGGAAGTCACTATATTGCGAAACGGGAATTACTAATTTTGGAGACAAAGTACGACTTGATATAGCAATGTTCATGGATGATTGTCATGAGAATGAAGATTTATGAGTATTGGAGAAGGATGAGTATTCACTGGATGACTTCTCTTCAACATATCGGCGACAATGAGATGAGTTGGTAGCATTGACCCAAAACCAAAGTGAAGGTATGATGAACCATAGGTATGAATGAACCTTCAAGAATATTACCCAATCGAAACAGTCACAGTGATGGAGTGAAGTGTCATGTTCAAGAGCGACCTACTATCGCAAAAATTTTTGTTCACATTCCCAAATTTTCCCCAATCATTTGTCGACTAGTACCTCTTTATTTTTTAACAAGCTTGAGGAGTATAACATATGCATGATCTATAATTCAACCCTTCGGGCGAATAATGTATCGCTATTTAATGATTTAATGAGTCTAGCAATGAATGAAAATTGATTCTTGGCATGATCAACAAGCTCGTCGTTATTTTATGTTTTAACGAGCCTAACGACAGTGACAACCCAGTCCTTTTTCATATTTAGAGAGTTTGAAAAAGAGGACGAAAGAAAACTCCATAAGTACTTTTTTGTAAATTTGTCACTCAAATCTGAAAAAGTGTAAAATAATATTTGAGAGAACCTCTTAGCCATGTTCGACTAAGGCGTTCCTTTTTCATAAATAATTTATCTCTATCCAAAAAAGGGTTAAACTTGTACTGAGTAGATATCAATTCATTTACTTTTACGATCTCGAAAAGACAAGTGATCGGAAATTTTTTCACATTATCAAAGTCCGAAAAGAGCTAAAAGAAGACTCCACGGGTTCCTTTTTCGCTGTTATCGAAGCTCGAAAAAGAGATAAAAGTACACTTCAAGTCCTTTTTCATTTTGATCAAAGCTCGAAAAATAAGGATAAAAGTATGCTTTATGGTCAAATCATTCTTGAAATAAATATGCATGACTAATCTGATCATCAGTTGCAAAACTTGTTTATAACAACATCAAATGGATTAAAAATATTTGTTTCATGATAAAAATAGAATAAAACCATAGTCACAATAGTAAATATGATTTGCAAATAATAAAATAACTAGTAAAAAAAAATTAATATTAATTTTTACAATTTGAAAGTCACCATTTTAATTTTGGAACTCAGAACCTATTTTTGGCCCCTAACTTCAGCCATAGATTGTGATCGATTCTGTGGATGGTTTTCATTTCTGTTTGATCCAGGTTGGTGCCATAAACCCTCTCCTTCTTTCAGTAGTCAATTCATTTCCTTTCAATGAAAATTTTTAGGGATTTGGGCCCCTTAGGTTATATTCTTTTTCCAAAGGGAGCAACACACCCATGAGCATCGAAAAATGTGTTGTGGAGCACCTAAATTGAAGCCTAGGTACATAGGAAATGCACTATCCCTTGTTCAAGACTACATTGGGCGCAATTCAAGATTTTTTTCTTTGCATTGTACCCAAAATTTTCCTAATTTTTTGGATTAAAAGGAGTCTAATGAGTCCTATGGTTATGTTTCAAGATTTCATTAGATTAGAATGATGATTATTGGAGAAAAATAGAGCATGAAGAACAAAATATGATTGCCCTAAATGATCCAGGTACAATAACAGCCCTAAGAGATTGTGGGCTATTAAAGTACTTCTGCTTGTCATGGATGAGGCAAAAACTAGAACTCTTGGAGTTCCTAGTTCAAGCATGGGATCCAACGATTAAGGAATTTCACATTAGGAACAAAGTGGTTCGTATTACAGTGGGGGATGTATATTTTCTTACAAGCTTGTTGAGGAGAGGCTTGCCTATTTCTCTCTCAGGGACTTCTCTCAGAGGAGAGACAGTGAGAGACTATGTTTTGCAATATTAATATCCAGGGACAGAGCCAAGCAAGGATGGGAAAATAAACATCTGTGAAATTTCATATTTTCCTTTGGTAACCATTATTTTCACAATCGCAAAGCTTGCTGACACTGTTACACTACATGTAGAGAATAGATCATATATGCAATATGCACTAGAGTGCATGGAGCCAACAGTCTTCAACTGGTCTAAATCTTTACATTCTTAGATAAAAGAAAAAATGAACAACGCAAAGGAAGGAAGGAAGAAAAACTTTAGTTATGGTTTGTGTTATAGCATCATTTTTCACCATCATGTGATTCATGCTTGTATTTTTGGCCTTGGGCACCCATTCCCACAGACTTGATCAAAATTCACTAAAAAACAGTGTTTAAAATCCCATACGCAGGTATGCCCAGACTTTTTCGCGTGTATACGCAAGTCCATATACAATTTTCCGCGTATGCCATTAAAATTATGAAAAAATATATAAAATCCCTATTTTTCGAGGTTAGGTTGATGGTTATTCCAGTAATTCAACCACCCTAACCCGTGGCCAACTATTTCCAATTGATTGAAACTACTTTGAGGGAGTATAAAAGCACCTCATGTCCATGGCCTAAGGGAGAGAGAGATAAATTCATAGACATTATACTCTGTTGGAATCCCAATTCAAGTCTGATTTCCCGTGCCTCCTGCATTTTCCCAGATTTATATAGGAAACCCTTGTTTCTTGGAGATGTTCATCAGTTTACATGTCATCTCGTGTGCACAAGTCTTGAAAGTATCTTAGCGAGGCAAGGGCGGGACGGATCCGGACGACAGTCTGTTCGAAGATCGTGGAAGGATTTAGGTGATCTCTCCACATTTCTATTACTGTACATGCTGTTCGTAATGAATAAGAACCATCTTGTTCCTGAATTCATGTGTTAATATCTGATTATATATGTGTGAATGTTGTTAATTAAGAATTTATTATTGTTTATATAATGTTTCACATGGATTACACTGACATTTAGGAGAAATATATGTTGTATATTTCCGTGCACATTCTTTCTTGATTTTCAGGTTGAAGAGGAAGAAGGGTTGCTGGGGGTTTGGACCCCGCGAGATCTACATCAAATGTAGGATTGCGGGTGAGTTCTACTATCGATGTTATCTAGTTTTTAGCGTACAAGTGGTTGTGTGTGAGTCCTTCTTGAATAGCATGCCCTGATCTGTGGAGGTTTAAACCCAACAAAACTCTAGGGAATTATTTCCCAAAACAGTTTGATCCTCATTTCATTTTCCTTAGAGTGGATTCCACTGATGCAACCTTAGCATGTGACAATGGCTGTGTGTAACCCTGGAGATCCGAGGATGTAGAGATGGGTAGAACTAATGGCTATGCATGAAGGCCAATCTTACATTGTGTTCTTGAATACATTTTTCACCTATTTCAGGTGACATGTTATCGCCATCGATGAGTATGCATACGCAGGTGTCGATTTCTGAGGAGATCCAAGCTTAGCCTTCACAGAAGGTGCTTAGTGGGGTGCAATAGGTAAGAATTTTTTGACCATTTTTTTTATTTTTCTAAGGTTTATACAATGTTTTTTTATTTTGATGTTTTCCAAAGACTAAACTAAATTTTTAATGTAATGAAAATGTTGGTTGAGTTCAAGCGGTGGAGTAACCATAGCATGGAGCGAATGAACCAGTAGAGAGGGCTATTGGGAGAGCAGTCCTTTAGGATTTAGACATGGCTGAGACTCTATCTAAGCTTCAGAAGCACATAAAGGGTTTGACATTAAGGATTCTAGATTGCCAGATCAAAGAGCTACCCATATGACTGCAGCGTCATACTATAGGCATTCTTAATCATTGGATGTAGTTACTACATAGGATAGCTAGATCTATAGCATGTTACCATGAGCATGACTAGTTTAATTTTGACATGCTGCATACATTTTGAGGTCAGATGACCAATGTGTCTTGGGCAAAGATTTTTGGAAAAACTTATAACTATATATCTATTTGATTTAAGTGTTTTCCTCTATTTATTGCGTAATCCTATTCAGTTATGTGAATGAATCATTACATGTGTTGCAAATGTCTCTCTAAAAAATGATTAGCTAAAGAATTAGTCAATGTGTTCAAGTTTCTGGAAATGTTTTGATATTGAATAAAATCAAATTGTCTTTCCAAAATTCGAACTCTTAGGAACAAACGATGCAGTGTTGGATTTCTAATAGTATAAACACTAGTAAGTTGTAATACCACAAGTTGTGAGTCTAACCTTATAATGATGTGGTTAATACCAAATGAAATGGCATCAGAGAGAATTTTTATCAATGCGCTATACTCAGTAATATTTTTTGTCAATATACCGATAAAAATCTCTTGAAAACTCACTAACTTGCCATTAGGAACAAAAATGGTTGATGCTGGAGAGGATAGATTTTGCGTACTACGACTAGCATCATCATCATATCCAAAAAATGGTTCCAAAGATTCAAACATATGTGATGAAATGTAAAGCGGATTACTAACGTCAATAAAACTCTAAAAAACAAACTAAGACAGTGAATGAAAATCAAAAGCATATATATACAATATAATACAAAAAATTACTACACTCATGTAATATTCCTACATTATCATGAATTTAATAGGAATATTAATTTTTCTTTCAATATCTAGTTAGATGAATAAATTGGCAAGGAGGCTCATAAGTTTCTCAAGTAGGCATAAAATCCCTCATAATGTGAAAAGGGATCATGTTAATAACCAGATCAAGCATTCACATGTGTGAATAGGGTCTAAAGTGTGTGGAAAAATTCAAGTTTCACCAATTCAACAACAATTTTATATGAGGAGTGGATCCTAAATAAAGACAGCTCAGTGTGAATGAAGATCAATCTAGCTAGTCAAAATGAGGACACCTTGGGTGTGAAGAGAGACAAGGCATGAAGATCAATTCAAGGTTGACCAAATCAAACAACGTTGTCAATAGATGAGTGTAACTAATGGAGACAACGTAATTTTGGTGGAGGAGTCCTTGCATGGAAGAAACCTAATAATTGGGTGGGACCCTTTGTGAGCAAGCTCATCAACTATATAATGGAGGGAATGGTAGCCATATGGAGATGATTGAAGATAATATTTTGTGTATGTATGTTTAGACCTCTCTACATCCTTTGGATCTTTATCTAAGTTTACTACACTTTTTAGTGCAAGGGCTTTCTCATGCGGGAATTCCCCCACTCTTGCTTGGAGATCTTGTTTAAGAAATCTGAGGAGAGAATTTTTTGCTACATTTTCAACTATCTGGTGTTATACCAAGCAGTTACCTTCAGAAATAGCACAGTCCCTTTCAGAAACTGCATTATTTCTTAAGGTATTGCAGTGGAGGGGTTTAATCCCTTGTATTTTGGGCTAGTTTCCCTGAAGGAGGTTTATTCTTCTTCCTAGAAAGCTAGTAGGAGGAGCTAAATCCATTTCTTTGCATGATCAGCCATTATTATGTAGATCTTCAACCATACAACTTGATTCAACCATAGATTTGCAGCAGATGATTCTTATATTTCATGTTTAGCAAGAAACCCTTGTCGGGTCCTCTTGGATTTCTGTAAAAAAGGCTAGATCTCTATTTTTGGGCCTCATTGATTAATATAAAGTAGATCTATTTTGTCTCTCATATTTCTAAGTATAAACCCTCAACAAACTACGCTATCACCTTCTGCATTAATTTGTGTTGCAGTAAATCTTGGGGTTTTTAGTGTTTTTGGGTTGTTTTGAGCATGGGAGGCATGTTTAACTAGGAAAACTTTATTTGTTTCTGATTTTCTCTCAAATATAGTTGCTATAATATCAGATATAATGGATCGATCGACTACATTTTTCTATTAATACATATATTTTTTAAAAATGTGTTTTTCATGCATGTCCTGTTGAGTTTTCCCAGTTGGGAATACTACAATGGTACCAAAGCTCTAATATTGGCTCAGTATGTGTTCTTCAACCATTATGGATTATTCTCATGGGAAGGAGAATATCTGCAAGAGATATCAAAGAAAACCCTTATTGTCTAGAGGAAATAGGTTCTCAAAACTTCTCTTTCAAACTTCGCAGGGTATAAGGAAAGACATCAAAGAAATGAGGAGGGAGAAACATGGATATACCTCAACAAGATCTACAAAATATATACATGAGGAAAGATCTAATTCCTCATATTATGGGTGTGAGTATTCAGCCACACCGTCATATTTAAAATTCTCTACCAGCCATATGTTCATGACAGAGAAGATGGAGAAAGGAAAAGTGCCAAAGAAGGAGTCTCTTGGTGATTATTTGCAAGAGTATGAAGCTCAATCTAAGGGGTTCAAAGATCACTTGAACTTCCAAGGTTTTTCAAAATAAAGGAAGAAAGAAGCACAAGGAGCAAGAAGCATGGTGTGGGCATATTTTTCCTATCTACTTTTGATGGATCACCTAAATGTCCAGCCAGGGTTTGGGTGAAGGAGCTAGACACCCATGTGTAACAACATCAATTTTCAGAAAAGGAAGCCATCAAAGTAGTTGTGCTACATATTCAGGGTAAGGCTTATGCCATGTGGTTGTTTGAATCATTTTCCTTAAAGAGTTCAAATGCATCTACTTATGAAAAGTTCATTAGGAGAGTATTGGAAATATTTGATGAAAAATTGCATGAAACATCTTTGATGGAGAAAATAAAACAAAACCTTTGCATGATTTGGGAGGATCTATAAGTCCAAATTCATTTTAGAAAACCATTGAAGGGGATGAAAATATTTTTGATACTTTTCCAAAGGCAAGATCCCCATTGCATGATGAGCTTTATTCTCAAGAGGAAGACATGGAGATTCCTCCTTCAAAAGAAGACCAAGATCTAAGGTCTCTTATTGAGGATGAGGCATTTTCAACTATTAATCAGGAGGAAGAGAAGGCTAGAAATAATAGTGCAATCATATCAGTAGCACATCCAGTACCTCATGAAGAGGAAGATGGAGCACTTGCTCCGAGGAGAGAAACTCTTGCACTCTTGCAAGGAGTTCCAAAGAATCTGACATATGGAGATCATGGTACAATCCATGTGTAACATGTGCCATCATTGTCAAATGGTGAGATCTTGAACATGGAAGAAGATAAAGGGGAGGGAAAGCATCATATGATGAGGAGTATACACCCCTCTTTATTTCAGAAGTTTGATATACAAAGAAGGCAGGAGGATCTATGTAATGAAGGAAAGGACAAATTTGTCCACACATATATAAATCATGCTCTATGCCTTGATGTCTCTTTGCATGGAGGCATTCCACCAGGGAGACTCCCTGATTGGAAGAAGTATAAATTTTCATCTTCATGACGTAGTAGGCAGGAAGGAGCCTTGGGGGAGCTAGCCGAACTATTGATGGATTGCAAGGAGAGCTGAGCAATTTTCTAAAATTGACTTTGTTATCTTCTGCTCATCTATTTGCGCTGGAAAAGAAGAATTCAGAAATATATGTTGACATGAGCATGGTATCAAAAGGCCACTCCATAGCCTTGGAGCAGAAAAAGATACTTCTATAAAAAATGAATATTTCTAAATATGACAAGAGAATATTACCACCATTGTATGCATGGGAAAAAATAGGGAAGTTTTGGAAGAGAGGACCTTTTCAATAGGAGGTTGACTTCCATGAACTTCAATCTTGACTTGAGTAAGATGAGCTACAAGAAGGGCAGCAAAAGAAAGTTGATAGTACTCCAACATGTGACTTTGGAATCAAGTATGACAAAGAGGAGAGCCATCTTATGACAGGGGCTACATTTCAGATTTCTACAACACTGTCATTATTGGGGAGCATAGATCCTTATTGGGAGTCCCAGATCTTGATGGAATATTCCAAGGACATCTTCACATGTAAGGTTCTTGATGGGCAAGTCATGGATGGGAGGTATAAAGTAGTTGATGGAGTCATTTACTCTCATGATCAGATTTATTTGACTAGACACTCCAAACTCAAATAAAAACTACTTAATGCAGCCTATGAGATATTGCTTTCTAAGCCCACTGGTTTCATTAGAATATACCATACTATCTTAGATGGATTCATGTGAGAAAACTTCAAAGACGAGATGCAATATCATATGAGGAAGTGCATAGATCATTTGCTGGTTGAGGAGGAACATAGCTCTAGGGAACGATTATCATCATCACCTCCTTATTCATTGGGTGTGAGAGGGAGCTCATCCATGAGTTACCTCACTAATTTGAATCAAGTGTATAGTAAGGCTTGTATTTTTGAACATCATGATGTATCTACTATATGCTTGTATTTTCTTAACACTCATGTATAGGGATTTGCTCCAAGAGGGGACACTTTTTCTTATGGGCTTCATGGGCTACTTGGAGCCATGGGCAATGGAGATGTTTATCATCCCCTGAGAGATTTTGGGGAGATGTTGTATTCTTCATGGTGTGCTTCATTAGCACCAACTATCATACACCTTATCCAAGCATACAATAAGGATGGGAAAACAAACAAGTGCAAGGAAGAACACTTGTTATATCATATTCTATGGCAGTTAGGAGTAAAGCTACACTCATTGCACATAAGGGATCATTTTCATTCTCCTTTACTTCATATGGAAGCTAGCATGACTTTTATTATGATTCCATATGCTAAATATTTTCTTATCTTTGTTGGGAACATGATTGAAGGAGAGACAGATTGGTTGAATGTGTCCTTAGGGGGAGTAAATTTCTCACACTTTTGGCACTACATGTTTCAAGGGGAGCATGGGAAAATATATGGCTACCATAGTCGATCAATTGTTTCTTTATGAGGTAGGCCATATGATTTTTTGGAGCACTTGGGACATACCACTCATGAGCATGTGGGGGGGTGCTTTTCTATGAATTACCAAGTTGGGAGGTGATTCATTTCATTTGTATGATAGCATGGAGATGGGAGTCCTTCGTTGATGATGGAATTCCCCATGATTGTCATCACATCTATCTTGAGGAGGACGTTGATAAGAAAGAAGGTTTCCACATAGACCTTCCATTCTTTCATGATGAGAGCCATTTGGTTTATTCACCAAAGGCCAACTTGCACACTTGGGAGGAACCATTGGGAGACAAAATTATTTCAGAGTATTTGAAGCAATGGTGGAGACTGTTGGATGAGGAGGACACAACAGGAGGAGGGGATATTTTGCAGCACCCTTGTAGTTTCTTGAGGACATGAAAATTTTGGGAGGGGAATACTATAATAGTCGTACATTAGCATGCAGCTAATAGGAATATTAATTTTTCTTTCAATATCTAGTTAGATGAATAAATGGGCAAGGAGGCTCATAAGTTGCTTAAGTAGGCATAAAATCCCTCATAATGTGAAAATGAATCATGTTAATAACCAGATCAAGCATCCACATGTGTGAACGGGGTCTAAATTATGTCGAAAAAATCAATTTTGACCAAGTCAACATCATTTTTATATGAGGAGTGGATCCTAAATAAAGTCTACTCAGTCTGAATGAAGATCAATCTAGCTAGTAAAAATGAAGACACCTTGGGTGTGAAAAGAGACAAGGCATGAAGATGAAGTGAAGGTTTAATAAATCAAACAGCGTTGTAAATAGATGAGTGGAACTAATGGAGACAACGTAATTTTGGTGGAGGAGTCTTTGCATGGAAGCAACCTCATAATTGGGTGGGACCCTTGGTGAGGAAGCTAATCAACTATATAATGGAGGGAATGGCAGCCATATGGGGATGATTAAATATTTATGTTTTTTATATGTATGTTTATAATTCTTTCCATCCTTTGGTTGTTTACTTAAGTTTGCTGCACTGTTTAGTGCAAGGGTTTTCTCATGCAGGAATTCCCCCACTCTTGCTTGGAGTTCTTGTTTAAGAAATATGAGGAGACCATTTCGTGCTACATTTTCCACTATCTGGTGTTAGACCAAGCAGTTTGTAGGTTTTAACCTTGGACAAAAATTATCTACACATGAATCTTATAATACAAAATAAACAATAGCGAGAGCATAAAACATAAAATAGATAAACACAGATATTTTCCCTTGGATCCCAAATCGGGACGACCAGCTTGATTTTTCATTATATTCCTTTTAGTGTTACAACACATATATATACATGCCGAGGCATACATAAACCCCAATCCATTAACACTGGATTAGAACATAACCATAGTTCCCTTGACAGGATCTACAAAATACCAGGGGTCGAAAACCATCGCACCCAAAAAAAAAAAAAAAAAAAAAAACCATGTGCAAACTCATGCACAAAACATGGGTGGGTCTGCCTATGAGTGTGATCGCACACCAAAAAAAAAATTTCCGGGGCGCTGCCCCGAACCCCAACAAGGGTGGCTACCTCCCCCCCTCTGATCCCCCTGCTATGCTCAACGCAACATACAGCGCATGGGGCTAGTCGTGGAAAGAATATAACATGCACCCAACATTCTCCCACTTTTTTTTTTCTTTCGACAGGGGGGCACAGGAGAGCTTAGTCATTTGGCCAATTCTTTAACACCCATTGTTTCTCTACACCAAGATAACTTCCGAGTGCTTACAGACTTCGTCAATGAATCTACAACATTCTTCAAAATGTCCACCTTTACCAGCAACACCCTATTAGCCTCAACCATATCTCTAACAAAGTGATATTGAACATCAATGTGCTTTGTCTTTGAATGATAAGCAGGGTTCTTAGCCAAGAAAATTGCACTTTGGCTATCACAGTCTATCCTTATAGCTTGCTGTACCAACCCAATACTTGAACACAATCTCTGCAACCAAACTGCTTCCTTGCTTGCATGAGTGGCTGCTATGTATTCTGCCTCTGTAGTTGAAAGAGCCACTACAGACTGTCTTTTACTCATCCAACTGACTGCGCCTCCAAATAGGCTAAACACATACCCACTTGCAGATCTTCTTTGGTCCAGATCTCCAGCCCAGTCTGCATCAACAAAACCACGAATGTCCAACATTCTTTCCAATCCTGGTCTTCCCTGGTAGCACAAGCCATAATCACTAGTGCCACGTAAATACCTGAAAACCCGCTTCACTACTGTCCAATGCTTCTTCCCTGGGTTTGACATAAACCTGCTCAATACTCCCACTGCATGTGCAATGTCTGGTCTAGTACAGACCATTGCATACATCAGGCTACCCACTGCACTTGCATATGGAACACGGGACATATATTCCTCTTCTTCTTGTGTCTTGGGACACTGTTCAGCAGACAGCTTTACACCTACAGGAATAGGAACCTTCACCGGTTTACTATCCTGCATATTGAACCTCTGCAATATAGTCTCGACATACTTCCTCTGGTTTAACCGGAGCTTCCTCTTTGCCCGATCTCTCTTAATTTCCATGCCCAAAATATAGTTTGCAGCACCAAGATCCTTCATGTCGAATTTGGAGAACAGTTGGGTCTTCAAATCTTGGATAATTTCTTTGTCATTTCCAATCAACAACATATCATCCACATACCAGACCAAATAAATAACACGGTCACCAATTAATTTAAAATAAACACAGTGATCCTCCTTGCTTCTGGTGAAGCCAAGTCCCCGTATATAGGTATCAAATTTCTGATACCACATCCTTGGTGACTGTTTTAACCCATACAGAGACTTCTTCAACCTGCACACCGGTTCTTTCTTACCCTTCACCATAAAGCCTTCAGGTTGCTTCATGTAGATCTCCTCTTCTAGATCCCCGTGAAGAAATGTTGTCTTCACATCCATCTGTTCTATCTCAAAATCAAATGCAGTAGCAACAGATAAAATTAATCTAATAGAAGTAACTTTGGCAACAGGAGAAAAAATATCACCAAAATCAATTCCCGGCACCTGGGAATAACCTTTTTCTACCAACCGAGCTTTGTATTTCTCCACCTTGCCTTCTACATTCTTCTTCTTAAGCACCATTTTCTCGATGGGCTCCTTCCGGTGACAGCTACCCAGATCCCATGCATCATTTTTGTGCAAGGATGACATTTCATCAACCATGGCCTCCTTCCAGAGTTTTCCATCCTCTGAATCTACTGCCTCCCTGACAGTTCTGGGTTCATCATGAGTTATAGTTAAGGCAAAACCTGAACAGAAAGCAGATGGACTATACCTTTCTGGTTGCCTTCTTTCCCGAACTGATCTTCTTAAAGCTGGAGTTTGTGGCTCATCATCTTCTGAGTCTTCTTCTGTTGTAGAGTCTGATTCATACTCCTTTAGCTCAAACTCTATCTTCTCGGGTTCCTTTGGTATGATTTCATGTTTAACAACATCTTTCACCTCTCTAAACACCACATCTCGGCTGTACACAACCTTCCTTATTTCCAGGTTCCAAAGCTTGTAACCTTTTAAACCATCCTTATACCCAATAAAGATGCACCTTTCAGATTTATTATCCAACTTGGTCCTTTTCTCCTTTGGAACATGTACATATGCATCACATCCAAATACCCTTAGATGTGAAAGAGAGGGTTTCTTACCATTCCATACTTCATGTGGAGTCTTATCCTCCAACACTGATGAAGGTGACCTGTTAACTAGATAGCATGTAGTCTCCACTGCCTCTGCCCAGAATTCTTGTCCTAACCCGGTACCACTGAGCATGCTTCTTGCCTTTTCCATTAGTGTTCTATTCATTCTTTCTACAACTCCATTTTGCTGAGGTGTGTATGGAGTAGTCTTCTGTCGTGCTATACCACACTTCTTACGGAACTCTTCAAATTCCTTCTTGCAGAACTCCCCACCATTATCTGTCCTCAATGTCTTTATCTTCTTCTCTGTCTGGTTTTCCACCAGTGCCTTAAATTCTTTAAATTTTTCAAAGACTTTAGATTTCTTCCTCAAGAAATATATCCATGTATTCCTTGAGAAGTCATCTATGAATGAAACATAGTACACGGACTTTCCCAGTGATGGAACTGACACGGGTCCAAACACATCATTGTTGTTGAGCCTCAAAATTGTGCTTTCTTTCATTCCACTTTACCTCATTTTCCTTTGTCCATTGCTATCCTAGACCCAATTGATCAATGAATATAGTTAAAATTACTTCTAGAATGATTTACATGACTGACTTGCTAAGTTTTGTGATTTTTGCCATTGTAAAGCATTTTGACCGGAACTAGCTGCAGAATGCAGACATTAAGCAACTAGCAAACGATTCTACTTGTTGTCTTCGTTGAGTATTTCTAGGTAGCCTCTAAAACGCATATGAATATTCACATCATCTGTGGTTTGTTACTCCATGAAGGAAGAAACAGGTGCAGGTATGGTTTTGGAACGTGGGAACACATTTAAGAAAGCAGACTTCTAATAGGACTGTCTTAATCCAGATGTCCATTTCCTCTTTACGCAGCCACTTCAAGAGTCCTAATGTGATTCCGATAAGGAAAGACAGTGTTCCTGAAATTATTGCAAGTCTTGTTATTTACATTTGTTATATAAACACTTGGGAAACCAAGAGCTAGGCTAGATTTTGTTCTAGATTTTGCTTAGATTATGTGCTACATTTCTAAAGACGCAGAGTGCTCTGTTCAAGTTATTTCATCTTTAATGAAGCAGACAGTGTTGTTTTGAAAGCGTTGATTTGATTCGAAGTTAGATTCCGTCAGGTGGTAGAGGGCCCCTGCCTCTTGCACGGATTTATTTGCGTAATTTAGATAAGTACTCTAGCTGCCTTTACGTTTTTGAAGTTGAATTAGTAGTTGTTTTCAGTAGCTACTGTGGTTATACTCATTCTAAAAACTCTTCCAAAACAAGAAGCTCTTACAAAAGATTATAATGATGAATGGGAAATGGTTGTAGTATTGTAGGATTTAATTGTAGTCTCTTTTATTCACCATCACAGTTATACTTATGCTAGAAATACTCTTCCACAAAGAAGAAATACCTAAAAAATATTTATCTTGTCTTGGGTTTATGATTGTGATCCTGAACGTTTCCGTTGTGTGTTTGCACTAAGTACCATAGTTGTTCTTGCTCTTAAAACGCTTTTCCAAAATATCATAATGATGGGTAGGAGATAGCTATGATATCTTAGTTTTTAATTGCTTTCAGTCTTTATGTTTACATTTGCACTGAATTGTACAGTTGGAATTGTTCTAAGAAACTCTTCCAAAATACCAATCATGATGGACAAAACAGACTGTATAATTCCATAGAATAATGCATGATAGCTTAGTTGGGATGCTCTAGAGTTTAATTGCACTTAACTCATGTTCAGTTGTTTTGCTTTAAGTTTGATAATGACTTGTAGTTTAACACTATTTTAGACTAGTGACATTTTAGGTTTGGTTGTAGCTCAACTCATTGCATTTGCACTCCATATTCAGTTGTCATTCACTGCATATTAGACTACTTCAGTTGTTAAACTTAACAAAACAGCCTTCATTATTTACAAACATCTTCTTGTTCTAAAATCTATAATTGCTTCATAACCACATGAACAGAAGACCATATCACTTTAAGGCCTGAAGTAATTCTGCAACTTTCTTATCATCTTACAAACCAACATTTCCTCAAAAGACTATTTCAAAAATCCATAAACTTTGAGTGAAGTGTAGTGCTATAAAACTGAGTTGCAGAATAGAGTTAGGGACCAACTTTAGAGTAGAAGATATTATGATGGTATCAATGTTTTACTCCAAACATACTTCAACAAATCTCTAATCAAGGACAAAATGTTGCATCATTATAAGTTAGTTGTTTAAATTGTTTAGTTAGGAAGATTTGCATGCTTAGTTGACCATGTTTCAAGCTCTCTCATTATTTGATGAAAGAATTGGACAAGTTGAGTTTATGTTTTGAATCATTTGTTTAAAAGTCATTATCAAGCTTTGTTTCTGCTTAGTCATAGTTTAGGTTTGATTTTGTTTCAGTATCTGCCTTTGCATTTACCATTTGTCATCAACCAATTAGGCTTCACTCTATTTTTAATCATTAGCTTCTTTCCACTAGCTTTCTATTCATTTTCCTTGTGAACATAAAACCACCAAAAGATAAAAAACATCATAAATCATCACAAAATACCAAAACATCACAAAACACTACATACAACGCATTAAGAAACAAGCACCTAGGTACATACAGTACACTTCACTTTAGCAGTTTACCAACCCTGGTTGACAATTAAATGAGCTCAGTTTAGGAGACTAGATTGAGACCAAACATTTTGCCGTCATTGTCGGGGAAGTGAAAACTAGGTAACCTTTGTTTCTTAGTATCCAAAAACAATTATATGCGTAGGGAGAGAGAGATTGAGGGAGATCCGCATGCAGCCGAGCGGAAGGCACCGTTTTCTAGAACACCACTTGTTTCATCTAGATCCAGAGCTAGTACACCTTCAACTCATACCCATATTCCATCCTCTCCTGATCCTAGACTTCTAGAAGATCTAAAATCAGATATTCCATTAGAAAAACCTTCCACTTCATCCACTGAACCTGCCATAGAATAAGATCTAAAAACTCTTGTTAGGGACACAAACCCTTCTACTTCTACAGGAGAGTCAACCATGGCAGAAGAAGGAGGAGGAGGAGTTTTTAATGGAGAAAACACACTATTTGGAGGTAGAGGTAGAGGTAGAGGAGAAGGAGGTAGAGGAGAAGGAGGAAGAGGTGCAAATGGAAAGAGGTGAAGATAGGAGAAATACTTTTGAGTTCCCTATAATTGATGAAGAAACCAATATAACCATGAAAAATATTTTACTTTCTGTCCTTCCAAACTTCTATGGACTTGGCGAAGATCTGAGAACATTGTGTCGAATTTGAAGTGCTTTGTGGAGACATGACTACTTACAAGATATAAAACTGAAATTATTTTCCTCAACTTTGAAGGAGCAGCATTGGAAGTGTTTTGCTGAACAAATCAGCAGTTTATTAGAACATGGGAAGACATGAAACAAGCATTTCTAGAGGTATTTGATTATTGTATGCCATTTAAATCATAAGGAAGGAGACACAAACTTGGGCTCTTACAAAGAAGATGAAAATTTGGAAGATTTGTTGGAGAGATTTAATTACAATATCAAAAGAGCAAAAATGGAAAACCTAGATCAAGACACCTTAAAAGCTCTTTTGTTGAAAACAATTAAGGATGAATGGTTGGATATTCTTAACATGATGGGAAAAGGGGATATATCACAATTCACATTACCTGAAATATCTGAGTTATGTATCAACCTTTCAATAGGGAAATCTAAAACTGTCAAAGGTCCAAGAGATCCTGCTCTTGCAAGGGCAAGTAAGTCTGCTTCTGGGACAGTAAGTAGATCAGAAATAGGACACATGCTTGATGATTTTAAATCTGACATATTAGGGAGTCTTAGTGAAAAAATAGACACCCTTAAGATACAAAACAAGCAAAAGGCTGAATCTGATGCCTTGGCAATCTTTTGTCCCAAATGTAGAAAGAAACATGCCTTGAGAGAGTGTCCTTTGGATGTAAAATTTGTAGAAACCTGTGTCATTTGTTCTGAGAAACATGAGACCAATAATTTTCCTTCTCTTCCTGGTCTCAAGGCTATCTTTCAGGAGGAAACTCCTACAGATTCCACAGAGTCCCTCAATTTTGTATCTAGAAGACCTTGGCAGGGACCTCAGACACAAGGATTCCATGATCAAATGTATAATCAACCTCCACCTTGGAATCCTTGGCAGCAACCTTGGCCCCAATTTCAAAATCAATCTCAGTCCTGGGCACAAGGAACACAAAGTCCCTATGGAAGATACTCTCCATACTATCAATATCCACCATCCTATCCACCATACCCACATTTTTATCCTCAAAATCCTCAACAAAATTTTCCTCAAAATATTCAACAAAATCCTCAACAACATCATCAAAATCAACCACATCAAAATCAACCACTTTCATTACCATTCCCTCAAAAATCAAATCAATTGCCGGCTCAATCCATACCAAACCCCAATAATAAGAACCCTCAGAATACATACATGATAGAAGGCCAACAGTTTCCAACTTATTTAATTACTCCTCTAGACCTTAGTGATGTTCAACTTAGGTCTGGAAGGATACTTGAAAAGAGGAAACCTTTTGTGATCATACAAGAACAAGATAATTCTGAGGAAGACTCCCTACGGGTGAATAAAAGTCTTGAGGAAGACACATCCTTTCAAGACCCACACATTGAAAAACTAAAACAAAAAGATCCAATAAATCCAACTCCTGGATTAGAGCAACCATCCACATCTACTTCTATACCTCCCTTTCCGGAAAGATTACAAATTGATAGAGGTGTAGAGAAATAGATCATGGTACCTAATTATGATTTCTTAGATGAATTGAGAAATGTTTGCATTAAAATTCCATTATTGCAAGCCATCAAGGAAATCCCAATTTTAGCCAAAACAATAAAGGAGTTGAGTATGAAGACAACAAGAAAAAGAATAAGAGAAACCAAGAAAATTCAACTGGTAGGACAAATAGCAGACATTATGATGGTCAAGATTGCTATTCCAAAGTATCTTGACCCAGGAAATCCAGTTGTCAAAATTCACATCAATGGAATTGAAATTCAAAACACACTCATTGATTTAGGAGCAACAATAAATATCATGAGTAGACAAATCATGGACAAACTGAAACTTCCTAATCTTCTCTTTACACCCACACTATTACAATTAGCAGATAGATCTGTGATCAGACCGGATGGGGTAATAGAAGACATTCCAGTGTCCCTAGACTCTTGGGAGTACCCTGTGGATTTCATGATCCTGACACCCAAGAATAATCTAGGAGGCCATCTTGTTATACTAGGAAGACCTTGGTTGGCTACAGCTGATGCTTTTATTAGTTGTAGGTCCGGTGATATGTATATTTCTGATGGTAGTTCAACAAAGAAATTCACTTTATATCCTCCAGCTAGGACAATTACGGATCTAGATGACACTCAATGGATAGAGGATGAAGAATATTTACAACCACTCTTCACAATTTCAGAAATTAGTGAAGATAATCAAATTCTGAATACTCTAGAAAACTTTGAATCCTCTCCAGAACACAAACATGAATCATTTCAGGAGGGATCCAATATTGATTTTTGTCATCTAGGCAGATGTCTCTTCATTCTATGGACAAATTTGGCAGCTCTACAAGTGAAATTTTTCCAGGAAAAACTTTGAACATAAATAAGAACCTAGAAAAATCTCAACAAGAAGAGTTAGTCAGAGTATGACAGAGACATTCTTCTGCATATGCATGAGAATACACTGACATGAAAGGGATAAGCCCCAAGACTTGTACTCATCACATCTATATAGCGGCAAATTGCAAACCAATCAGACAACCTCAAAGACGGATGAATCCAAATCTTAGGGAAATTGTTAAAGAGGAATTGCAAAAATTGTTAAATGTTAATTTCATCTATCCTATTTCAGATAGTCAGTGGGTTTCTCCTTTGGTAATTGTGCCAAAGAAAAATGGAAAATGGAGGGTGTGTGTTGACTACCGAGAACTGAATAAATCTACTCTTAAAGACCATTTTCACTTACCTTTCATAGATCAAGTATTAGATACATTAGCTGGCAAAAAGTACTTTTCATTCCTAGATGGGTTTAGTGGTTACAATCAAATCCAAGTAGCACTTGAAGACCAAGATAAAACCACATTTACCTGTCCTTGGGGTACCTATGCCTACCGAGTATTACCATTTGGATTATGCAATGCACCTGCAACATTCCAAAGGGCAGTATTAGGAATTTTTTCGGATCTAATACATGACTGTGTAGAGGTGTACATGGATGATTTCACAGTTTATGGGGACACATTTGAAGAGGCTTTAGAAAACTTGAGAAAAGTCTTAAAAACATGTCAAGAAGCAAACCTTTCACTTAGTCATGAAAAATGTTTTATGATGTTTACTGAAGGTATTGTTTTAGGGCACCACATTTCAGGGGATGGGATTAGAGTTGATGAGGCAAAAGTTGAAGTCATTTCTAATCTATCCATTCCAGGTTGTCAAAGAGATGTTAGAAGTTTTCTAGGATTTACAGGGTATTATCGGAGATTTATAGAAAACTTTACCAAGATAGCATCTCCACTCTTCAAATTACTCACCAAAGATTGTGAATTCAAGTGGACTTCTGATTTCCAGTTAGCTTTTGAAACCCTGAAAACCGAAATTTTTGAAGCACCTATATTAAGGGGACCTAACTGGAAGTTACCTTTTCATATCTCGACAGATGCTTCCGATACAGCTCTAGGAGCAGTATTGGGACAAAAAGATTTAATTCCCTATGCCATCTATTATATCAGTAAAAATTTGACTCCTGCAGAGTTAAACTATACTGTAACTGAAAAAGAGTTTTTAGCTATTGTTCATGCCATAAACAAATTTAGACACTATATAACAGGCTATGAAACTTTTATTCACACTGATCATTCTGCAATTAGATACCTAATGAACAAATCAATCACTAATGGCAGAGTTATAATATGGTTGTTACTCTTACAAGAATTCAACATTACTATTCTAGATAGGCCTGGAAAACAAAACACAGTAGCTGATTTCCTATCTAGACTCCAAAATATCAAAGATAACAGTCCGGTTGAAGATCAATTTCCTGATGAATATATTTTTGCAATCTCTACTCAAACTCCATGGTTTGCTGATATTTCTAATTATTTATTTTCAGGAAAATTTCCTTCAATTATGAATGCAAGAGATAAAAGAAAAATCATTTGTGATAGTGCAAAATATTCATGGGTTACTAATGAGTTGTACAAGACAGGTCCAGATTTGATCATTAGAAGGCGTGTTCGTGAAGATGAGATGCCTGAGATTCTCAAGGCATGTCATGATGAACCTTGTGGCAGACACTTTGCAGATAAGAGGACAGCCTATAAGATCCTTAATTTAGGATATTATTGGCCATCCTTGTTTAGAGATGCTAAAGAATATGTCAAAAGGTGTGACAGTTGCCAAAGGGTAGGGAAACCTTCTCCTTCAGGTGAGATGCCATTACAACCTCAGGTACACATTGAACCTTTTGAAAAATGGGCTTTGGATTTTGTAGGACCTATTAGTCCTCCATCAAGACAAAAGAAATATATATTAGTTTGCACTGATTATGTTACTAAATGGGTAGAAGCTAAACCGTTACTTGTTGCTAATGAATCATCTGTAGTTAATTTTCTTTTTGAGGATATTTTTACTCGTTTTGGTGTCCCAAGGGAAATTGTTACAGATCAAGGAGCTCAATTTACATCAAGGCTAGTGGAGCAAATGATGGAGAAGTACAAAATCAGACATAGAAAATCTACTCCTTATCAGCCAAAAGCAAATGGTCAAGTGGAATCTACTAATAAGATCATTGAAGGAATCCTAACAAATACTATTCATTTACATAGAAGAGATTGGGTAGATAGGCTTCCTGAAGCCTTGTGGGCCTATAGAACTACATGGAGAAACACAACATGCCATACTCTTTATGAGCTTGTTTATGGAAAGCAAGTTTTGTTTCCCATAGAGTTCCAGATTCAAACTTTCAAAATGGCAGTTCAGCTAGGACTTGATTTAACGGAGGCACAAAAGCATATACTGGAGCAAATTAATGAATTGGATCAGATCAGACAAGATGCAGTTCAGAAAACAAGTCTAGTCCAACAGCAAAGCGCTAGATGGCATGACAAGTACATCAAAGAGAAGAAATTCAAAGAGGGTGACTGGGCTCTCTTGTTTGATTAAAAATTCAAGGATTTTCAAGGTAAATTTCAGACACATTGGCTTCGGCCATATGAAATTTTTGAAATTTTTGATAATGGGGCAGTAAAAATCAGAACTATAGATGAAGAAGAGGTCACTTTTCTTGTGAATGGTCATAGATTGAAGCTGTATCACAAACCACTCTCAAGAGAAGAATTTGTCAAGAAGTTCCAAGAAAGCAGTGATGTGAAGTTAATGAAGAAGAATTCTTCTTCTTCATCAACTTGATTAAATTTTCTGAAGTATTTATTAAATTTTCTGAAGCATTTCTCTTTTGAAAATAAATAAATAAATAAATAAATAAAATAAAAAATAAAAAATAAAGGTATAAACATGAAAACCAATCATTGATTGGCATGTTTATACAGAAAAGATAGGGTGAAAATCAGAGTCTCTCTGACACTCTAACTTTTCCATTTTGTTTTTACAAGCAGCTGTTACAAAATCATAAGTTCAGATCCATAGTGCTTATGATCGATCTCATTTCATTTCACTTCACTCACCTATCCATCCATACTCCATTTCATTCATTCATTCATATTCTACTTCATTCCATGTTTCATTCATCTCATTCCATACTCCATCCATCTCATTTTCATGTCAAGATTTAAAGTCTGATGTCTTGCTGTGAATAAATAAAACATGTCATGGATTGCAGGGCAGTTCTTATGTTCTTTCACTCCATTTCATAAACTGAATCCATTCCATTTCATCATCCACTTCATACATATCATGTCTCATCATCCATCTTCATTCATACCATATAAAATTTCACCTATATTCCCAAACCACTCCATTCCATGATCAAAATACTCTACAGGTACATTCTGCAGCTTAACAGACATTCTACAGCTGTTCAGCCTTTCCGCAGCTAGCTAGACATTCCGCAGCTACAAATCCTGAAGGCATTAACCAGCAGACATTAGAATTGCAACAAAATGATCCAGTGTATCCATGAATAAAAAGCATCAAGAAGGATTATGAAGACTCTTCCAAAGGTGAACAAAGAAGACAAAGACTACAAAAATCAAATGAAAAGCAGAGGTAACAAGTTTAGATTATAATGGCATTTCATAAAGTTTAGCATAGTTTTAGTTATGAATTGTTCGAAAAGGTTGTTTTAATTATTTTTATTGATCAGGACCAATAAACCCTCCACAAACTTTGGATTAAAATCTCTCATTTCAAATTCCATATCCGACATCATTTAAGCAGTTAAAATGGTCGAGGTATTTGAATTCTTCACGTCTCTTAACCAAATCATTCAATGATGATTCTCTTTGCCATTGTAAAAATCTCCGCCGTCTTTTCAATCATTAATTCGCTCCCTCCACCTCACTCCACTACCTCATTCCGTGACCACTGCCCTCACTCCGTTCTGTAGCCGGCACTTCATTCCGCAAACAGAGATATCCTTACCACCGAGAGCAGAGAAAAAGGGTAAACGCAGAGGTATAGCAGTGTGAGAATTTGAAGCCATTTGATTCCGTGGGCAGACAAAGTATCACTGTGGGCAGAGATTGAGCATTATCACTATAAACACAGAGGTATAGCCGAGAAGAATTTGAAGTCATTTGTCACCGGGAGACAGAGGTATAGCATTTAAGAATTTGAAGCCATTTGTTACCAAGAGACAAAGATATAGTAGTATGGGAATTTGAAGCTATTTGCCACCGAGAGACAGAGGTATAGTAGTGTGGGAAATTTGAAGCCATTTGTCACTATCAAACAGAGGCATATCAGTCCAAAGTTCCATTGTCAACAGAGGCATATCAGTCCGAAGTTTTGAAGTTGTTTTCATTGTCAACCAGAGGTATATCAGCTCATAGATTGAAGTTGTTGTCACTGTCAATCAAAGGTATGTAATTCCGAAGTTTGAAGCCATTGTCATTAAGAAATTGAAGCCATTTCAATTCGAAGGTGAAATTTATTGTTTCTGTGGGTAGAAGAGTGTTAATCTGAACATTGAAGAAGCAATCATGGGTTTCATTGTAAGAACTGAACCAGTGGGTTCAAAATATTTAGAAGGCTACCCTCAATGCAAAGAAATGTTGCAACAGATAGGATGGCTTCAATTTTTGGAAAAATTTAATGGCTTCCACAAAGAAGTCACTAAAACATTTGCAAGATCATTTCAAGGAACCGAAGTTGAAGTGGGAGATGTCAAATTTACTGTCACTGAAGTTTTCATTGCAGAAGCTACAGGGTTGCTCAGAAATGGAGAGAGATGGTTCAAAAACAGAGAATTCCACAAGGAATCCTGGAAGCAAATTCTAAAATCACCAGGTATGGATGTCACTGTATTTAAGAAAGGAATTCCAAGTTCTTCATTGAAAAATAAATGGAGAAACATACTACTTCTTCTGCAAAAATTTATTACATGTGAGGGTAGATATGGTACATTTTATGTCTACCACATTAGACTGATAATGCATTTTCTGAGGGAAGACTTAAACCTACCCTATTTCTTGCTTCAAAGCTTGAAAAAGATGGCTTCCTGTGTTCAAATAAGGGTTCAATTTTTAGAGACAACTTTATATCACCATGGTCTGGTGAAAATTTTGATTGAACATCATTTAACCAAAACAAATGATACATGGGACAATTTCTTGACAAGAAATCATTTTGAAGAGCCAAAAGAGCCCTCACCTGAACCACAGCCTACAAAGAGAAATAGAAAATGGAGAGCTTCAAAATTTGAAATTGACAAAACAGTCCAAGAAAGTAGTGAGGAAATCATCTCAGAGAAGTTGACTCAAATCAAGAGACAACTTAAGAAAGAAAAATTAATCAGGAAATCTGCCATGGAGAAAGGAGAGGGATCTTCTCAGCCTAGAAAAAGCCACAGACTAAAGGGGAAACTAAGGAAAACTCAAATCAAACAAACAGGGGTGATTAATATAGAAGATGAGGAAACATCCATTGAAGAGGATGTTGAAGAGGATTTTAATGAAGGAACCCCTGAAATTGACCCTGCTCAACAAGAAATTTATGATTATGTAGAAACTTTGGAAAGGAGAGCTTTAGAAAGTAAGGAGAGAACCCCTAGTCCTCCACTGTCTGAAATAGATGTATTAAGAAGGGATAGGTATGAGTTGGAAATACTTAATAGACACATCAAAAATGAGAATGAAATTTTCAAGGATCAAGTCAAGCTCAAAACTGATATGAAATCAACCTTATCCCTACATATAGACAAAGTGGAGAAGACCAATGAAAAGTTGAAGCAAAGGAACAAGAAGCTAATCAGGGCACTTACCAACCTAAGGTTCAAACTTGTTATCAGAAAACCCAGAAGATCTTTAGCTTCCAGAAAAAGGAGAAGGAGAGGATTAGATGTGCCTTTGCAGTAAGCCCCGAGTTCATAGGATAATTTGCATGAGGATGCATGGAAGAGAGCAAGTGGGGGTATGTTCGAGCCTCAAAATTGTGCTTTTTCATCTTATCACCTCTATTATTTCCTTTCTTTTTCCCATTGCTATCCTAGACCCAATTGATCAATGAATTTAGTTAAAATTACTTTTAGAATGATTTACATGACTGACTTGCTAAGTTTTGTGATTTTTGCCATTGTAAAGCATTTTGACCGGAACTAGCTGCAGAATGCAGACATTCCCTAGCTAACCGGAAATTCTGTAGCTGTCTTCACGTTTGAGTATGTTCCAGGTGGCCTCTCAAGAAAAACCACATATGGGCATATTCCACGTCATGTCTACATGGTTCGTTGCTCACCATGAAGGAAGAAACGAATTCTGGGTATGGTTTTGAAACGTGGGAACACATTTAAGAAGGCAGACTTCTATTAGGACTGTCTCAGTCCAGATGTCTTTTTCCTTTTTACGCAGCCACTTCAAGAGTCCTAATGTGAATTCGATAAGGAAAGACAATGATCCTGAAATTTTTGCAAGTCTTGTTATGTACATTTGTTATATAAACACTTGGGAAACCGAGAGCTAGGCTAGATTTTTGTTCTAGATTTTGCTTAGATTCTGTGCTACATTTCTGAAGACGCAGAGTGCTCTGTTCAAGTTATTTCATTTTTAATGAAGCAGACAGTGTTGTTTTGAAAGAGTTGATTTGATTTGGAGTTAGATTCCGTCAGGTGGTAGAGGGCCCCTGCCTCTTGCACGGATTTATTTGCGTAATTTAGATAAGTATTCTAGTTGCCTTTACGTTTTTGAATTTGAATTAGTAGTTGTTTTTATTAGTTACTATAGTTATACTCATTCTAACTCTTCCAAAAGAAGAAGCTCTTCCAAAAGATTATAATGATGAATGGGAAATGGCTATAGTATTGTAGGGTTTAATTGTAGTCTCTTTTATTCACCATCACAGTTATACTTATGCTCAGCACTCTTCCAAAAGAAGAAGCTCTTCCAAAAAATCCTTATACTGTCTTAAGCATGATTGTGATCTTGAACTTTTTAGTTGTGTGTTTTCACTAAGTACCATGGTTGTTCTTGCTCTTAAACGCTTGTCAAAAATATCATAATGATGGGTAGGAGATGGCTATGATATCTTAGTTTTTCATTGCTTTCAGTCTTTACATTTGCATTTGCACTCAATTACACAGTCAGGATTGTTCTAAAAACTCTTCCAAAAGAAGGAACTCTTCCAAAATACCAATCATGATGGACAAACAGATTGTATAATTCCATAGAATAATGCATGATAGCTTAGTTAGGATGCTCTGGATTTTAATTGCACTTACTTCATGCTCAGTTGTTCTGTTTTAAGTTTGATAATGACTTGTAGTTCAGCATTGTTTTAGATTAGTGACATTTTAAGTTCAGTTTTTCATTGCATTTGCACTCCATATTCAGTTGTCATTCACTGCACATTAGATTACTTCAGTTGTTAAGATTAACAAAAAAGCCTTCATTATTTACAAACCTCTTCTTGTTCTAAAATCCATAATTGATTCATCGCCACATGAACAGAAGACAATATCATTTTAAGGCCTGAAGTACCTCTGCAATTTCCTTATCATTTCATAAACAGAGCCCTCCCTCAAAAGACTACTTTGAAAAGAAATCAATAACTCTTGAGTAAGGTTTTGTGACATTCAATTAAATTGCATAATAGAGTTAGGAATTAGCTTAGAGTAGAAGATCTTATGATGGTATAAATTTTTTATTCCAAATATGCTTCAACAAATCTCTGATCAAGGATAAAATGTTGCATCATTATAAGTTAGTTGTTTAAACCGTTTAGTTAGGAAGATTTGCATACTTAGTTGACCATGTCTCAAGCTCTCTCTCAAATGCCTTTGAGGAAAGAATTTGACAAGTTTAGTTTGTGTTTTGAATCATTTGCTTAAAATTCATTATCAAGCTTTGTTTTTGCTTAGTCATAGTTTAGATTTGATTCTGCTTCAGTGTTTGCAATTGCATTTGTCATTTGTCATCAACCAATTAGGTTTCACTCTGTTTTTAATCATTAGCTTCCTTCCATTAGCTTTCTAGTCATTTTCCTTGTGAACATAAAACCACCAAAAGATCAAAAACATCATAAATCATCACAAAACACTACACACAACGCATTAAGAAACAAACACCTAGGTACATACAGTACATTTCACTTCAGCAGTTTACCAACCCTGGTTGACAATTAAATGAGCTCAATTTAGGAGACTAGATTGAGACCAAACAATCAATATGGTCAATATCACGACGTGACTTGGTTCTAAAGAGGTTTCTCGTATGGTGTAAGTCAAACTGAGAATCTTGCAAGGTTGTGAGCTATTTAGGGACAGAGCTTGATTTGTGAGTGGTTCCAACAGTAGTTAAGTTTCCAGTTTCAGAATTTTTCCACAAAATCCTTTCTGGGTCATCAACTATAGTAGGAGGGTTTGGGTCCGGATGAGATCTAGTATTGATTCTTCACGAAGCCAGATTTCAAACTCAAAATTTAGAGAGGCTGAAAGTTTTTGAACTTTTTTGAAAAGTTTACCTCTCTTAGTTTTTGCTAAACTCACACAATGTGTGACTAGAACTCTAAACTTCTGGGAGCTATTTTGACACAATCCTAAGGGAGTTTATGGATACTAGTGAAGTAGGAAGGCCTACTAGAGGCAAGTGGAGTTGCCAGGTGGATGTTTTTAGTTTTTTTTTAGGATTTATGTCTATGGTCCACCACCAATAACTGACAAAAACAAATCTAGGAATATTTTGGGGTTTTCTGAGTTCTCTTAAGTAACTCTAAGATTTCTATGTGTACTACAACTGGGTCATCATTTTTTTAGGATGATGAAACAACTAGGTTCTACTCTATGGCCGACAGCTTAAGTTCTCTATGATTTGACAAGGGTTTCTGAAGTCCTAAGGGATACTTAGATTGTCACTAACTCAGAAGTTCCATAATGATCACCATTGTGTTAGTGATAGTGACGAGGTGATTACAAATCATAGAATTTCAAAGTTTAACTGAGGATTGAATGAGTCTATAAGAGTTTCTTATGCTATTATGTACTCGGTCTCACCGTGATTGCCATTATGTTATTGTCCCGTGATTTAGAAGATTGGTAGACCAAATGCACAGGGTAACATCAGACCAGTCTTTGGATTCCTAGGACCTAGCCTTCCTGGACCTAGAGAGGGCTCTCTCCATTATGTGCGAAGGATGTAAACTTGTTCGCTTTAGATGGTTGATTTTAGGCTAGTTGTTAAGTGTAGGGTTTGTTTGTTTGTTTGGTTGAGGTAAGATGATTGAGTAGAATAGGTGGAATGAGAGGTTGTCAAACATTGGGCTATGGATTCTATGAATTAATTGATATATCAATATTGAATCAAGTTACATCACAGGGAAAATCTAGTGTATTCAATGGATATTTAAATTTTATGTGTGAGGTGAGATGGACATTAAGTTTGGGGAAACAAGGTAGGGCAAAGGGAAGTTAAGAATCCTTCGTCAAATACCTATGAACAAGAATGTATTGAATATTGATAAGAAAAATATACTAATCATGAGATAGGGCACACCATTTACTCAATGACAATACTTTTAAACAAATAAACATTCAATATAAACAATTCAGTGGAACAAAGGAAGCAAGAAAACTCATCTAAATCCAATGATTATACTTTCAAGATTTGAAAACATATAAGAGACAAATAGCATCAATAAATGAAGAGGGAACTCCTAAACATCATTCATTAAACTATAAATAACTTTGAGGCAAACTAATAAGCATGTACAAAGGGAAAGATCGAAACAAGACCTCTTTGGCTTAACCTAACAATCAATACATCAAAGAGAGATTTCAAGATAGAGTTTAGATAGCATCAAACAAGTAGGGCTTACCATGAATCATATTTGTAAACTAGCATATTAATCCAATAATGAAATAGACAAGCTTAGGTGGGCCTGACGAGAAACTAAGAATTCCTTAAGCTAACCCAGCAGAAGAAAACATAAAGACAATAGGAAAACAGGAGGATTGAGGTGCCTCAAACAACATGTATCATCCTATAATCTTATGAGCTATTGCAATATAGAAATATGGAAATATGATCAACAAGAAAACATGAAAAAATGAGAGATACATCACCATTAACTAAACTAAGGGATCCTGCAAGCAAGCCTTCATCATCATCAATCAAGGCAAATCATCCATAAGCTCCACAACACCAAATTGCTCTTCCACCTCCAAAAACCATGTCTTTCTCTCAAAATCATCAAAATCCCACACTTAAAATGAATCTTAATGCTTTATATAACAAGCAAGGAGGATAAAAGTACAATAGAATATCTAGAAGTCCATTGGCTAAACAGAAGTATCTCTATTGTCCTTGAGGCCTTGCAAGGCCCAAGGCACAAAATATCTAAAATAAATCTTTTCGGCCATTTATAGCAAAGAAATTGATCTTTAAGCTCTGAAAAGCCTCCTAAAACTTTCCAAACACACATTTTGATTTTTCAACCACAGGAGCACAACACTGTGTTTTAAAATGAAAATTTATGCCAAGAGCGTAGCACAGGAACAGGAAAAAAAGGGTCTTCTTGAAGCAGTGTTTTGAAGGCCTTCCTGATGTTGGAAAAGGCTCTGTGATGGCTTGTTGGAAATCCCTTGAAGTATAATTTCAATATCTACCTTGGTTCTCTAATATGACCTTTGAAACCTGTCCAAAAAGTGAAAATTCCAAGACTGGTAGGAGCGCAGCACATGTCTTGAAAAGTAGGCCGAATGATGAAAAAGTGAGTGTTTTTTACCCTTTTTGGGGACCAAAACAACTCCAATTTATATGAAAATTTATGAGAATTTTATATGAGTGATGAGGAACCCAAAAATGCCAGCCTTTCCTCCTGAATATTCTCTGAAAAAGAGCGTAGGACTAGGTGTGCTGCACTCCTAGCCTCAAAATTTGCAAAAAACAAAAATTTGTCAAAATTCCCCCAAATTTGGTGGAAGTATGCCTCATGGGTCTTGGGAGACCTGTAGAGAAGCTTGAGCCAAAATAATAAGGTTAGCATGTATCTTTTCACTTTTTATTTCTTGGATCTCAATTTGGGCCTTTTTGAGTTTTTCCCTTGCAAATTGGTTTCTTTAGGCATAATGCCTGGTCATTCTTCTTTGTAAATCCAAGTCTTCGTTAGCCTTCTCCAACTTGGCCTCAAGGTGTATGTTGGCCCTCTCAAGCCATGATTCCCTATCATGTTCAATTTCTAGTGCAAGGAGTTCCTAGAGAGAAAGTTGTTCTACTTGGGCTGATTCTTCTTCCCTCTGCTTTGCCAATGCTTTCCTCAGACCCATAGTTCTAGGTCTCCTTTAGTTTGACCTTCTTCATCCTCACTCTCTTCATAAGTGCCCATGAACTCTTCCAACTTCACCTGTGCCCTTTGATCCTCTTTCCAGTACCTGAGTGTTCTTGTTTCATGGATGGCCTGTTGGGCACTCATTTGCTTTTTTTGCATCTAATAGAAGTGAATGACATATTTTTCTCTTTCTAATTCAGCTTCTAAGTCCTTGATTTGTGAATTCTTGTATTGGAGGACAGAGTTTGAAATTCTTGTTTCGTTCTCATCATCACTGTCTATGTGAATAATTTCAAGCTCTCTTTCTTCTTCATGATCTTCCTCTTCTTCTTCCACTTTTTGCTTACCATTGTCCAGTGGTTGAGCTGAAGTAGATGGCAAGGTCCCTTGCCTCTTGGAGGTAGCAAAAACTTGCCTTGATCCTCTTTGGTAAGTGAGAGTACAATATTTAACATGTTTCATTTCATCTTTGGTGATCTCAAGACTTCTTTCTTGAGAGGCACTTTCATTTTTTCCCATGCTAGTATCACTGCCTTGATCTTCATCATTGTCATCTTCCTCCATGTCCTCTGCATTTTCATCCTCTTGGATGCCCTTTGAGTTCATGGGATCACTGCTGTCACTTTTGTTAGGGCTATTAGTCATTATATTTTCTTCATTATGACTGTCATTATCCCCTTCACTATTTGGCCCACTGCCTTCATTATTTGACCCACTGTCTTCACTTTCAAATTATGCCTTTGTCTCTGCATCTTCATTGTTTTCTTCATCTTTGCTATGCCTACTGTCCTTGCCTTCAGAATTTTTTTCTTCATTATCATTTCTTTGTTCTTGAGTACTGTCATGGTCTTCTTCATTTTCTGACATGTCATCTTCTTCTTCACCATGACTGTCATTTTCTGCCAAGTCACTTGTTTCTTCACCATGACTGTCATGGTCTGTTTGTTCTTCATCTGCTTCTCCCTCAATATTTGGCTCATTGTATTGACTGTTTTTCCCACTGCAATTTCCTTCAAACTCTGTCTCTTCTTGACTGCTATTTTCATCTTGACTTCCATGTTCCTCTTTGCCATTGTTTTGTTCCTCTTTGTCACTTCTTTCTTCATGTTTTTCAACACTTTCTTCCTGTTCTGAGGTTTTAGGAGAAGGTGAAAGAGGGGGGCTTGTTTGGGGAGAGGATTCATGTGAAGAGGATGAATCATGGTCAGTGGGAGGTGACGGAGGTGTGGAGGAAGGTGGATGGGATGATGAGGGTAAACTTTGCAGAGGAAGAGGCTATGGATTTGTGAAAAACCATGGGCGATGAAAACTTCCCATGGGATGCCTTGTTGCTCTAATTGGTGTAAGAGAATCATTTTGATGAGGGAATTGTGGAAAATACTTTGCATTTATTGTGAAGGATGTCTCCTTTGCACAATGGATGACATTTTATCAATACTTTTATAAAGGTAGTAGGGAAAATATAACAGTTTGGCCCTAGTGAAATGCCTGAGAAGCCTTATGTGGTCAGAGTACAATCTAGAAAATATACCCTCACAAGTGAAGTATTTCATAATAATTTTCATTAAAGGAGCATATCTGTCCAACAAATGAGAAAAGGGGAAAATAGTCTTGCAATCAACTTGGCAACTTGGTTTTAAGAAGGGCTAATAATGGCTTAGCTCTAGATACACTTGTTTGAACCATTTTTCTCCCATGAAAGGTATTCCAGTGGCCATAGAGATTGCACTGGTGGTCAGCTCAAAATTCACTCCAGCTAGATGTACTTGGTGTTCATGGAGGTTAAGGAAAAAAAATTTGGTCAACTGAGGGTGAATTTGGACTCTCTGTACCTTCTCACAGAACTCATAGCATCCTACCTCTTGGAAATATGAAACTATAGTAGGAGAGGTTGTCAATTCTTTAGTGTTTACAGGCTCAAACCTATTTTCTTTCCTACCCTTCCTATGTTGTTCTCTAGGTGCTTGGCCTCTCACGCCACTATCAACACTCCCTTCTCTACGCATTTTTTCCTTTATTCTTGCCTTTGAAAACAAAACCCTGATCTGCTTGGGAGATGATATGGAGAGGGAAAATGACAGGTTAATGAGGAAGGAAATGATCTGCAAACTTGGAGGGGAAAGAGGAGTGAAGGAGGACACCTTTGGCCTTGATGTATTTTCAGTGTGTAAATGGATGGGATTTTTTTCAATCTGCAATGCTTGCAAACATGGGGACCTAACCTTTCTTCATTTAGGATTTTCTCCTCTTTCTTTTTGTTTATCCTTCACATTTCTTTATAATTCTACCTTTAGACAATAGGAAAAGGTGGAAAATGTCTAAATACCTCTCAAAAACCTCACAGATGAAGCAAAGAGACACGAGAGTGCAACACAGGCCAGTCGAGTGACTTCTGCATGTCCTGTCGGGTTTGCCCTGAATGTAACGCAGGAGCGTAGCACGGGCAAGGCATGAATGGGTATTCGGGTCCTCCTAGCAGCCCTGAACGGATAGGAGCATAGCGTAGACTGTCGGGTCAGGTGGACTCTGCACGAGGTGTTGGGTCGGGCGTTGAGAGATGCCTTTGTGTAGCGTGGTGGAGTGTCGGGCGCCCTCTGCAGGAGGTGTCGGGAAACCTCTGCATGCTTGGGTGCGTAGCGCAGTGGGATGTCGGGTCCTCCGAGTGGAGACTGCATGCGTAGGAGCGCAACGTCAGGCGGTCTTTGCACGTTGTCGGGCGAGGCCTGAATGGTGGCAAGGTATCAGGTTTATCCTACATGTGGTGCTGTTACACAGATGCGCAGCGCTGTTACATAGGCGTACAATGCTCTTTTTAAAAAACACAGGCAGCATGTACAGGCACATACTGCAACCTTTCAGGAGCGCAGCGCAGAGGTTTCTTTGCCCGAACACTTGCCAGAAAACTTCGAAAACCTTGAAAAATTCCACTCTTTTTGCATATGAAGAAATGGTGTTGAGTGATGATACTTGTGATGCTTTTATACCTTCAAAAAATTAAAAACAAAAAACCCACCTTGACTAATGTTTTTCTTTTGGTCTTTTACTTTCACTGATATTTCTTTTTCTCTTGTGCAAGAGGTGATTATAAGAAAAAAAGTGACCTTTGTTGGATGTTTCCAAACACACCCTTTTTTCTTTGGCCACTTCTGTTTATTGCAGGTGCCATAATACAGTGTTTTGTTTTCTATGTCATCCTTTGGAATTTTGGCAGCTTTAGTCATTTACTTAGCAAACTCATGATTTGCTTGGTTTTTCCATTTTGACACTTTGAACTTGTGATCTCTTTCCTTTGACCATTTTGATGGATATTGATTGTATTTGAGAGTTTTGTCTCCTTCAAACTGATACTTTTTTCAATCTTTCTTTTTGGTGCAGTGAAACAGTGTGCCTTAATAAGACTTATAATTCATTCCCTGACATCATTTTTTAATCTCTGCCTGCTGTCATCAAGGAGGTCTCTGACTTTGACTTCTTGTTTCAATGAATATTTTAATTTATGCACAGTTGTGCTTATGTACCTCTATCTTCATGACCCTTTGTATGGGCTCTTTGCTGGGCAACACCTTATAGCCAATTAGTCATGAAACCATGATTCTCTTTGATTTTCTTATCTAACAGAAAACTTAGGCTCCCTCATACTACTTTTGACAATCCTTTGACTATATTTGAAAACTTAGGAAGCATTTACTGATACTCTTTTTCTAATTTGTCCTTTTTGCTGTAGTGACAAATAAAACCCCTTTTATCTTATTTCAACCATGGAGGCCTCCTTTCAAATGTTCTCTAAAATCCTTTAGGTCACTTTTGCCTACCTTTTTAGACTTCTAGCTTTTAAGGGCCCTTTTTCCCTTCCTTATTTATCATTCCTATAAACTTTGGTTTTATGTTTGATGGTGCTGATGCATCTTTGTTCCTTTTAACCTTTTGCATGGACCTCTTGCTGGGCAACACCTCATAGAAAATCAGTCATAAAACCACTGATACTCTTTTTTACTTATGCATGTTGTTTCTCTTCTATTGTGACTATCCTTGAGGATTTTGGCTTCTTACCCTACCTTTCTTCTGTTGATAACCCTTATACACCATTCCTGCAGAAATGTTTTAAGATAGGCTACTGTCCTTTTGCAAACTCAATGCTTTAATCAAGGAGGTCCTTTTGGAAGCTTTTTATACCCTTTGGAAAATCATGAGCTTACCTTCTTTTTCATTTGATTTCACCTTTGGGCATATGTAAAATAGTGAGTCTAGAAAGCCAAAAAAATGCATAACGTAGGTGACCCTACATGACCTATTGGGATGTCTTTTGGAATAGGTCTTTGACTGAAAAACTTGAATCAGGTTTTGGATGTGAAAACAGGGTTTTGACAAACCTTTATGCATTTCAATCCTAGAAACTAAAATATTTGATTGGTTTATCTAAAGAACCTAGAAAGGGAGTTTAAAATCACCACTGCTTGAGGCACTTGGTGAATAAGGGAAAAGGTTTAGGCTACTTGGCAAACCAAGGTGTAAAATTAGAAGGCTTAGGAAATTAGAAACAGAGTGGTAAAGTCAGAGGGGGCAAACATAGTGAGAATGAGGGACATAAGTCCATTATTTGGTCTTATGGGAGTGAGAGATTGGCCAAGCCTTGATAGAGTAGTAGAACAGTGAAAAATATACTCCTAAGGGAAATGAAGGCAGTGATATTTCTTAGAACTCACAAGATTCATGAATTTTGTTTCTAGAAATCTAAGATAAGCATTTATTCATCTAAACAGGTAAAAATTACTGATGACTAACAGGCATGTCTTGTTCTCCATCAGAACTAGAAACATATCGTTCTCTATTTCATGAATTTCGGGATATCTTTGCCTGGTCTTATGAGAAGATGCCAGGTATTGACACTAGTATTGTTGAACACACTATTAATATGTACCTTGATGTCAAGCCGGTACGCTAATGCCTTTGTCCTATTCATCCGAAGAAGGTTGTTGCCATTAAAGAGAAAGTTGAAAAACTTTTGTGTGTTGGTTTCATAAACCCTGTTCCACTAACTGAGAGGTTTTCCAACATCGTTCCTGTCATGAAAAAACAAGGAACCATTAGAGTGTGCATCAATTATCGGGATTTTAATCTTGCTTGTCCAAAAGACAACTATCCTGCTCCCTTTATCGATTAGATCATTAACGATTGTGCTGGATGTGAAATTTTTTTGTTCATGGATGGATTTTCCAACTATAATCAAATCAATATCCACCCAGAGGATCAACATAAGACAACATTCATCTATCCCTGGGGCACATTCTCTTATAGGAAACTAACTTTTGGTTTAAAGAACGTCGGGGCTACTTTGGATAGAGAAATGGATTATGCTTTCAATGACATCAAACATATTGTTCAACCCTATCTAGATGATTTACCAGCACATTCACGAAATCAGAATGATCACCCGATGCATTTGAGAGCCATATTTTTACGATGCCGACACTACAAAATACGCCTCAATCCACATAAATGTGTGTTTTGTGTTGGGCCTGGTCATTTACTTGGATTCGTAGTCTCAAAAGAAGGAATTCAAATAGACCCATTGAAGGTCCAGGCCATTCTTGATTTGCCTGAGCCATCAAATTTACTTCAGATATAGAAACTTCAAGGAAATGCTAACTTCCTAAGGAGGTTCATACCCAACTACGCCGAAATGGCTAAAGGATTTACTCTACTATTGAAAAATGAGGTTCCCTTCCATTGGGAATAAGTTGCACAAGCTTCTTTTGATGTTGTCAAGGATACTCTTGTCCGTGCGTCATTAATGTATCCCCCAAATTATCAGAACGATTATTTCTTATATATCATTGTGGTTGATATGACCATTTCTATGGTCTTGGTCCAAGTAGAAAATGGGATAGAACATACGATATATTATTTAAGTCGTAATCTCAATGATACAGAATTCAATTATTCATACGTAGAAAATCTTTCCTTGGCAGTTGTTCAAGCTGTCCAAATATTTCGCCACTATATCCTATTCTGAAAGACCAGTGTCATTTCGGATTGCAACCCCATGACTTATATCTTATCACGTCAATTTTTGGGGGGCAAGAATTCAAAATGGATTGTCATTTTGCAGGAATTTGATTTGGAATTCATCAAATCCAAGTCAAATAATTCTTTAGTTTTAGCAGAGCTTCTCTATGACCTTCCCTCTGATAGTACTGCTACTACGTTCGAACCATCAATTCCTGACGAGGCTCTATTTCTGATAGGATCATCTGATCCTTGGTATGTATATTTTATCATTTATCTCCAAACCCAAAATTTTCAGCCTGATACCTCTCGCTTTGAAAAACAATGTATTTGATACCAAGCCAAAGATTATCGAATCATCGGCGATACACTTTATCGTCGTAGTGTCGATACTATTTTAAGAAGGTGCCTCACTCATCAGGAGGCCGAAAATGTTTTAAATGATTGTCATGCTGGGGCTTGTGGTGGAAATTTATCTGGATACTCTACAGCAATAAGATACTCTGCACGGGTTACTTTTGGCCTACCATATTTCGCGACTGCATCCTCGCAATCAGAAGTTGCCATGCGTGCCAGATTTTTTATCGTAAAATCCACAAACTGCCACAACCAATGCATCCTGTTGTCTCTATAGGACCATTTTCAAAATGGGGTATTGACTTCATGACATGTAACCCTCATTCATGTTGAGCCTCAAGATTGTGCTTTCTTTCATCTTACTTTACCTCATTTTCCTTTGTCCATTGTTATCCTAGACCCAATTGATCAATGAATTTAGTTAAAATTACTTTTAGAATGATTAACATGACTGACTTGCTAAGTTTTGTGATTTTTGTCATTGTAATGCATTTTGACCGGAACTAGCTACAGAATGTAGACATTCCGTAGCTAACCGGCAATTCTGCAGCTGTCTTCACGTTTGGGTATGTTCCAGGTGGCCTCTCAAGAAAAACCGCATATGGGTATATTCCACGTCATGTCTACATTGTTCGTTGCTCACCATGAAGGAAGAAACAAATTCTGGATATGGTTTTGGTACGTGGGAACACATTTAAGAAGGCAGACTTCTAATAGGACTGTCTTAGTCCAGATGTCCTTTTCCTTTTTACGCAGCCATTTCAAGAGTCCTAATGTGATTTCGATAAGGAAAGACAATGATCCTGGAATTGTTGCAAGTCTTGTTATGTAAATTTGTTATAAAAACACTTGGGAAACCGAGAGCTAGGGTAGATTTTGTTCCAGATTTTGCTTAGATTTTGTGATACATTTCTGAAGACGCAGATTGCTCTGTTCAAGTTATTTCACCTTTAATGAAGCAGATAGTATTGTTTTGAAAGCGTTGAGTTGGTTTGGTGTTAGATTCCGTCTGGTGGTAGAGGGCCCCTGCCTCCTGCACGGTTTTATTTGCGTAATTTAGATAAGTATCCTAGCTGCCTTTACGTTTTGAAGTTGAATTCGTAGTTGTTTTCATTAGCTACTATAGTTATACTCATTCTAAAAAATCTTCCAAAAGAAGAAGCTCTTCCAAAATATCATGATAATGAATGGGAAATGGCTATAGTATTTGTAGGATTTAATTGCAATCTCTTTTGTTCACCATCACAGTTATACTTATGCTAAGTACTCTTCCAAAAGAAAAAACTCTTCCAAAAAATCCTTATAATGTCTTAAGCATGATTGTGATCTTGAACGTTTCAGTTGTGTGTTTGCACTAAGTACCATAGCTGTTCTTGCTCTTAAAACACTTTTCCAAAATATCATAATGATGGGTAGGAGATAGCTATGATATCTTAGTTTTTAATTGCTTTCAGTCTTTATGTTTGCATTTGCAATGAATTGTACAGTTAGGATTGTTCTAAGAAACTCTTCCAAAATACCAATCATGATGGACAAACAGACTGTATAATTCCATAGAATAATGCATGATAGCCTAGTTAGGATACTCCGAAGTTTAATTGCACTTAATTCATGCTCAGTTATTTTGTTTTAAGTTTGATAATGACTTGTTAGTTCAACAATGTTTTAGATTAGTGACATCTTAAGTTCAGTTTTAGCTTAACTCATTGCATTTGCACTCCACATTCAGTTGTCATTCACTGCATATTAGATTACTTCAGTTGTTAAACTTAACAAAACAACCTTCATTATTTACAAACCTCTTCTTGTTCTAAAATATATAATTGATTCATAACCATATGAACATAAGACAATATCATTTTAAGGCCTGAAGTACTTCTACAACTTTCTTATCATCTCACAAACAAACATTTCCTCAAAATACTATTTTAAAAATCTATAACCTTTGAGTGAAGTGTAGTGTTATCAAACTAAGTTGCAGAATAGAGTTAGGAACTAGTCTTAAAGTAGAGATCTTATGATGGTATCAATGTTTTACTCCAAATATGCTTCAACAAATCTCTAATCATGGATAAAATGTTGCATCATTATAAGTTAGTTGTTTAACTGTTTAGTTAGGAGAATTTGCATGCTTAGCTGACCATGTCTCAAGCTCTCTCTCAAAATGCCTTTGATGAAAGAATTTGACAAGTTGAGTTTATGTTTTGAATCATTTGCTTAAAATTCATTATCAAGCTTTGTTTCTGTTTAGTCATAGTTTGGATTTGATTTTGTTTCAGTAGTTTCCTTTGCATTCACCACTTGTCATCAACCAATCAGGTTTCACTCTGTTTTAATCATTAGCTTCTTTCCACTAGCTTTCTAGTCATTTTTCCTTGTGAACATAAAACTACCAAAAAGACCAAAAACATCATAAAACACTAAACACAATGCATTAAGAGACAAAACACCTAGGCACATATGGTGCAGTTCACTTCAGCAGTTTACCAACCCTGGTTGACAATTAAATGAACTCAATTTAGGAAACTAGATTGAGACCAAACATTTTTGGCGCCGTTGTCGGGGAAGTGAAAACTAGGTAACCTTTGTTTCTTAGCATCCAAAAACAATTATATGCGTAGGGAGAGAGATTCAAGGGGAAGATTTATAAGCAGCAGAGGCAGAAGTTTGATTTCTAGAACACCACTTGTTTCATCTAGATCCAGAGCTAGTACACCTTCAACTCAAACCCATCTTCCATCCTCTCCTGATCCTGGACTTCTATAAGATCTAAGGTCAACTATTCCATTAGAGAAACCTTCCACTTCATCCACTGAACCTGCCATAGAAGAAGATCTAAAAACTCCTGTTAGGGACACAAACCTTTCCACTTCCACAAGAGAGTCAACCATGGCAGAAGAAGGAGGAGGAGGAGTTTTTAATGGAGAACACACACTATTTGGAGGTAGAGGTAGAGGTAGAGGAGAAGGAGGTAGAGGAGAAGGAGGTAGAGGTGTAGATGGAGGAAGAGGTAGAATAGGAAGCTCTTTTGGGTTCCCTATAATTGATGAAGAAACCAATACAACCATGAAAAACATTTCACCCTCTGTCCTTCCAAACTTCTATGGACTTAAAACTGAAGATCCTGAAACCTTTTTATTTGAATTTGAAGTGCTGTGTAGAACTTATGACTACTTACAAGATGCTCAAAAACTGAAATTATTCCCTTCAACCTTGAAAGGAGCAGCATTGAAGTGGTTTATGAGTCTATTCAGCAGTTCTATTAGAACATGGGAAGACATGAAACAAGCATTTCTAGAGAGGTATCTGGATTATTGTATGCCGGTTAATCATAAGGAAGAATTTTTCAAGATGTTACAAAAAGAAGATGAAAATTTGGAAGATTTGTTGGAGAGATTTAATTACAACATCAAACGAGCAAAAATGGAAAACCTAGATCAAGACACCTTAAAAGCTCTTTTGTTGAAAACAATTAGGGATGAATGGTTGGATATCCTCAACATGATGGGAAAAGGGGATATATCACAGCTCACATTACCTGAAATATCTGAGTTATGTATCAACCTTTCAAGAGGGAAATCTAAAACTGTCAAAGGTCCAAGAGATCCTTCTCTTGCAAGGGAAAGTAAGTCTGCTTCTGGGACAGTAAGTAGATCAGAAATAGGACACATGCTTGATGATTTTAAATCTGACATCTTAGGGAGTCTTAGTGAACAAATAGACACCCTTAAGATACAAAACAAGCAAAAGGTTGAATCTGATGCCTTGGCAATCTTTTGTCCCAAATGTAGAAAGAAACATGCCTTGAGAGAGTGTCCTTTGGATGTAAAAGTTGTAGAAACCTGTGTTATTTGTTCTGAAAAACATGAAACCAAGAATTGTCCTTCTCTTCCTGGTCTCAAAGCTGTCTTTCAGGAGGAAACTCCTACATATTCCACAGAGTCTCTCAATTTTGTATCTAGAAGACCTTCGCAGGGACCTCAAACACAAGGATTCCATGATCAAATGTATAATCAACCTCCACCTTGGAATTCTTGGCAACAACCTTGGCCCCAATTTCAAAATCAATCCCAATCTTGGGCACAAGGAACACAAAGTCCCTATGGAAGATACTCTCCATACTATCAGTATCCACCATCCTATCCACCATACCCACATTTTTATCCTCAAAATCCTCAACAAAATTTTCCTCAAAATCTTCAACAAAATTTTCAACAAAGTCCTCAACAACATCATCAAAACCAACCACATCAAAATCAACCACTCCCATTACCATTTCCTCAAAAATCAAATCAATTGCCTGCTCAACCCATACCAAACCCCAATAATAAAAATCCTCAAAATACATACATGATAGAAGGCCAACAGTTTCCAACTTATTTAATTACTCCTCTAGACCTTGGTGATGTTCAACTTAGGTCTGGAAGACTATCTACGGGTGAATAAAAGTCTTGAGGAAGATACATCCTTTCAAGACCCAAACACTGAAAAATTAAAGCAAAAAGATCCAATAAATTCAACTCCTGTATTAGAGCAACCATCTACATCTACTTCTATACCTCCCTTTCCGGAAAGACTACAAATTGATAGAGGTGTAGAAAAAAAAATCATGGTGCCTAATTATGATTTCCTAGATGAGCTGAGAAATGTCTGCATTAAAATTCCATTATTACAAGCCATCAAGGAAATTCCAATTTTATCCAAAACAATAAAGGAGTTGAGTATGAAGAAAACAAGAAAAAGAATAAGAGAAACAAAGAAAATTCAACTGGCAGGACAAATAGCAGAAATTATGATGGGCAAGATTTCTATTCCAAAGTATCTTGGCCCAGGAAATCCAGTTGTCAAAATTCACATCAATGGAATTGAAATCCAAAACACACTCATTGATTTAGGAGCAGCAATCAATATCATGAGTAGACAAATCATGGATAAACTGAAACTTCCTAATCTTCTCTTTACACCCACACTATTACAATTAGCAGACAGATTTGTGATCAAACCAGATGGGGTAATAGAAGACATTCCAATGTCCCTAGATTCTTGGGAGTACCCTGTGGATTTCATGATCCTAACTCCTAAGAATAATCTAGGAGGACATCCTGTTATATTAGGAAGACCTTGGTTGGCTACAGCTGATGCTTTTATTAGTTGTAGATCCGGTGATATGTATATCTCTGATGGTAGTTCAACTAAGAAATTCACTTTATATCCTCCAACTAGGACAATTACAGATTTAGATGACACTCAATGGATAGAGGATGAAGAAGATTTACAACCTCTCTTCACAATTTCAGAAATTAGTGAAGATAATCAAATTTTGAATACTCTAGAAAACTTTGAATCCTCTCCAGAACACAAACATGAATCATTTCAAGAGGGATCCAATATTGAGTTTTTGTCATCTAGGTAGATGTCTCTTCATTCTATGGACAAATTGGGCAGCTCTACAAGTGAAATTTTTCCAGGCAAAACCTTGAACATAAACAAAAACCTAGAAAAATCTCAACAAGAAGAGTTAGTCAAAGTATTACAGAGACATTCTTCTGCATATGCATGGGAATACACCGACATGAAAGGGATAAGTCCCAAGACTTGTACTCATCACATCTATATAGAGGCAAATTGCAAACCAATCAGACAGCCTCAAAGACGGATGAATCCAAATCTTAGGGAAATTGTCAAGGAAGAACTGCAAAAATTATTAAATGTTAATTTCATCTATCCCATTTCAGATAGTCAGTGGGTTTCTCCTTTGGTGATTGTGCCTAAGAAAAATGGAAAATGGAGGGTGTGTGTTGACTACCGAGAACTGAATAAAGCTACTCTTAAAGACCATTTTCCCTTACCTTTCATAGATCAAGTATTAGATACATTAGCTGGCAAAAAGTACTTTTCATTCCTAGATGGTTTTAGTGGTTACAATCAAATCCAAGTAGCACTTGAAGACCAAGATAAAACCACATTTACCTGTCCTTGGGGTACCTATGCTTACCGAGTATTTCCATTTGGATTATGCAATGCACCTGCAACATTCCAAAGGGCAGTATTAGGAATTTTTTCGGATCTAATACATGACTGTGTAGAGGTGTACATGGATGATTTCACAGTTTATGGGAATACATTTGAAGAGGCTTTAGAAAACTTGGAAAAAGTCTTAAAAAGATTTCAAGAAGCAAACCTTTCACTTAGTCATGAAAAATGTTTTATGATGTTTATTGAAGGTATTGTTTTAGGGCATCACATTTCAGGGGATGGGATTAGAGTTGATGAGGCAAAAGTTGAAGTCATTTCTAACCTATCCATTCCAAGTTGTCAAAGAGATGTTAGAAGTTTTCTAGGATTTACAGGCTATTATCGGAGATTTATAGAAAACTTCACCAAAATAACATCTCCACTCTTCAAATTACTCACCAAAGATTGTGAATTCAAATGGACTTCTGATTTCCAGTTAGCTTTTGAAACCCTGAAAACCAAAATTTCTGAAGCACCTATATTAAGGGGACCTAACTGGAAGTTACCTTTTCATATCTCCACAGATGCCTCCGATACAGCTCTAGGAGCAGTATTGGGACAAAAAGATTTGATTCCATATGCCATCTATTACACCAGTAAAAATTTGACTCCTGCAGAGTTAAACTATACTATAACTGAAAAAGAGTTTTTAGCTATTGTTCATGCCATAAACAAATTTAGACACTATATAACAGGCTATGAAACTTTTGTTCACACTGATCATTCTGCAATTAGATACTTAATGAACAAATCAATTACTAATGGCAGAGTTATAAGATGGTTATTGCTATTACAAGAATTCAACATTACCATTCTAGATAGGCCTGGAAAACAAAACACAGTAGCTGATTTCCTATCTAGACTCCAAAATATCAAAGATGACACTCCAGTTGAAGATCAATTTCCCGATGAATATCTTTTTGCAATTTCTACTCAAACTCCATGGTTTGCTGATATTGCTAATTATTTAGTTTCAGGAAAATTTCCTTCAATAATGAATGCAAGGGATAAAAGAAAAATCATTTATGACAGTGCAAAATATTCATGGGTTGCTAATGAGTTGTACAAGACAGGTCCAGATTTGATCATTAGGAGGTGTGTTCGTGAAGATGAGATGCCCGAGATTCCTAAAGCATGTCATGATGAACCTTGTGGCGGACACTTTGCTGATAAGAGGACAGCCTATAAGATCCTTAATTTAGGATATTATTGGCCATCCTTGTTTAAAGATGCTAAAGAGTATGTCAAAAGGTGTGACAGTTGCCAAAGAGTAGGGAAACCTTCTCCTTCAGGTGAAATTCCATTACAACCTCAGGTACATATTGAACCTTTTGAAAAATGGGCTTTGGATTTTGTAGGACCTATTAGTCCTCCATCAAGACAGAAAAGGTATATATTAGTTTGCACTGATTATGTTACTAAATGGGTAGAAGCCAAGGCATTACTTGTTGCTAATGAATCATCTGTAGTTACTTTTCTTTTTGAGGATATTTTTACTCGTTTTGGTGTCCCAAGGGAAATTGTTACAGATCAAAGAGCTCAATTTACATCAAGGCTAGTGGAGCAAATGATGGAGAGGTACAAAATCAGGCATAGAAAATCTACTCCTTATCATCCACAAGAAAATGGTCAAGTGGAGTCTACCAATAAAGTTATTGAAGGAATCCTAACAAAGACTGTCCATTTACATAGAAAAGATTGGGTGGATAGGCTTCCTGAAGCCTTGTGGGCCTATAGAACTACATGGAGAAACACAACAGGCCATACTCCTTATGAGCTTGTTTATGGAAAGCAAGTTTTGTTTCCCATAGAGTTCCAAATTCAAACCTTCAAAATGGAAATTCAGCTAGGACTTGATCTAACGGAGGCACAAAAGCATAGACTGGAGAAAATTAATGAATTGGATGAGATCAGACAAGATGCAGTTCAGAAAACAAGTCTAGTCCAACAGCAAAGGGCTAGATGGCATGACAAGTACATCAAAGAGAATAAATTCAAAGAGGGTGACTGGGCTCTCTTGTTTGATTCAAAATTCAAGGATTTTCAAGGTAAATTTCAGACACATTGGCTTGGGCCATATGAAGTTGTTGAAATTTTTTATAATGGGGCAGTAAAAATTAGAACTATAGATGAAGAAGAGGTCACTTTTCTTGTGAATGGTCATATATTGAAGTTGTATCACAAACCACTCTCAAGAGAAGAATTTGTCCAGAAGTTTCAAGAAAGCAGTGATGTGAAGTTAATGAAGAAGAATCTTTCTTCTTCATCAACTTGATTGAATTTTCTGAAGCATTTCTTTTGAAAAAATTAAAAAAAAAAAAAAAAATTAAAAAAAAAAAAAAGTATAAACATGAAAACCAATCACTGATTGGAATGTTTATACAGAAAAGATAGAGTGAAAATCAGAGTCTCTCTGACACTCTAACTTTTCCATTTTGTTTTTGCAAGAAGCTGTTACATAATCATAAGTTTAGATCCATAGTGCTTATGATCCATCTCACTTCATTTCACTCCATTCACTTATCCATCCATATTCCATTTCATTCATTCATTTATACTCCACTTCATTCCATATTTCATTCATTCCATTCCATACTCCATCCACCTCATTTTCATGTCAAAATTTAAAGTCTGATGTCTTACTGCAAATGAATAATACATGTCATGGATTGCAGGGCAGTTCTTATGTTCTTCCACTCCATTTCATAAACTGAATCCATTCCATTTCATCATCCACTTCATACATATCATGTCTCATCATCCATCTTCATTCATACCATATAACATTTCACTTATATTCCAAAAACACTCCATTCCATGATTAAAATGCTCTACAGGTACATTCTGCAGCTTAACAGACATTCTGCAGCTGATCAGACTTTCCGCAGCCAGAGAGCCATTTCGCAGCTACAAAACCTGAAGGCATTAGTCAGCAAACATTAGAATTGCAACAAAATGATCCAGTGTATCCATGAATAAGAAGAATCAAGAAGGATTATGAAGACTCTTCCAAAGGAGAACAAAGAAGACAAAGACTACAAAAATCAAATGAAAAGCAGAGGTAACAAGTTTAGATTATAATGGAATTTCATAAAGTTTAGCATAGTTTTAGTTATGAATTATTCGAAAAAGTTGTTTTAATTATTTTTATTGATCATGACCAAAATACCCTCCACAAACTTTGGATTAAAATCTCTCATTTCAAATTCCATACCCGACATCATTTAAGCGGTTAAAATGGCTGAAGTGTTTGAATTCTTCACGTCACCCAACCAAATCATTCAATGATGATTCTCTTTTCCGTTGTAAAAATCTCCGCCGTCTTTTCAATCATTAATTCGTTCCCTCCACCTCACTCCATTTACTCATTCCGTAACTACTTCCATCACTCCATTCTGTAGCCAGCACTTCATTCCGCAAACAGAGATATCCTTATCACCGTGAGCAGAGCAAAAGGGTATATCAGTTTGAATATCAAAGCACTATCACCGTGGGTAGAGATTGAGCATTATCACTGTAAAGACAGAGGTATAGCAGTGTGGAATTTGAAGTCATTTGTCACCGGGAGACAGAGGTATAGCAGTGAAGAATTTGAAGCCATTTGTTACCAGGAGACAGAGGTATAGCAGTGTGGAATTTGAAACCATTATCACCAAGAGACAGAGATATATCAGTGAGGAGTTTGAAGCCATTATCACTGTCAACCAGAGGCATATCAGTCCGAAGTTTGAAGCCATTTTCACTATAACGCAGAGGTATATCATTCTAAAGTTTGAAGCCATTGTCATTAATAACCTGAGGCATATCAATTCGAAGGTGAAAGTTATTGTTTCCGTGGGTAGAAAGAGTATTAATCTGAACATTGAAGAAGCAATTATGGGTTTCATTGTAAGAACTGAACCAGTGGGTATAAAATACCTAGAAGGCTACCCTCAATGTAAAGAAATGTTGCAACAGATAGGATGGCTACAATTTCTTGAGAAGTTTAATGGCTTCCACAAAGAAGTCACTAAAACATTTGCAAGATCATTTCAAGGAGCTGAGGTTGAAGTGGGGGATGTTAAATTTACTGTCACTGAAGTTTTCATTGCAGAAGCTACGGGATTTCTTAGAAATGGAGAGAGATGGTTCAAAAACAGAGAATTCCATAATGAATCCTGGAAGAAAATTCTAAAATCACCAGGTATGGATATCACTGTGTTTAAGAAAGGAAATCCAAGTTCTGCCTTGAAAAATAAATGGAGAAACATACTTCTTATTCTGCAAAAATTTATTACATGTGAGGGTAGATATGGCACATTTTATGTCTACCACATTAGACTGATAATGCATTTTCTGGGGGAAGACTTAAACCTACCCTATTTCTTGCCTCAAATTTTGAAAAAGATGGCTTCTTGTGTTCAGAGAAGGGTTCAATTTTTAGAGACAACTCTATATCATCATGGCTTGGTTAAAATTTTGATTGAACACCATTTAGCCAAAACAAATTATACTTGGGACAATTTCTTGATAAGAAATCATTTTGAAGAGCCAAAAGAGCCCTCACCTGAACAACAGCCTACAAGGAGAAGCAGAAAATGGAGAGCTTCAAAAATTGAAATTGACAAAACAGTCCAGGAAAGTAGTAAGGAAAACATCTTAGAGAAATTGACTCAAATCAAGAGACAACTTAAGAAAGAGAAGGTAATCAGGAAATCTGCCACAGAGAAAGGAGAGGGATCTTCCCAGCCAAGAAGAAGTCATAGACTAAAGGGGAAATTAAGGAAAACTCAAATCAAACAAACAGGGGTGATAAATATAGAAGATGAGGAAACATCTATTGAAGAAGATGTTGAAGAGGATTTTAATGAAGGAACCCCTGAAATTGACACTGCTCAGCAAGAAGTCTATGACTATGTTGAAACTTTGGAAAGGAAAGCTTCAGAGAGTAGAGAGAGAACCCCTAGTCCTCCACTGTCCGAAATAGATGTGTTAAGAAGGGATAGGTATGAGTTGGAAATACTTAATAGACACATCAAAAATGAGAATGACATTCTGAAGGAACAAGTCAAACTCAAAACTGATATGAACTCAACCTTATCCCTACATATAGACAAAGTGGAAAAGTCTAATGAAAAGTTGAAAAAGAGGAACAAGAAGCTAATCAGGGCACTTATCAACTTAAGGTTCAAACTTGTCATCAGAAAACCCAGAAGATCTCTAGCTTCCAGGCAAAGGATAAGGAGAGGATTAGATGTTCTTGCAGAAGCCTCTGAGTTTATAGGATAAGTTGCATGAGGACATGCAAGAAGTCAGCAGTGGGGGTATGTTGAGCCTCAAGATTGTGCTTTCTTTCATCTTACTTTACCTCATTTTCCTTTTTCCATTGTTATCCTAGACCCAATTGATTAATGAATTTAGTTAAAATTACTTTTAGAATGATTAACATGACTGACTTGCTAAGTTTTGTGATTTTTGTCATTGTAATGCATTTTGACCGGAACTAGCTGCAGAATGCAGACATTCCGTAGCTAACCAACAATTCTGCAGCTGTTTTCACGTTTGGGTATGTTCCAGGTGGCCTCTCAAGAAAAACCGCATATGGGTATATTCCACGTCATGTCTACATTGTTCGTTGCTCACCATGAAGGAAGAAACGAATTCTGGATATGGTTTTGGTACGTGGGAACACATTTAAGAAGGCAGACTTCTAATAGGAATGTCTTAGTCCAGATGTCCTTTTCCTTTTTACGTAGCCACTTCAAGAGTCCTAATGTGATTTCGATAAGGAAAGACAATGATCCTGGAATTGTTGCAAGTCTTGTTATGTAAATTTGTTATAAAAACACTTGGGAAACCGAGAGCTAGGGTAGATTTTGTTCCAGATTTTGCTTAGATTTTGTGCTACATTTCTGAAGACGCAGATTGCTCTGTTCAAGTTATTTCACCTTTAATGAAGCAGACAGTATTGTTTTGAAAGCGTTGAGTTGATTTGGTGTTAGATTTCGTCTGGTGGTAGAGGGCCCCTGCCTCCTGAACGGTTTTATTTGCGTAATTTAGATAAGTATCCTAGCTGCCTTTACGTTTTGAAGTTGAATTCGTAGTTGTTTTCATTAGCTACTATAGTTATACTCATTCTAAAAACTCTTCCAAAAGAAGAAGCTCTTCCAAAAGATCATGATAATGAATGGGAAATGGCTATAGTATTGTAGGATTTAATTGTAATCTCTTTTGTTCACCATCACAGTTATACTTATGCTAAGTACTCTTCCAAAAGAAGAAACTCTTCCAAAAAATCCTTATAATGTCTTAAGCATGATTGTGATCTTGAACGTTTCAGTTGTGTGTTTGCACTAAGTACCATAGTTGTTCTTGCTCTTAAAACGCTTTTCCAAAATATCATAATGATGGGTAGGAGATAGCTATGATATCTTAGTTTTTAATTGCTTTCAGTCTTTATGTTTGCATTTGCACTGAATTTTACAGTTAGGATTGTTCTAAGAAACTCTTCCAAAATACCAATCATGATGGACAAACAAACTGTATAATTCCATAGAATAATGCATGATAGCCTAGTTAGGATACTCCGGAGTTTAATTGCACTTAATTCATGCTCAGTTATTTTGTTTTAAGTTTGATAATGACTTGGTAGTTCAGCACTGTTTTAGATTAGTGACATCTTAAGTTCAATTTTAGCTTAACTCATTGCATTTGCACTCCACATTCAGTTGTCATTCACTGCATATTAGATTACTTCAGTTGTTAAACTTAACAAAACAACCTTCATTATTTACAAACCTCTTCTTGTTCTAAAATCTATAATTGATTCATAACCATATGAACAAAAGACAATATCATTTTAAGGCCTGAAGTACTTCTGCAACTTCCTTATCATCTCACAAACAAACATTTCCTCAAAAGACTATTTTAAAAATCTATAACCTTTGAGTGAAGTGTAGTGTTATCAAACTAAGTTGCAGAATAGAGTTAGGAAATAGTCTTAAAGTAGAGATCTTATGATGGTATCAATGTTTTACTCCAAATATGCTTCAACAAATCTCTAATCATGGATAAAATGTTGCATCATTATAAGTTAGTTGTTTAACTGTTTAGTTAGGAGAATTTGCATGCATAGCTGACCATGTCTCAAGCTCTCTCTCAAAATACCTTTGATGAAAGAATTTGACAAGTTGAGTTTATGTTTTGAATCATTTGCTTAAAATTCATTATCAAGCTTTGTTTCTGTTTAGTCATAGTTTGGATTTGATTTTGTTTCAGTAATTGCCTTTGCATTCACCACTTGTCATCAACCAATCAGGTTTCACTCTGTTTTAATCATTAGCTTCTTTCCACTAGCTTTCTAGTAATTTTTCCTCGTGAACATAAAACTAAAAAAAACACCAAAAACATAATAAATCATCACAAAAGACCAAAAACATCATAAAACACTAAACACAACGCATTAAGAGACAAAACACCTAGGCACATACGGTGCAGTTCACTTCAGCAGTTTACCAACCCTGGTTGACAATTAAATGAACTCAATTTAGGAAACTAGATTGAGACCAAACAGTTCATCCGGGGGGCATGGTTATATTATTGTCGCAGTATACCACTTTACCAAATGGGCCGAAGCGATGCCTACATTCAACAACACATGACAGACAACTACATTGTTTTTCTTTAATCATGTTATTGCATGGTTTGGGGTCCCACAGGCTATAGTTACAGATCATGGGAAGAATTTTCACAACAACATGATGATTGAATTGACCGCCAAGTTAGGATTGTCACATGATAATTCTACTCCTTATTATCCACAATCAAATGGACAATTTGAGGCTATCAACAAAATTCTTAAACATATGCTTCAACGAATGATAGGAGTTCGTAAAAGAAACTGGCATTTGGTCCTGTACTCGACCTTGTGGGCGTATTGAACCTCGGTGAGAAACACAACTGGATTTACTCCTTTTCAATTGGTATATGGTCTGGAAGCTATCTTGCCTATCCAATGTGAAATATCGTCGTTAAAACTTAAAATCGACTTTTTACCTGACACCTTAGAAGAAGAAGCGCATCTTTTTAACCTCATCCATCTTGATGAAACGCATCGAGAAGCCCAATTGGCCAACAAAGCGCATAAGAGACATATAAAGGTGCAATACAGCAAAAATTTCCAGCCTCGCATTTTCTCAGAGGGCGACTTGGTCCTTATTTATGTTCAAGAAGCTGATGTAATAGGTATAGGGAAATTTGAGCCATTATGGCATGGCCCCTATATTGTCAAAAAAATTGTTGCTAAAGGTGCCTATGAGTTGGTGGATTACGATGGAATTCCGTTGGCGTAACCCCAAAATGGGTTGTATCTGAAACATTACTATGCTTAATCATAAGCATAGTAATTTTTTGTATTATATTGTATATATATGCTGTTGATTTATATTCACTGTCTTAGTTTGTTTTTTAGAGTTTTCTTGACATTATTAATCCACTTTACATTGCATCGCAGATGCTTGAATATTTGGAACCATTTGTTGGATATGTCAATGGTGCTAGTCGTAGTACGCAGAATCTATCCTCTGCAGCATGGGCCATTTTCGCTCCGAATGGCGAGTTAGTCAGTTTTAGAGGGATTTTTATTGGCAGAATGACAAACATATTGCTGAGTATAGCACGTTGATCAAACTTCTCTCTGATGCCATTTCATTTGGTATTAACCGCATCATTATAAGGTTAAGACTCACAACTTTTGGTACTACAACTTACTAGTGTTTATACTGTTAGAAATCCAACACTGCATCGTTTTTTCCTAAGAGTTCGAATTTTGGAAAGACAGATTGATTTTATTCAATATCAACACATTTCCATAAATTTGAACACATTGACTAATTCTTTAGCTAATCAAGTTCTAGACAGACATTTGCAACGCATGTAAAGATACATTCACATAATTGAATAAGATTACGTAATAAACATAGGAAAGCACTGAAATCAAATAGATAGATAGTCATAGGTTTTTACAAAAATTTGTGCCCAAGACACATTGGTCATCTGACCTCAAAATGTATGCAAAATATCGAAAGTAAACTAGTGATGCTCATGGTAACATGTTATAGATCGAGCTTGATGCTCATGGTAACATGTTATAGATCGAGCTTGATGCTCATGGTAACATGTTATAGATCTAGCTATCCTACGCAGTAACAGCATCCAGCAGTTAGGAATGCCTATAGTATGGCACTGCTGTTTCGGGGAAAATCACCCTAGAGGTTTGTTGGGTCAAAACCTCCACAAATCAGGGCATGCTATTCAGAAGGACTCACACACAACCATACTTGAATGCAAAAAACTAGATGACAATGATAGCAGAACTCACCCGTAGTCCTACGTTTGATGTAGATCCCGCGGGGTCCAAACCCCCAGCAACCCTTCTTCCTCCTTCAACCTGGAAAACAAGAAAGAACGTGCACGAAAACCTAGTTGTACAGCATATAATTCTCCTCAATGTTAGTGTAATCCATGTGAAATATGATATAAATGATAATAAATGCTTAATAATCAATCTTTTCACATATATAAATAGATACTAACACAGAAGTTCAGGAACAAGATGGTTCTTCATTATTACGAACAGCATGTACAGAAGTAAAGAGTGGAGAGATCACCTGAATCCTTCCACGATCTTCGAGCAAACCGTCGTCCGGATCCGTCCCGCCCTTGCCTCGCTAAGATACTTTCAAGACTTGTGCACTCGAGATGAAATATAAATGGATGAACATCTCCAGGAAACAAGGGTTTCCTGTATAAATCTGGGAAAGTGCAGGAGGCACGGGGAATCAGACTTGAATTGGGATTCCAACAGAGTATAATGTCTATAAAATTTCTCTCCCTCTTAGGCCATGCACATGAGGAGCTTTTATACTCTCTCAAGGTAGTTTCAATCAGTTGGAAATAGTTGGCCACGTGCTGGGGTGGTTGAACTACTAGAGTAACCATCAACCCAGCCCAAAAATAGGGATTTTTTATATATTTTTTAATGATTTTAATGGCATACGTGGAAAAGTACATGTGGACTCGCGTATACACGCGGAAAATTCTGGGCATAACCGCGTATGGGAATTTTAACACTGTTTTTTAGTGAATTTTGTTCAAGTCTATAGGAATGGGTGCCCAAAGCCATAAAGACAATCATGAATCACCTGAGGGTGAAAAATGATGCTATAACAGATGCCCCCTAATAGATGAGGTCAGAAGGGGTTCATGATGGCCGAAATGTATTATGCACATAGAAAGAACTTCGCAAGGACAAGAGAGGACTTCACCAAATTTCAGCCTGCCAAAAACCAATGAAAGAACACAAAGAGTCAACTCATGCTGAGGTGGGCATACCCATGCTCAGTCAAAAATACATCATATCTAAAGTACAGAATAGATCCAACATGTATACAAGTATAGTTGAACTGAAAGTACATAATGAATCATCTGAGCATGGCCCGGAAGTATAAGTCTGAATCAATGTCCAAGTATCACATATAGAAAGCTGATCAATGATGCTGCAACTGGATGTCTGATCATATAAGTAACTGAATCTCCAAGTACCAAATCATAAGAGGTGGAATAAACGGTACAATCACACAACTCAGGAGCCAACATATAGGATGCTGCTGTGCTGAACTGAAACATATAAGGGTGAACGGTATCACTGGCAGAAACTGAATGGACTGTCAAAAGTGAACCGAAAAATGCTGATGCAACCCGAGGTCTTCACCGATCACTATGGCACAATTCTACACACTGGGAATAAATGAGTTGAAGTCGACCATGTGAGAAATCGTTGGATTACCGGTCAATGATGGATACCGTTAACCAATGCGAGACAACCCACCAATAATGAAAATGAGTGTCAAGGTGCCCCAGTACAATCTAACAAGTGCGAATAAATGAGTTGAAGTCAAACACTTGAGAGAATCTATCAATCAGGAGGCAATGATGAATCCCCACTGTCGATAGCGAAGAGTCTGCCACTGATGACTGCAAACCCTAAGGTACTGACAAAAAGACTCTAGACCTTATTCCCAGAGCAATGAGTCGGAGTCGATGGGAAAAGATCTACTGGAAGGAAGGCATTAAGGCATCCCACATCAGTCCAGCGCGAGTGTAACCTGCAGGCCAAGATTTGGAAGGAATCGGACGAAGTAGAGTGACGGAACCAAACCGAAGTACGTTTCCGACATGCACAAGATGAAGCTAGCGCACGGAAGAAACCCTTTGAACCAACCAATAATGAAAGCTGACACAGAGGTGAGATATCCACCAATGGGGTCAAATGGAAATCAAGGTACCGCACGAATCCCAAGTGTGATAATGTATGTTGACGTCGAACATAGGGGAAACCACTCAGTCAAAGACCCATAATGATGATCAAATGCTGAGCACAAGGTCACCTATCAATGATGGAAATAGGGCCAGGGTGCGGCTCTAGGTTTGCTCTCAGAGCAATGTGTCGTAGTCGATAAGAGACAAACCCGCCAACAAGAAGTCAATGGAGACCTTCTCAAACCAGCACGAGCAGAGGACCAAAACATCTGATGTGATAGAACAAGATACTGACAAGACCGGGAAGGCCAACTGAATAATGAGTCAAGAGACACCGCAGAATGGCCGACTCTGGTTAGACTTCCCTTGAACAAAAGCACGACTCATGATGACCATGGTAGTAAAAAATGACACTGTATATGTTTGTTATGCAGGAGGCAGAACAAACTCTCCATATGATTGGAAGAGATAACCAACCGGGGGAGGACTGACAAGTGAAACAAGGTAAAGGCTGAACCTAGGTCAAAACTAAAACCATCCCAAATGTAGGAAATATATAAGTGTATGTGCTTTGTTCAAGGGTGACAAACTGACACTGTACTGCCATCAAACAACGAAGTTACATCCTGTTCCCGCTCTTTTTGTTATATTTGATTTTTTTGTCTTTTTCATATAACAAGCCTGAAAAAGAATAAAATAATGCTATGGTACAATGGATAGAACGAGTATCAAGAAACAGATGCACTAGTTCCTGGGATTGGAATGATCCTATGCTCAATGCAAGGTGGTGGAAACTGGTAAGCGATACTCAGAGGAATGTTCCATCCATGGTAAAAGGGTGTCAAGTCGCGATAGCTAAGGGCATGCAATGGTTAACTTGTACAGATAGACAAGGTCAAAATTTGGCTTAAACATTGAGTCCAAATGAAGCTGGCTAAAGGCCAGGATAAACAAGTAGCCAATATGCAATGCAGTAATACAACTCAACGACACCAGGGAGCCTCTAGGGTAAAATCCAGAAAAATGATAGTGAGGAAGAAGAAGAATGAAGCTTCAACACATAAGTCATGGCGAGACTAAAGAGGACTCCCGAGCCTACATAAAACGCAGCATGGGCAACAAGTGATAGCGAGGAACTAACTAGGAAGCCCATGTAAAGGAAGGCTCTACCACCAAGTCATGATTAAATAATCGGTGAGTGAAATGGGTGTAATACTCATGACCTGAGGGGATCGACCCTATGGCAAGTGATCAGAATGGAGGCTAGTATGCAAAATGCAACGGAAAGTGAATTCCCTAACCTATATTCCAGTGAAGATCATATACCTGCCATGATGGGTCAGCAGTCATGGATCAAAAACCAGGAAAAATCTCAAATTCGTCAAAATGTACCTGAAAATATACCAATCTGGGCACTTCCAAGCATCCGGGTTATGTAGCTTAAGATAGATTGAAAAAATAAGCATAACAAATTTTTGCGAAAATTTTCAACTTTTTGGGCATAAATAAACAAATTACCTCATATTTGGTTCATTATTACATTGCTGATTTGGGAAAAAGTGCTCTGGAGAAAAAAGCCTCTTTCATCAAAACAGGAGCAACCGACCCTCAATCTTCACTGAATTTGTCAGGTAAGCTCATCAACCATCCTTGCTATTCATTTTGTCTGTTCATAAATTAAAATTTAGGAATTTTCACCGTAGAATCTCTTGCTTAAAATCACGAGCTTGTGCATACGCGGGTTAGTAATGACCAAGTCACGTATACACGCGACTGTGCACAAATAAAGTCGCGTATGTGCAGCCCCAAATGAAAAATGCGTAGCTAATGAAGGAATTATTGAAATTTTGCAGGATGACCATATCATGGAGAGAGCGTGAACACAGTGCAATAGACAATGAAGTCATGCAGGACCAAGTATCACTGAATATTCTTCGGAATTGTGGATTGCTCAAGTTTTTTAAAATGCCAAATATGAAGAGTAATGTCCGGTTGCTCGAAATGCTTGTGAACTATTGGGAACCGAAAGAAGACTGTTTCATTATAGATCAGATGCCCATACGCATCGAAGTTGAAGATATATATTTTATTACTGGACTCTCTCGGAGGGGGGAGCCAGTAGACTTGCACGGTAAGCCTTTGGGAGGGCTAACCGTGGAAGATTACGTCCACGTGTACTGCGTAGAGGGTTCCAAGAAAGTTGGAACTCAAATTGCTATCAAAGATCTACGAGACTTGCACATGAAAATCCTCCTTTTTACCATTGGGAGAGTAGCAGGATCAGCTTCTCTATACCAGGCATCTAGGACGCAAATGAGTATAGCAGTGGAATGCTTAACTCATGCATATGATTGGTGCACGACTCCACTGATGAACATGAAGCAACAATTGACTTCTATCCGAAAAGAAAAGACAAAACATTTTGGATACGGTACAATTTTGATGACATTCTTCTTCGAGAAGATTCCAGCGCTGAGACCCAGAGTGATCTCTACCATCAGCAGCCCGAGAGACCCAAGAATTGCCCATTGGGCAGACATGATGAAGAGATTGGAGGGAAGTGAAGTTCCCCGGACCACTTGGGATGGTGATTTCTTCCAATGGTGGAGAGAACAAATCATCGTTGTGGATGACTATCCCTATGCCAGGATGGACTTTCATGGCGATCCAGATCTTGTCCTTCCACCAGGCGCGGCATGGGGCACATTCGGTAAGTTTACAATTTTTGAGTTATATAATTTTTTGGATTTTTTCAATATGTATGAAAAAATATGAAAAACAAACATGTTTTTGATTGGATTCAAAATGTCTTACAATTTTAAAAATGATCATGAAACAGATATTGGACCAGTGTGACCTGAAGGATACCCATGACATAAGCGTCGCAGAGGCGAAGCAGATACAACAGATTCAGACAGAACCCTCCAGGCTGTACAGGGAACTTGGAGGGGTTAACCCGCCAAGTACCTATGGCTGCAGTGGAAGATCTGCCTGAAGCCATCCAGAGACGGGTGGTAGGAGTGCCCCGAGACTGGGTACGGTTATTCCGCCGAGTTGCCACCGCGATCGTGTTCTATAGGAACACAACTTCTGGGCAGGGACCTCAGGAGTAGATAGATATGATGTATCAGATGACTGTATATTTTTTGAGACTGAACATGATCGGGGGCATAAGCCCAATTTTTTGTATGACTTATGGATCCAAATTTTGTATAGTTTTTTTAACACTCTGATGATATATATACAACGATGTTTGATGTGATGTGACAAATGTATCAAAATGTATGATGTTTTTGATGATTAAATTTTATTGTATGGAATGATTAATGTGCCAATCAATTGCTTGATTAGCTAATGAGTCTGCCAACCAATTGTCAGCTCGAGGAATATGAATGAAAGTTAAAAAATGAAATGATCTTTGTAACAAACGCACCCTCAAGAACAACCGGAGTAAAAATGGATCTCGAACCCGATAAGTATTTTTCAACTGCGACACCACCAGTTGAGAGTCCAAGAAAACTACCAACGAATCAACACCCAAATATATTACCTCCGAGAATAGATAAACAACTGCAGTGTATTATGCTATGTTATTGGAAGCAGGACCAATGCAGACCCCTCTTGATATTAACAACTGACCGGATGGATAATGAAGCACCCAAGCCGCAGAAGCTAAGTTCCGGGTGTGTCTACTAGCACCATCGGCGAAACCAAAATGACTCATGACATCCGACACAACCTGCCAAAGCAGATCAAAAACATCACCATCCCATCAAAGATCGAAAAACCAGATATGAACAAAGAAAAACTACTATATACAAAAGCAACATGCCAGGCCGAAGCCTAGGCATAATACTTCTTCAAATAGAGCCCATTTCTGGGCTCCGGCAACTCGTTCCCTTCAAAATCAACCAAGGTATATGCTCCTTTCTTGAGGAATTTTTTGACGATAAAGGGGCCATACCACATAGACTTAAACTTTCCTGCCCCCAGGGCATCTTTTTCTTGGGCATAGACCAAAACAAGGTCACCTTCCAAAAAAACCCTGGGTTTGACCGCCTTATCGTACTGAACTTTAACTCGGTTTTTATGCGCTTCATTCATCGTGGCAGCATCCCGACACTGCTCATCGAGATGTTCCAGATGAAGGAGCCGTTCTTCAAGACTAGAAGTGTCAGGAAGAAGTTCAACAGCTAATTTAAGAGAAGGAATCTCACATTCAATGGGAAATACGGATTCCAACCCGTGCACTAGCTGAAACAGAGTAAAGCTAGTTGCAGTTTTCACTGACGTCCTGTATGCCCAAAGTGCAAGATATAGCATAATATGCCAGTTGGATCTAGCTTTATCAATTGTCCTTTGAAGAATTGTCTTCAAGGATTTATTCACGGCTTCCACTTGCCCATTGGCTTGAGGATAATATGGAGATGAATGCTCCTGCCGGAAACCTAATTTTAGAGCCAACTCAGCCATCATGATATTCTGAAAATGACTGCCATGATCAGTGACAATCTCTCTAGGAATACCAAAACGAGCAATAACCTGGTTGAAAAGAAAAAGAGCTGCAGTCTCACCATCATTCCCAAAAGTAGGCATAGCCTCGACCCACTTCGTAAAGTAGTCTACTGCTACAATAATGTACTTGTGACCTTTAGCCGAAGGCGGGTTACAAGTAGTATAATCAATACCACACTTTGTAAAGGGACCGACAGTAATGACTGGAAAAAGCGGAGCTGGATGAGCGCGCATTTTTCGAGTATAAACTTGACACGGATGACACTTTTTGACTGACTCCACACAATCTTTGAAAATCGAAGGCCAAAGTACCCAGCACACAAGATCCTTTGGGCTGTAGCAAGCCCAGATAAATGACCACCACAAGCTCCACTGTGGCAATCATTCAGCACAGCCTCAGCTTCTTCGAGAGTTAAGCAGCGTCTCAGGATTGAATCAACCCCTCGACGGTATAAAGCATCACCAATAATCAAGTAATTCTTAGCCAAGTGACGCAACTTACGACGCTCATCTTTCGAAAAAGTAGAGGGAAACTTCGCAGTCTGGAGATACACAATTATATCCCCATACCAAGGATCCTGTGGAGAGATAAGAAATAAATGTTCATCCGGGAAGGAATCATCATAGATCATTTCTTCCTCACAGGGAAACTCAGAGATCAATTCTGCGAAAACTAATGATTTCTTGGACTTGGCAGACATAAACTCAAGATCAAATTCCTGCAAAATCACAATCCATCTATTGTATTTGCCCCCAATCACTCGCCTACTGAGGACAAACTGAAATGGATTGGCTGCTGCCAAAACATAAGTTTTTCGTAGAATAATGTAATGCCGGAGTCGCTGCACAGCATGAACAGCTGCCAAAGCTAACTTTTCTATCGGAGTGTACCAGAGTTCAGGTCCTACCAAGCCTCGACTAAGATAGTAAATAACATGCTCTGCAAGAGCATCATCCTCCTGAACTAGAACCATACCAATAGTAGATTCTGCTGCTGCAAGATACAAAAGGAAATCCCTGCTATAATCAGGTGGACTCAATAAAGGAGCAGAGGTCAATGCTTTTTCAAAGCATCGAATGAGCGTTGAGCGAAGTCATCCCAAAGAAATGGAACTCCCTTCTTCAACAATCTCATAAATCCCTTGGTAACTTCAGCATAATTTATGATAAACCTCCGAAGAAAATTAGACTTTCCTTGTAGACTTTGAAGTTGACGAATAGAGGACGGGGGAGGCAACCGAATTATTGCGTCAACCTTGAAGGGATCTACCCTAATCCCTTCCCTAGACACAATGAATCCCAATAACCGACCGGATGTAACCACAAAAACGCACTTGTTCGGATTCAACCTAATCTTATAGAAACGACATCGTTCAAATATTTGACGGAGGTGAGCAGGATGATCCATCCTCTTTCGAGAATGAGCAGCTAAATCATCCAAATACGCCTCGATAATCTTTTTGATGTCATGGAAGGCATATGACATGGCCCACTGAAACGTAGCCCCAGCATTTTTAAGACCAAAAGGCATCTTCTTGTATGCAAAAGTACCCCAGGGACAAATAAAGGCAGTCTTATGCTGATCTTCAGGACGGATAGTAATCTGATTATATCCGGAGAAACCGTCCATGAAGGAGAAAATCTCATTACCGGCACACTCGTCAATGATCTGATTGATAAATGGTGTGGGGTAATTATCTTTAGGACATGCTTTATTTAGGTCTCTGAAATCAATGCAAACTCGAATTGTTCCTTGTTTTTTATCTACGGGAACAGGGTTTGAAACCCATTCAATCAAAGGAACAGGGAAAATGAATCCCACCTTAAGCAACTTCTCCACCTCAGCTTTGATAGCTACTGCCTTCCTAGGATTGACCGGACGGAGTTTTTGCCTCACAGGCTTAGCGTTTTCATAAGTCTTGATCTCATGCTGGACAATAGATGGATCTATACCAGGCATTTCCTCATAAGACCAAGCGAATACATCCCTATACTCTTTAAAGAGCTCGGTGTAAATCTGAATCTCTTCACGGGAACATTCAGCTCCAATGAAGACATTCTCAATAATATTGGGATCCCTGGAAATGTTCACCGGGATAGTAGGAGAAATCACAGCCATGTTCCCTTCAGCATAAACCTGTGTTGGTGCTAAAGGGTTCAAGACTGGGCAAACAGGACCAGGAGACGGAGGACTTGGAAAACTTGTTTCAACTTCGCTCAAATCAGGTAAAAAGTAAGACCGATGATGCAAATCATCCCACAGTCTATCTATACCAGTCATAGATTCCAAGATGGCCTCTTCAGATGGAAGAGTGGTATCAAGGCAATCATGGGCAGAAGAAGAAGTAAGTGTCCAAGCCGGAGCCACATCTCCATCCAACTCTTCCGGTGAGAGAGTAGCTAGGATGGATTCTGCAGAGTCAACAATAGACTGATAAGCAATCTCAGCTGCAGACATTGGAAATGCCATTCCACCCACTTGAACTTCCGCTAATGTGGCAATAGGGGAAGGTAAGGTCCAAGGGTCCGAAAAATAATGAGTTCTGAAGAACTCTCTTCGAAGAGGAGTCTTGGAGGATGAAATTTCATTTATATGAACCGTAGGAGGAGGAATATCGAAAGTACCCATCAAGGAAGAATACATTCCAACCCCTAAATTCTCAACAAGCGCCTTAGTATTATCCAACTTTGGAATAGATGAGTCAGTAGACGCATTCGGGTCTACAGGAGGACAGTCTAGTTGGTCCACTGTAACAATCCTCCCTTCGTGAGGGAAACAAATAATCCGAAATAATGAGGATGCAATGGCATCCATCTCATAAATCCAGTTTCTCCCCAACAGAAGGTTGTAGTCCAAGCTTGCATCAACTACCTCAACCTCTATATTCACAGTTTTTCCCCCAATACAGATAGGCAAAGATGGGACAATACCATGCGGTCTGTGAGAATGACCATCAAACGCAATCAGAAGAGTGGTAGATGGAACAGCTTTGGGAGATCCAATCGTCTTCCAACATGTGAGAGACATCACGCATGTGGAAGCACCCTCATCAACAACCGTCCGAAAGATATTGCACTTCCGGTACGATGATTTAATATGAAAAGCCATATGATGGGGGAGTCTCTTCTTAAAATTAGTCATATCAAATGTAATCAGAAGAGAATTTTTCGGATCAATAGCCCCAATGGCAGTGAACAAAGCACTGCGCTGAGCCGGACAGGACTGGAGCACCTCTAAAGCCGACATGGCACAAGGACTCTGTGCCAGATCTTCCACAATAGAGTAGTTTTGGGCAGCCCTAGCATTTGGATTAATCGTCGAACGCTTAGTGGATGCTTTGGGAATCCGAGGCATAGGCTCAACAGTAGGCCTTGTAATGTGAAGCAGCTCAGTAGCATCAGGAGTATCCTTAGCTTTCGAAGACTCTTCTCCGCCATAATCACGGGATCTCGTAGCGACATCCACGTGAGCACTCATCATGAATATGTTTGATGGAATTTCCCCTTCCTGGGTGCCCCCAGAGGAAGCCCCAGGATTTTGATTCGTGCCAACAACTAGCTGTTGCCCTTGGGGAAAAGGGTTTGTTAACATAGCCTGGGAACTGGAAGAACCCTGCTGAGCTAACAAGCGCTACGCATCTTGAATTTTAGGGCAAAGGTGCGTAAGATGGTCTCCAGCACAGAGCTTGCATGGAAACTTCACTTTCTTTTTATCCTTTTGACCCTCACCAACATGCTCGTTGGTTTTATTCGCATTAACCTTCCCATTCTTACCCTTTTTCTTATTATTTCGTCATTTCTTCTTCCCTTCGGATTGTTGATTTCCTTTGGGATCGGAAGTTTGGACAGCATTTATCGACAAAGATTGGGAAGGCGATGACTCAGCAGGCACAGCCTGACCAGAAGGAGAAGATTGCAAAGACAAATGTTGTAATTGAGTAAGCAAGCTGGCTGCACCACTATTGATCGACCCAATAAGTCCATCACCATGAGGACCAGGCTTAGTTTTGGATAAATCTAATTTGGAGCGAGGAGCATTGGACAAATATTTATGAAGGACCCCAGACTGAGAATATATCAATTCCAACTGCTGGGCCCTAAAAATAGCCTGTTCCTCAGAAAATACCCCAGATAGGGATACATATTTAGAAATGTCCGACTACAGAGATTTCAGAAACCATTCCAAAAGGAATTCTCCTGGAATATGAGCTTTAATAAGCCTCTTCCTTCTCTGCCATTCCTGAATATGGTCAGAAATGTGGGTTGCGTCGTCCTGTTTAAAATTAGCTAGGAGTTCAGTCCCGACATCATATCAGACAGGAAACTAGAAATGGTTTAGAAATGTAACAGCTAGTTCTCCAAATGTAGCAAAACTGCCCCCAGTTAGCTCAATATACCATTTGGCAGCGTTTCCAGTTAGGGTGTTTGAAACAATCTCAACCTAATCAAAACATCGATCAGGGAGTTAGAAGAACACCATAAATGGAACGTGGTGATGTGATCAGCCGGATCCTCTCCATTCTTGCCTTCAAACTTTGGAATGTCTGAAGGTAGTTTGGTCGGGACCGGAGGCCACCCCGGACTGTACCGGATTGGATCATTCGTCAATTTCGACAGATCTGGCAAGTTTAACGTTGCCAGAAAAGGTAAACGAGGCGGAGCCTGAGGATTCCATCCTTGATAGGATGAATTCCCAACATTCTGAAAAGAATACCCTGGATTTGATGAGGCACCAGGTTGCTAGAAAGAACTCATAGAAAAAGGAGAAGAACCTCCTCCCAATGCAGAGTTACCAAAGACCGGGCCAGTTCCCCCCACCGAAGTATGAAATGAAGAGGAAAGCCCCTGATAGGGGTTCCAGGAATTAGAAAGAGGGGAAAAGGTCTGATAAGCACTCGATGAAGGGAAAGAATCATTCCCTTGGTGACCAGCCTAAAACTAATTCCCTGTCCCCGCTGTGGTGAATACAGGGTTCCAACCTGTAAAAGTAGTCGAATTCTGACCTCCAGACCAAGGGTTGAAACTCTGGGTCTGAGAAGTAAACGGAAAGGACCTTAAAGAAGGATTCGAACTAGGAATATGTCCAGTTCCGAAGGGGAACCCTTGAAAAGAAGTTGATCCACTAGCCATGGAAGACATGGGTGTAGATCCAGCTGCAGCAATGGAAAAGGAAAAAGAAGGAATCCCACTAGTGGGCATTCCAAAACAGAAGGGACCAGATTGGGAAGCATGTGCTTGGGTGGAACCAGAGCCAAACACAGCAGTACTAGAAGCAATCGAAGATATAGCAATAGTGCCCCCTTCCTTCAATAGAAACGAGAGTTTGAATGCCTGCGGCCTCACAACGAAGCCGCGTTCCCGATCGTGGCCATCGAAAGGTATGTATAATAAGGAGGATCTTCGGTCTCTCGACTCGGGTCCGATGTATTCAACAACGAATGGATAATCGGGAGGAAGAGGAGATGGAAGTGACTTTGAGGGTTCGGACACTTCCCTCTACACATGCACTTCTTCTTCCAGCTGAAATAATACTCGCGAGGTGAGCGGGAGCGCTCCTCTCGGAACCAACACCGGAATCAGCTACAAAACCTTCGGACCCTTGTGGAGGATCTCTCTCCACTGCGTCAAAGCGCCATAGGGTGGTAACCACTGCTAAATCACTCCTACGCCTTCTTGAAGAAGGCTGCGGACTCTCGGGGAGATAACCCCCCGGATTCTCCTCGATCGACGAGGCAGCTTGATCGACCACTTTAAAAGATTTTAATTAGACTCAAAAAGTATAAAGCTAGGAAAGCTAGGAGCAAAGAGCACTCACTACGAAAAAATAATCTCTGAGATACAATCAAACAAACAGCCTCTCGGTATTTCCACTCCCGGGTGATGAGGGACCGGACACCCAAAATACAAGAAAGCGGGAAATATAGGACCTCCCAGAAAGTAGTATGGGATAATTACGGCCCCGGAGCCTCTAGCGAAGGTAACGAGAAACGATTACACCCGACCTCCTAACGACGAGCCCCTTTGCGGCACAAGTACCCAAGCTTTCGCAAGGGCACCCCCGGAAATCGCTGTCAAAAGTGATGCGGCGTCGCCTCGGGTACCACGGGTATTCCCCCCGCAGTCACCTATGTGGAACCTAGGAGTGGCAACTATGGGCACCAATCCATGTGCGAAGCCGGGCGGAACGGTCTTGAGGTCAGATTCAGCAAATCGGGAGAGGGGGTATCTCTCTTCTTAGCCTTCCACTTCCCCTCGCGCTTGACTCTGCGGAGGAGAGCTTTCCGGTCCACCTAACGGAGTTGGATTTCACTCAATTAATCAACTTCTATGTTTTTTTGAGCGGCCTTGGACGATTAACTCTCCACTCACCTAATCCAAGGCCCTACAACCTAGCTAGTTGGTGTATGACACTTAGAAAACTTGCTAGTTGATTTTAAATTATATCAGCTTATTTTAATCGATTTCGTTATGTTAAGTCAAAGGGATACGGAAATGAAACTCATAGTGTTTTTGTAGAAGAAAAAGAAATTAATAAAAACCAAACTACATGAAAATGCGGTTATTGTCTTTTCGAGGAAAAGCAACTTCTACACGAGGTTCTACGAGATTAAAAAAATATTTTTCTTTTCGGATAACAAACTCACACTCGCAAAAAACTATGAAAATTACTAAATGCTTAAGTGCACACGATGCAAATCACTAAAAGCATGCAAATTCTAAGATGAAAAATCTCCTAAAGCGAGAGAGAAATTTCCCAAAAGATCCTTCGATTTTATCTCTTTTTTGGTTGTCAGAAAAGCCGGTTCTAAAATCGGAAAATCTTAATATAAAGACACCAAAGTTGCTTGAAAACAAGAGGAAGAAACCAATGAGCAATTCCTTTCCAAAATCAAGTCAAAATCCAAAGGAAAGAAAACCTCAACAAAGCTTCAAAAGATATAATGAAACGAAAACAAAAATGAAAAAAAAGCAAACAACAAAGCAAAATGTTTTTTTGAGCTTTTGAGTTTTATAAAAGAAGAGTTCGAAAAAGACCAAGAAAAACTATCAAATCCCAAGCCAAACAACAACGAATTTCAAGCAAAAACTTCAAAAAACGCTCCAAATCTTATAAGGCTAACTAGTAGCGAAGCTTTATATGAGCACAAGAAGACACGAAACTCAGTCACTCGACCTAGAAGAATAGTACACCCTTGCAGACAAACAAAAAACTTCAAAGAACCAAGAAAGACTCTTCAAAAAATTGCAACAAGACCTAGTCGATTCGAACTCAAGAAAACCAACCAAGAAATGGGAAAAAAATCGAAGTGCAAAAGCAAGACACAAAGGTAGGAAAGACTAAATGAGCGGGGAGCTCTTTGTTCTGATAAAGCGGAACAACCAAGAATCCCCGAGGGAAGAGATCTTGGTACTCGAACCGGAAATGCCGAGCACAAGAAACAAGACTTTGCCAAATAAGCTAGTTTTCAACTAAACAAGAGAGAGAAAAGACCAAAGACCACTTTCTACACAATCCGGGAGGACACAAAGACACCTGCGAGAAAGCGGTCTCCACGGGAAAGGCATAGGACTAAAAAAAGCCAAGAAATCCAAAATTTCAAAATCTACCCAGGGTATACGCTACTTGACAATTTTGAAACAAGCGTGCATACGCATTGTGCTAAAAGAAACCCAGTGTATACGCGACCCCCTTTAACAAAAAATGCGTGTATACACGTACGTGTACAGAACAAACCAAGCGTATAAAAGGTAAATAATAAAAAAATAAAAAAGATCAAGCCTGGATGAGGAACCGTGGACTTCGATCTCGACCGAGAAAGAGTTAACTCGAGTCTGAAATAAAAGTTAAAAGCGTTGGAAACCTATCAAACAACCGAAACCGCCCAACGGGGGAATCACAAGAATGCGATCCCCGGTGGAGTCGCCGATTACGTTTCGGGAAAATCACCCTAGAGGGTTTTTTGGGTCAAAAACCTCCACGGAGAGGGGCATGCCATTCGGAAGGACTCACACACAACCATACTTGAATGCAAAAAAACTAGATAACAACGATAGCGGAACTCACCCGTAGTCCTACGTTCGATGGCAGATCCCGCGGGGTCCAAACCCCGAGCAACCTTTCTTCCTCCTTCAACTCGGAAAACAAGAAAGAACATGCACGGAAACCTAGTTGTACGAGCATATGTCCTAAACGTTAGTGTAATCCATGTAGAAATATGATATAAACGATAATAACTTCACTTAATAATCAATCTTTCCACATATACAAATAGATACTAACACGGAAGTTCGGGGAACAAGATGGTTCTTCATTATTATGAATAGCATGTATAGAAATAAAGAGTGGAGAGATCACACGAATCCTTCCACGATCTTCGAAGACGAGACCGTCGTCCGGATCCGTCCCGCCCTTGCCTCGCTAAGAAACTTTCAAGACTTGTGCACTCAGAGATGGCATATAAATAGATGAACATCTCCGGGAAACAAGGGTTTCTGTATAAATATGGGAAAGTGCGGGAGGCACGGGGAATCGGACTTGAACTAGGGATTCCAACAGAGTATAATGTCTATAAAATTTCTCTCTCCCTTAGGCCATGCACATGAGGGGCTTTTATACTCCCTCAAAGTAGTTTCAGTTAGTTGGAAACAGTTGGCCACGTACTAGGGTGGTTGAACTACTGGAGTAACCATCAACCCAGTCCGAAAATAGGGAATTTATATATTTTTTAATGGTTTTAATGGCATACGCGGAAAAGTACATGTGGACTCGCGTATACACACGGAAAATTCTGGGCATACCCGCGTATGGGAATTTTAACACTGTTTTTTAGTGAATTTGTTCAAGTCTGTAGGAATGGGTGCCCAAAGCCATAAAGACAATCATGAATCACCTGAGAGTGAAAAATGATGCTATAACAGAAAGTGCAGTGCCAATTACTTCTCAGGAAATCTCTACCTCTTCTTTTTCATCCTCACAGATGAACACACTACAAGACCAAGCAGTCGTGATCAAAGCCATGGAGGACATATCTATTAAAGATAAAGAAATTCTTAGTTTGAAAGGCATTGTTAAAAATTTAGAAAGTTTCAAAAATGATGCCTTGATTACTTCTAAAGGACATGAGCAAAGGGCCGATCAATTACAACAACAGGTGAAGATTCTGCAAGCACAAGTAAATCTTATAGATCAAGTGGCCTATATAAAAAATCATTTATGGACCAAAATTATTGAAGGCATTCATTCTCAATGGCCTTCAATTTGGATAATTTATGAACAGAGAGAGCTACTTCAAGTTGCTAGTGCAGAGATTGACAAGACTAAGAAGGAAATTGACAATAAACCAGCCCAAGAAATCCAACTCATAGCTTTTCTAAACAGTAAAAACAGGGAAGAATTGGAAGAATTGAAAATTTTTGATAGGCCAGAAACCATTCTTCAAATCAAAAAGGTCCTGAACAAAAGAAACATAATGAGTAACCTAGAGGACAGGTGTAAAGACATGAATGTATTCATCTCAATATTTTTAGCCAAATACAAAACATTATCAGAAGCAGGTTTTCCTGACATACATGCATTAAATGACAAACTGATGCCTCAGAAAAATTATGATCTAAAAATCAGAAATCACGCAAAAGAACAAGCCAAACAGCCTCTGCCACAAGGATCACCAACAAGCAAAATACTTCTTCAGTATTTTGAAAATCTGTTCTTTTTAGATAATGAGATCAAGCATATGTTCACTATCAAGCCTAACTTTTCCAAGTATACAGAGGCAAATGAAAGTTACAGAAAATTGAAGACCATGAAGATCCCCTCTGCAGAAAAGTGGCAAGAATTCATAGATCTGCTGTGAATTTGATGGATAAAAACAAGAAAATCACTTGGAAATTCATATTTTACTGTTACGTCAAAGGTAAAAAACATAGGGTTAAAGTGTATCAGTAGGTGAAAGAGTATGAATGAAATAAAGTTATTGTTGGTTACTTTTTAATTACCACAGTAAAACAGCTCAAATCAGATGAATAAAGAGTATCAGTGTTGAAAGTTAAAGGAAGGAAAGTTCTTCAACCACTTTCCACGATAAAATGCACCCAATGCCAGCAGTACTCACAGCACATCAACAATCAGTTCAAATTAGAATAATCAGTTCTATTTTTGCTTGTAAAAGGTAACAGCTTGCAAACTGTTTTGCAGCTGTCCCTCTTATTATGCTTTCTTTCCTATTTTTTATTAAAACATTATCTCAATCTCTGAGATATTTTGTAAACATATTTTTTTTATAAATACTTCACAATTCGAAGTATTCAGTGTGAATAAAAATTTCTCAAGACAACTATAGTCTTATTTTATGGTTATATTGAAGTTGGCGAGTCAATTAGCGAAAGCAGCAGACTGGAAAGAGATCAGAGACATCATAGCTAAGTATTCTCATGGTGACAAGATAAGTCTCATTCTTTCCTTGTTTTCAGTGCATTTCTCTTAAGTTTACATTCATTCAAGTTATGTGTTTCTAGTCTGTAATGATCAATTAAGGAAAAAATAAATAGGATTAGTGATGATAAGCTCCATGTTTCGAAACTTATTGGCATTTTGATGTTTTCTACTTGACAACCGGACCATAGAATTCTTAATTTCTCTAGGTCCCAGTTAGATCCCCTTCTTCAATCTTCTTATCTGTAGCTTAAGGATTCTTAAGTGCCCTTTTGCTCAGATTCCACCCACTCCACCAAATCAAGCCTATACATAGCCTTAGAAGGTCACCTATCTTGCCCTTAGCACATTTGCATCTCTGAGCCTTATTTCTTAGTTCTGCTTGCCTAGAGAGTTGACTCCATTGCCCAAATTCTGGTGGATCCTTTTGGTTTACCTTGAAATATTTTTTATTCCCACCAATATTTTAAAATCAAACCCAATTACACAATCATATCTAGCCTTATATTTGTTACTAAAACAAATCTAAATCATATAGAGAGATCCCTCTCTAGAGTTCAAGAAGGCTAGATCTTGAATTCCCAAAGCGGTTCTTGGTTACCCTTAGTGTTCTTAACTACAAAAATCCCCATCCCACAACCTAAGAATTACTAAGGTGATAACAGCCCTCAATCTCTACAACATGAATGGGAAAACTCCCAATGATTGGATCCCTTTTTGAAAAGGAGATCTCCATGCTCCCTTGCTCCAAGGTATGAGATGAAAATCTTTCTTCCGACAAAGTATGGTGCAGGTTTTCAACCTCCTTCATGGTTTTCTGAAATGGAATTGTGTTTTCATGCAAGGGTTTTGTTTGAGTGCCCTTTTTTATCTCCACCATGTGTGTCTCATGAATCCTTCTATCAAATATTTTCACTAATTCCTTAGTGAAACTTGAATAAGATGCAATGTTTACATTTTTCAAAGAAAAGGATTCAAAGATCCACGAGGCATAAGCCTTACCTCTCAAATGCATCGCTGCAACTTTGATGGCTTCATATTCAAGAATTTGGTGCTGCTGCAAGGAGGTCTCTAACTCCTCCACCCAAGCTTTGGCTGAACATGTAGGTGAACCCTCAAAGGCAGATAGAAGAAATCTATCCTGTTGCTCTCTTCCCTTCACCTTCATCCTGCAAAACTCTGAAAAACTGAGATGATCTCGGAATTTCTAAGTTTGAAACTCATACTTTTTGAAGAAATCACTAAGGTTTTCCTTCCTAGCAACCTCCTCTCATCTTTCCATCTCTTTTCCGGAAATCCTGGGCATGTGACTGCGTTGTGTATTAGGATGTGTAGTTGCTTGCTCACACTCCTCATATGTCAACCTAGAGTTTTCTTTAGATTCAATCTCTCTCGGAGATCCTCCATACATCTCCCTCCAGATCTTCTTGAAATCTTCATGAATAATATGTACAGATTTAGGAAGAAGCTTTGTAAGCTTATCCCCTTTTTCTCCTCCATAAGATGGAGTCCTTTTCCTTCTTATTTCTTTGTCTCCTTCATGATGAGAATAGGAATTGCAGGGGCCTTCCTCTTCTATTTTCTTATCCTCCTTGGGGAGGTTCTTCATGGATCTAAAATATGATGAGATAAAACCCATCCTCTTCAATCTTCTGATCTTCCTGAGCTGAGACTCACAGGCTGAGCCAAGAAAGTTGCTTTGATACCACTATAATATCTCCAAATTGGGATTGCTAGCAAGGCATGCCTGAAAAACACATTTTTCAGGAATTTATGCTACAACAAACAAGATTGGCCCTTGGATACCTTAGATCTGAGTATCTAAGTCCTTAATCCAAGAGGAAATCAGAAACCAATCAGACTAAGCGAGGTAAACAAGTCTCTCACACCTAGAATGGATGGAAAATTTCCCAATAATGGGACTACAGCAATAAAAAAACTCAATGCTGGAGTAGCAGCACTCTATTCACTCATGGAATGAGTCAAGAAACACATTATCATCAGTTTATGTTACAGCAACATTTTTTTTCTTTATTGTAAGATCCAAAAAGTGGGGAAAAGCACCAAATTAAGCCCTAAAAAGGTTAATTTCAGAGATCTGTGTAAAAAAAGAGGAAAATGACGGTTGGATCCCTTAGAATATGTTATAGGGGACTCACATATCAAATTTCCCTTTGATATCACTGTAATATCCCAAATTTGGAACAGCTAGCAAGCCATGACTGGAAAATGCATTTTCCAGGAATGGCTACTACAAGATTTGAAACCAAGACCTGGATCCCTTAGATCTGAGTATCTAAGTATAAAATCCAAGAGGTGTCTCAAAATAAATCTCTCTAGGTGGGTTAAACAGATCTCCTACACCTAATTGTCCTCAGAAAGTGCCTGATGAGGGACTGCAACAATCTATGAGCATACAATGGAATAACAACGTTATTTTTATGAGCCTGGGCACATGAAGATACCAATAGCCAACCATTGTATAATATAGCAGCAAAATATTACAATTCTTTGAGGAATCAATCACTCAAGCTAGGCAATGAGAGCATCAACATAACATGTACAAGAATTATGAGCACACTGCTACACAAAAATTATATAAGGCTATATCGGCGCAGTTTATAGGAGACACTGCAACAAAATAAATGATAACAGAATGATATGATAATATCAGCTCAATAAATGTGGGGGAGCAAGCTCTCAACCCCTGAAAACAACAATACAACAATCCTTAAGAGGATTGGCTACAATATAGATACAAATGGAAAATCTGCAGAAATGCCAGAGTTGCTGGGTAGCAACTACAACTCAGAAAATAACTAGAGATGGCTAAAGATGATGTAAAATCTGAAATGAACCTCCTCTAATAGATCTCTCAAGTGATAGGTTTATCCTATCCCTAAATATCTCTTCCTCCAAGATGATGGTGCAAACCCCCACTGCAGGTACTCACTGAAATAACGCAGTCTAGAGAAGGGATTGCACTGCCTATGATGGGAGATGCTTGGCCTAAAGCCAAGATATGAAAATCAGCTCTAAAACCTTCCTCACTAACCTTCCCGAGGAATATAAGCTCCCTCCTCTGAAATATGAGCCAAGGAATGGTGTTGTGGAACCCTCCACTACAACACCCAGCAACACTACGTTATACTTCAGTAGAAATAACGCAGTGACTGAAGAAGTGGTTTTGGCCTTGAGCCCAGATGTGGAGAAATTAAGTGCAGTCCTTCAAGAGGCCTCTCAAGAAAGAGAGGAAATCCTAAATAGTAATCCCTCGTGCTAAACATCACTGCAACTCAGTTGAACAGCTGGAGAATGCAAATAGTCTTCCACAGCAAAATCATATACTCAAAACATATCTCACTATGGTTTCCTCTTCCTCCTTTTAAGCAAGTGAATGTCTCTTTTCCCTAGACCCCACACATTAGGGATTATTCCATAAGTAATATTTCTCCCTCTCAAACTGTGTTGTCTTCCCAAGCAAGCCACACCCTCTTAGGCAGCAATGTTGACTTGGTCAAACTTGACCTTGTCCTCATGCATTTGCCCCCTTTCACACTGGAAGGTGCAAAATAAAGTTGCTCCATTGATCCCTTTCACACTATGATGGATTTTATTCCTACTCATGGGTCTCCTTACCCATTTTATTCACCTCCTAGATGATATGAGAAAAATTAATGTTCCAATTAACTTCATGAAAATTTTGGAACATTACACACAACTGGTGGTTCCATGGGCTGTCTACATTGGGCCATGCCAATGTGACTGCCTATTCTAAGTTTACTAGAAGACTGGTGGAGAGGTTTGACAGAAAGGATCCAGAAGCACCTTTATGAGCCTTGCAAATTTGAAGCAGTCAGGTAATGCAGAGTCTTATATCTCTAAATTTCTAAGATTATCTGTTATGGTTCCTGATATGTCTATAGCAAGGAGGGTGTACATGTTCATCGATGCCTTGGATGAACCTATACATGGGTTGGTTAAATCTACCAAGCCCATTACCTTTCATGATTCCATTGAGAGGGCTAGAGACCTTCAAGATGCCTTGAAAAAAGAAAAGGCAAACTTTCAGAATAAGCCCTCTTTCCCTTCTAAAGGAAAGGAAGAGAAAGCTGCTCTTTCCAAGGAGAGCTCATACAAGAAGCCTCTTGACGATGAAGTCTGGAAAGATCTAAGAAGGAGGAATTTTTGCTTCACTTGCCAAGAACCATGGGTACCCGAACATAAATGTGTTGCTGGTAAAGCACATTACATAGAGGTCTTCTCAGATCTTGAAGAAGATGAAGATGATGAGCCAAGAAGGGCTCACAACACTGACAATGTTGGAGGAGATCCAACACCTTCAGGAGATGAGAAAGGATAATTTTCTCCTATTGGAGGAACTCTTGCATCCTTGAGGGGAGTACCTAAGTTCTTGACCTTAAGAGTTCAAGGGTCAATCATGAATCAGATGGTTTCAGTATTGATTGATAGTGGGGCTACCAACAATTTCATTGATGCCCATCTTGTGCAAAGGAGGGCAATACCCACTGATACTTTTGAGGGATTCTCTGTTTTGGTCCTAGGAGATTGAACAATGTAATGCATGCATTATTTTCCATCACTTTCAGTCACCACGGGATCCTACAATTTGGTGGACCACTTCTTTGTAGTTGACATACTAGACAACAAATTAATTTTGGGTGTTTAATGGTTGATTACATTGGGGAATGTCACCACTAATTGGGAGGCTTTACAAATGGAATGGGTGGACAATAAGAGTGGTGCACTTCAAATAATAAAAGGCATGCATAATTACCCCTCACACAACACTTCCACACAAAAAACAGAGATGGATTTGCGCGGTGGAAGCAATGATCGCACTGTCCCTTCTCCCATGTTCATGAGATTTCTGCAAGGGGCACTCTTATCTAGTGGAAAACCACCTGGGAGGCCACCTAATTCAGTTTTGGTGGGAGATCTCTCACTACTTGATGCTCCAAAATCATATCCAGGTGGGATGGGAGCATTAGAAGACACATCTATAGTGCTGGAAGGCTTGGGCAAGCACAAGAAGGAGGGAGATTTTCCTCTCTCATCATCCTCACCCCCCTTCATTTCTGATTCTACACTGTTGGAGGAGAAGAAGGGAAGATATGTCCTTCCTACTTGTACCTTTGGCATAATAAATGTCAAAGAAGATATCAGAAACATGGCAGGCATTCCTATTGATGCATCACCAGCATTATCTTTGTTGGGGAGTGTATATCTATATTAGAAATCTCAGTTTTTGGTGGATTATTCCAAAGATCTCTACACTTGTATGATGCTTGATGACCAACTGCATGAGGAGGGCTATCTAGTCCATGAGGGAGTCATCTATCATCATGATAGGATCTTCTTACCTAGATCCTCCAATCTCAAGGAGAGGATGCTACAAAGGGCCTTCGAAGAGTTCGGTTTCAGCCCTACCTATTCTATGAAGATCTACAACACTATCATGAGATTCTTTGAATGGGAAGGATTTGGAGGAGAGCTACATCAGCATTTTCTAGAATTTAAGAGCTCTATGGAGTTGGGGCAGTCAAAAGAATCTATGCAAGATTCATTTCAGAAATTTCTTCCTTCTCTTGAAAAGGGAGAAAAAATTGTGCACAATTCCATGTATAGAAGAAACATTGATGGTGAAAAAACTGATCATGTAATGCAAGCTTCATTTTCTGATTTGACACATTCTTTCACCATGCTTTTGCAAGCCATGACTCCCAAGAGGAGTGTTGTATCATGTAAATCTCATGGAAAACATTAGGCCACTGAAATTTTTGAAATTGGCCACTCCCTTTTTGTGCAAAGGGAGATTCTTTTTCATGATGGGTGCTTCCCAAAGGCACCAAACATATCTCACATTTTCAGCCATGGTGAGGTAACTTGTGCAGCAAGTAAGTGGTGGGGAAACCACTTACCATATCTTGATCTGATGCAGGCAGGAGATGCACTGCGCTGGCACCATATGTGGGACTATGACCCACCTCCTCATGCTCAAATTTATGTTTGTGTATATTGAATAATGCTTCCATACTTGGATGATATAGTTGTAATTTTCATGGGATTGTATGGAGGGAGGATGGGTAGTTTTTATGTACCACATGGGATGGAAAATCTCTATGTACCTTATGCTACATGCTTTAGAGAGAGTATTGCACCTACCATGTTTGTTTCTGTTGAGTTCTTTACTCCTTGTGCGATGGATTTTATACATCTCATGAAGACTTTGGGGAACAATTCATGGAGGCTTGGATTGGTGAACACTTAGCTTATGAGGAGAGCTTGATCTTTGATGGTTTCACCAATGAAGAAGGAGAAGTGTTGCAGCACTCACCCTATCAGTTGCTTGAGGACAAGCAACATTTTGGAGGGGAGGACTGTAATATTCCGAATTAGCCCAAGCTAATGGGAATACACCATTTTGTCTCAATATTTTGTTTCATGAATAAAAATGTAAAGGAAGATCAATATAACTCATAATCAGCAAAATAAATCAATTCCACATGTGAACATGGACAAATATGGGCTATTTACATAAGCACACTTACGTGTGAAAATGGACTAGAGCACTTGACCAAGTCAACCAGGACCAAATCAATAACATTGTCTAGATACAGTGAATCTTCTAGAGGCACAGCGCAGTTTTATTTGGAGGCTTCTCATGTGAATTTAGCTAAATCATTCAGATGGTTTAGGGTTTGACAATAATTTCATCCTATAAGAGGAAGAGGAGGACAACAGAAGAAGGTTGTTGATTATGCATATTTCTGAATATATTGTATGTTTAGACATATATCATTCTCTGTTGTTTAGCTGAGGATAGTGTTGTTTAGCACTAGGGTGTTCCTGTTAGGGAATCACACTCTTCCATTGAGGAGCTCTTGGAAGAGTCTTGTTGATATCATCCACTATCAGGAATTTGGCCAAGCTCATCTTCCTACTACAATGCAGATCTTGTTGAGGGTTTGGTTTTCCTTGTAAGCTGTAGCAAGTGGAGGCTAGATCTTCTTGGATCTAGGCCATTCCAGGGCCTCTTTTCACTGGGAAATCCTTCTATCCCTTTGGAAAGAGAGTTATGAACCTTTGGAGCTGAAATTTCAGATCTTGGTATCAAGCCAACCTAGTGCTTCAACGTACATTGCAGTTTTCCTTTCAGGACTGCGTTATTTGGAAGAAGGAAGTTGCAGGGTGTTTTGACACACTTTTTGAGGAGAGATCTCTGGTGCTAGGGTTCTTCCCTTCACTATGGTGATCCATGGATTAGATTTCTAATCCATGTTCTGTACAGATCTGATCTACTTCTATTGTATTCATCTTCATAAATTTCTAAATACTACTGCAGATCTGCTACTTTATATCTCAGATCTACTCTCTGTGTTGCATGTTTTGATCAAAACCTCAAGGGGATATTGTAAAAGAGACTTTCTAGTTTAAAGATCTGAAATAGGTCTGATATTTTGTACACAGATCTGCTCTAGATCTGGAATGTAATATACAGCTACTACAACTCTTATAAATAACGTTGTCAAGCTATTTTGCAATGAATACATGTGTTGCAGCCCTCTTTCTTGAGGAATTTCTTCTATTCTTGTCTTCTACATTATGTTGTATACTATAAGGGCCTCATTATGGATATGATTTATTGTTGTATATATGAAATGTGATCCCTCTTATTGGTCTCCTTCTCATGCTCTCAAAAACTGCATTATTTTCCTGCAGTATTGTTGCATATTGTTGTAGCCCCATTATTGGGTGTTTTTCAGCTATACTAGGTGTTGGAGGTCTATTTACCTCACGTAGTTTGATTTGTTTTTTCTCCCCTTCTGGATTTAGATGCTAGATCTCCAGATCTAAGGGATCCAAGGGCTACAAACTCATTTCAGTGCACATACTTCTGAAAAGTGCATTATTCCAGCAGGTATTGCTGAGTGTGCCAATTTGGGGATGTTACATATATTGTCAAAAGAGTTCTTGTTAAGGGTGCCTATGAGTTAGTTGATTACAATAGAATTCCGTTGGCATAGCCCAGAAATGGGTTTTATCTGGAACATTACAATGCTTGATCATGAGCATAGTAATTTTTTGTATTATATTGTATATATATGTTGTTGATTTGCATTCACTATCTTAGTTTTTTTTGAGAGTTTTCTTGACGTTAGTAATCCACTTTGCATTTCATCGCAGATCTCTGGATCTTTGGAACCTTTTATTGGATATGTTGATGGTGCTAGTCGTAGTACACAAAATATATCCTCTACAACATGGGACATTTTCGATCTAAACGACGAGTTAGTGGGTTTTAAAGGGATTTTTATCGGTAGATTCACAAAAAATATCGTTGAGTATAGTGCGTTGATCGAAATTCTCTCTGATGCCATTTCATTTTGTATTAACCGCATCATCATAAGGTTAGAGTCACAATTTTTGGTATTACAACTTACTAGTGTTTATACTGTCAGAAATCCAACACTGCATTGTTTGTTCCTAAGAGTTCAAATTTTGGAAAGACACTTTGATTTTATTCAATATCAACACATTTTCAGAAATTCGAACACATTAACTGATTCTTTAGCTAATCAAGTTTATACATACATTTGCAACATATGTAAAGAAAAAATTCACATCATTGAATAGGATTGCACAATAAACATAGGAAAACACTGAAATCAAATAGATAGATAGTTATATGTTTTTACAAAATTTGTGCCCAAGACACATTGGTCATCTAACCTCAAAATGTATGCAAAATGTCAAAATTAAACTAGTGGTGCTCGTGGTAACATACTATAGATCTAGCTATCCTACATAGTAACTGCATCCAATGGTTATGAACACCTATAGTGTGACGCTGCAGTCGCATGGGTAACTCTTTAATCCAGAAATCTGGAATCCTAAAGGTCAACCCCTCTATGTGCTATCGAAGCTCAGTGAGAGTCTCATCCATATCAAGATCTTGAAGGACTACTCTCCCGACAGCCCTCTCTGCTGGCTCATCTGCTACACGCTCTGGTTCCAACACCAGTTGAGCTCGACCAACATCTTCATTACATCAAACATTTAGTTTAGTCATGGGAAAACATCAAAAGTAAAAAAACATTATATAAACCTTAGGAAAATAAAAAACATGGTCGAAACATTCTTAGCTATTTCACCCCACTGAGCACCTTCTGGTAAAGGTAAATCTGGATCTCCTTGGAAATCAATGCCTGTATATGCATACTCATTGATGGCGATAATATGTCGCCTGAACCAAGCAAAGAACATAGTCGAGAACACAATGGTTGATTGGCCTGCATGCCTACCCATTAGTTCTACCCATCTCTGCGTACTTGGATCTCTAGGATTAGACACATCTAGTGTCACATGTTGTGGCTGCATCAATGGAATCCGTTCTAAGGAAAATGATATGAGGATCGAACCATAATTGATGTTCTTCTTCCTTCCTCCCTTTTCTTTGTTCAATTGTTCTTTTATCTAATAAAGTACAACTTCAGACCAGTTGAAGACTGTTGGCTCCATACACTCTAGCGCATACTGCATATACGATCTATTCTCTACATGTATTGTAACGGTGCCAACAAGTTTTTTGATCCTGAAAAGGATGGTTCTCAAAGGAAAATCTCTAACATCCTAGATTTTTATCTTTCCATATTTTCTTGGCTCTGCCCTTGGATAGCAATGTTGCAAAACATAATCTCTCACAGTCTCTCCTCCAAGAATAGACCCTGACACAGAAATAGGCAAGCCTCTCCCCGAAAAACCTGTGAGAAAGTATACATCCTCTAATTTTATGGGAACCACTTGGTTCTTAATATGAAATGCCTCGATAGCTGGATCTCATGCTCGAACTAAGAACTCCAAGAGTTCTATTTTTTGCCTCATCCTTAACAACCGTAAGTACTTTAACAGTCCACAATCCCTTAGGGCTCTTACTGTGCCCGGATCATTTAGGGAAACCATATCCTATTCTTCATGCTCTCTTTCCCTCCATGTAATCTTCATTGTAATCCGATGAAAACCTGAAATATAACCATAAGAACCATTAGATTCCATTCAATGCAAAAAATTGGGAAAATTTTGGGCATGATGCAAAATTAAAAAATGAATATTGTGCCCAACGCAATCTTGGTGTTACACCATTTTTTGGTCATCTAACCTCTTATCATTAGATGGACCCAAGTACACCATGTAAGACCAATTTTACCCTAAGTAAAATTGCTTTCACTATGTAAAGTAACTTAATAAAGCACATTTATTAGGTTGTTTATGGTCTAAACAGGAAACCCCAAAAGGAAATATTAAACAAACCTATTTTGTTTGATTTTCCTCATGGAATAATTAATTAAACCATAATTTAATTATTATTCCTAGTCATTTTTAACCCAAAACAAAGAAATTAATGAGATAAACCTTTATTTATCTTATTATTTTCTAGGAATAATTATTTAAATTTTATTTAGATAATATTCCTTGTTAAATATGACCAAATCACCCACAAATAATTAAATAAATCATTATTTATTTGATTATCCTTCAACTACTTCCTTAAAAAGATAAATAAATCATTTATTTATTTATTATTAACAAATAAAGGGATTTGACCCAAGTCAAATACTTTTTCCCTCCAACAAATATAATAAAATATTCCATAAAAGGTGGATCTAGATTTGGTTGACATTATTTTAATCATGCACCAAGATCTAGAATGACCCAATATTTTGTTATAAATAGGAGGGTTTTTCCTACCATTCTTCACCTTTTGTTGCCTATTAGATCACTCTGGATCTATACATTTGGTCACATTTTTCCACTATTTGCTGTGTGAGCTCCCTTTGAGTTCTATTCTTTGTGTGGGTTTTCTACACCAACAGGAGAGAGAAATTCTAGATCTGAAGTGATGAGGACTTCCAAGAACCCATCCCATTGAGGAGAATTGGATACGCCTTCTTGTTTTCCTCCCAGGTGCCCTTAATACAAAAATTCTTTCAAAAATTGTTCTTGTCTTGTCTATTGGTATATGGAGAAAACCCTTCTTTTTACTGCTTAATGTCTTTCCATGCATAGATCTGGTTTTTTGCAGCTCTTTTCTTGATCAACTAACTGCAGATCTGAAGATATTGGCAGCCACTTTTGTTGTTAGGGCTATTATTTATGCGTAGCTAAAAAGGTCCTTTTCGTACACTTCGACAAAGGATTCATACTAACAAATGGCGACTCCACACGGGTTTTAAATTACGACCGCTGTCGTTTTTCATATTCCTGCATATCCAGCTACTTCAGACCCTAGGGTTTCTTTTCAGATTTTTGTTTTTCCTATTTTTATGTTTTTTTTTTCACATAAAACCCTAAAACATTAAAATTTCTAACTTCCGCGTGTTTCTGGCCCTATTGCGCAGGTGACAGACATCAGCCGCAGCTGAGAGGACATTTTTTTTTCTGAAATCTTCCGCCGAGAGTGCTAGAAGTGCAGGTCGCACTTTTTTGCCCCAAAACTACAACCTAGAGCTTCAGGTCGCAGAAAACAGCGCCAAAACTGCGACCTGGGCGAAAAAAAGGTCAAAAAATGCGACCTGGACATTTTTCTGTTGTTTTTCTGAAATTTTTCTGGGTTTTTCTGAAGCTTCTGTCAGGGTTTTCCAGCCTCTGTCTCAGCCCGTTTTGACCTGTTTCTGATCTGATTTTGCTCATCTAAGTGGGAACCTAGCCCCCTAGGGCTTCAGTACCCTCCACTTTTGGTGGAAGAGTTTTAGCTGTTTCAGGTGTCTGATTTTTCAGAGTTTCAGCCTTCCCTTTTTCAGATCTGATACCTCATCCTCAGATCCCTTTAAATCAACTTTTCTTCCTTTCAAATCACCTCTTGTAGTTTTGTTTGGACCTCCCTTTAGGACCTCCTCCCCGTCCCTTCCGCTTTTTGCTGATTTCCTCCTTTTTCCAGCCACCTTGCCTCTGCCTCTTGGCTGTGATCTGCACCTCTTTTCAGCAGCTTTCTCCTTTAGATCCCTGTCCCTTTTGACCCTAGATATTTTGGCCTCTTTTTAGTGTGTTTTGATTAGATTTTTTCCCTCTTTTAGATTAGTTTTGAGAGACCCGCCTTTTTGGGTTGAATCGATGCAATAGTAGCTGTTAATTTTCTGTTATTTCAGCATTATATACTGTTCTCTGCAGATTTATTTTCAGTTACGCAGCACACTTTTTCTCTTGCTCTCAAAACGAAAAGGGTTTAAAAATTAAAATTAACGCACGCCACACACTCACCCTAAGCGAAGAAGAGCCTGGTTTACACCGCTAGGAAAAGACTTTAAAATCAATTGACATTGCACCTATCTGCCCTTGTTTCGACATTGTAATCACTTGATTCTGCCCCTCCGTGCCCTTGTGGTCGCTCTTCTTCCCCTTGTGCCGTGTTTTTGTTTTCATCATTGTGCCCCCAAGGCGCACTTCCCAGAGACTTCATGGCCTTCACCCTCAGTTTCCGGTCGATCGACCTGCTCCGTCCCGCCGTCGTCGAGCCAGTCCTCCTCCCAGTTTGCACTCCGACTCCTCTTTTGATTCTTTGGGTTCTCCTTTTCCTTCTGGTTCTCCCCCTGTCACCTCCACTATGTCTGGTCTAGGGCCTAACACTAGCGGGAATCCCGGCCCTAATGCCGGGACTACTACTAGAGGAACCACCACAGGAACTACCTCGGCTGCACCCTTGCTCCCCTTCTTGGCAGGCCTCAGCCTCCCCGATTTGGACCGGTTGATAAACGACCCTATACACCATGACGCTAGTTGGCCTACTATGCCGAGAAAGCTCCCTTCCGACATCCCAAATTTTGAAGGCCGTGCTGGAGAAGATCCTTCAAATCATGTTCGATCTTTCCACATGTGGTGTTCATCTACCTCCATTACCGATGACTATGTTCGTCTTAGATTGTTCCAACGCACGCTTACAGGTGAAGCTTCTAAGTGGTATCTTGATCAGCCCACTTCCTCCCATACCACCTTTGCAACTCTTGCCCAGGCTTTTTTATCTTACTTCCAGCTTCCCCTTCGTTATGACACTGGTATCGAACTTTTGACTTCTTTCCGTCAATCATCTGCGACCCGCCTATCCGATCATGTCCAGGAATGGCGGAAAAGAAAGAGCCTATGTCAATCTCCTACCTTCGAAGACCGTGTCTACATGGACTGGTTCCTTAGATCTCTCTTGTCCCCTATCGGGAAAGATGTCGCATCACATTTTCCTCAAACCGAAGAAGATGCCCTCCAAATGGCGTTAAAGTATGACCTGATCTACGCTCAGACAGGTTATGATCATACTGTCCTACCTGATCTCCCCAGACCCAGTGATGCCCATACACCGGGGGCACCTCATGCCGCCAACAGTATCGTTGGATCTATCTCTCATCCATCCGCTCAACCTCTCATGAGCTATGGTTTTCCTGGGAGAGGGGGCACCACTTCCTGCACTTCTCCCCCTCCCGGTAGCACGCATCCAGGATACGGCATGCCTCATCCTTTTGCCCAACCTCCTGCTTACCTCAATGTTTCCCAACCTCACCATTACCCTTATCCGCAACCTGGTGCGCCAGCTCCTCCAGCATACGCGCTTTCGCCTCCCTTGCCTTCTCAACCCCTGCAACAGCAGTCACCGCCCCCTCAAGAGCAGGTGGATGCACATCAGGGATTCATGGCTACCCAACCACCTGACGGACAGGTGGCCACTCCACCTTCCCCTTCTGGTTCCTCCAATTACCAGATCCTCATGATGAACTCTGATCCACCTCTAACCGTCGACCTTAACCTTCAAACTCGGTCTCGCCAGTACCCCAAGCCTCCCGCTCAGTCTGCCCCCGAGTCCCCTTCTTCCGGTTCTACAGAGCCTCTTTCGACAACCAATGGTCCCTTACATATCCCTCAACCCAAAGTTGAGGTCCATACCAAGATTCCTAAAGGACCGTTACGTTGAAATACTGATTCTGGTCGAGCTGCTCATTCATATAGCATAGTAGATGATTTGGCGCAATCTCCTGCTGCCATTTCCACACTGGAACTCCTCCATTCGTGCCCTTCCCAAAAGAAGGCTCTACTATCTGCCGTGGGCGCTGTAGATCCTGCTGATGACCAAATGATTGTGTTCGACGCCCATCAATCAGAACATCCTCCTCTTCCTGCTTCCGTAGCCTTCCAAATCCCAGTCAAAATCCGGAACGCTAACGTTTCTCGGTGCATAATTGATGAGGGGGCATCCACCTGTGTGATGTCCGCTTCGGTTTGGAAGCAACTCGGCTCTCTTGAGTTGGCCCCTTCCACGATCACCCTTCGAGCGTGGGATGGCTACGCCTCCCAGCCTATCGGCCTCTTCCATAATTGTCCTATCACTCTTGCGGGCAAGACTATTTGCGTTGACGTCGAAGTCATCGACGCCCCTCTAGATTACAACATTCTCTTGGGGCGGAGCTACACCTATGCTATGTCTGCTGTCCCATCCGCGGTTTTCCGCAAGATGTCTTTCCCTCATAATGGAAAGATAGTCACCATTGACCAGTTGACATATCATGAGCCAAAATCTCAGACCTCACCTGAGACGACCATCTCTTCTGTAGCCAACAAGCAAACTGTCGATTCTTTGACCAGTGTCTCTCCCGGCGTCTACAAAGACTCCTCTTTGCTTGGAACCTTCCCTGGTCTTCCTCCTCCTCCTATCTCTGACCCCAGCTCATCGAATGTTTGCATGATGCAATCGTCTCGGGCTGCTCTCAAGCAACCTGCTTCGGCTAGTCAGCAACCGCGCTCTCCGCAACCTGCTCCTAGCCCTTCACCTGCAGCTGGTAGTCATGAGCCTCTTTGTCCTCCTGGAACGGTTCCTCCAAGCCTTATCCATTTAGGAGCCGTCCCACCTGGCCATTACCCCTCTGGTCAGATACCGTTCCTAGCTCCCCCACCAGGAGTGTCCACGGTACCTGTCATGGCCACCCTCTCTCTTCCTAACCTGACCCTTGGGATTCCCGTCTGGTACCTTGATCCTTCAGCCCCAACCTTTCCTGGTCAACCTAAACCTTATCTTGCTTTGACCTCGATTCAACCGGTCCCCAAGACTTCTCCCGCTGCAACAGTGCCTCAGTCACCTCAACAGGCACCACCTCCTGTTGCGACCGCTTCGGGTAAGAAGGGCAAAGCTCGCAAGGGGGCATCAAAGGACAAGGCTACCCCGACAAACCCTGCCCCTCCTCAGCCTCCAAAGCATACCATCCAGTGTGCTTTGTGTGACATTGTCGGCCACGCCACCCATACCTGTCCTGAATTGCTTCATCTCAAGCCCATGGTTAATGTCGCATTCCCTGAGTCCACGGTCCCGGAAGCCTCTATTCCTTCCGGGACCGCAATCAAGAACCCAAAGAATATTCACACCAAACACCCCTGTGCTTTGTGTGATCACCATGGCCATTACACCCACCTTTGTCCCCGCCTCGAGGATTTCCGCCCCTCTCTAGCCGCGGTCCACCAATTCGAGGCCAAGCGCAATGAGTCCACCTCTCCCCTATTTGCGCATTCTGCTTCAGCAGAGCTACCAGATATGACTGCTCCCATTGACATTCCCCCTCCTGATGTCGAGATGACGGAGCCTTCGTCCATCATTTTCTACCTATCATCATCCATGAGACCCTCGGGGAACATTCCATCTGAATCCTTCCCTATTGTTTCGCTTGACCTTCCTTCAACGATCATCTTGGGCTCAACATCGGTAGATCCTTTATCTACTTACTCTTCGGTCACCCCTTGTGACGATGCACATATGAACCTCTCTTCTCATGATGATGATTCAGGTCGCTTCACCACGTCAGGTGGTCTTTCTTCCACCAGTCACCCCATCTTCTATCACGATGACGACATTATGGAAAAAATCCCCACCCCTGACTTTATCTATTCCCCCTTACATCGAACCCATGCGTTCACACAACATCCACCTTGTGGCCATTACATTGAAACCCCATGTTTGGGTAAGGGGGCACCCACATTTGAAAGACCAAGAGAAGCAATTCTCCACAACTCTTCTAGTGTATCTGGTCATGTTGACTTTAGTCCCAGTATTCTTCCACATTTAGAAGATCCTCTAGAGTCCCATATCACTTCAGATCACTCTAGGGATGATACCCCTTATCGTTCCCTCATCTTACATCAGCAACCCAGTCTCTTAGACATTATTGTTGACCAATCTATAGCTTTTCTACGAGAGCATCAGTTCATTATCTCCAAATCCTCTTTTTGGGATAGTGACACCAGGTATGCCAACTCAAAAACTTAGAGTCCATTTGATCCCTATATGCAGTACCAAAAGAGATTGGTAATCCTCCATTTCCTTTCTCAAACTGCATAACCATAACGAGAACAAATGGCACACCACATCATTTAAATGTGTTTAGATTCCCCTTTTTCTAAATACATTTCGGCATGACCCCACCATGCTCAGGGGCACCTATTCCCCTCAACCATAACCCTCCTCACCTCGTTTTTGGAGAGGAGGCTGTCTTACCAATCGAGTGTGAAATCCCTTCCCTTCATCTGGCTGTTGAACTTCTCCCTGACACCCAACCTCTAGAGCAACGACTTATCATGCCTGAGCGTGCCTCTGAAGACCGCCGTGTTGCATTGCAAACCATGGAAGCGGCCAAGAAACGCACCAAAGCTCAATATGACCCAAAAGTCCAGCCTCGTCCTTTTCACAAAGGCGACCTTGTTCTAGTATATGACCAAGCCCATGATATCCTTGGTCATGGGAAGTTTGACTCATTATGGCTAGGCCCTTACGTCATCAGTAAGGATCTTGGTAAGGGGGCATACCTTTTAGAGGACTTTGAAGGCAATCCTCTTCCTAATCCTCGCAAATGCACTCTATCTTAAGAAATATTACCCTTAGCATTTCCCTTCTGAGATGCGTTTTTTATGTTCTGTTAGATAGCCAACATCTTCTTCTTCTTCTTCTTTTTTTTTTTTTTTTTTTTTTAAATTTCATCCTTCGCCAGGACCTATTTTGTCCAAGAAGGATCACTTCACCTCTCCTTCAAATCGAACTTCCTCACTTACAACACTTGTACTTAGGGCACCATTTTGCCTCCTTACTTGTCTTTGTTCGTGTCGATTTTCGTCATGAGTTACCATCTTGTACTCATGTTTTCATGGTCCCCCATTGGGCCTTTACTGTGTGGCAGCACCATCGAGTCACCCTTGTTTAGATCATCCAAGTTGAGTCATCATCGCATTCATGGAGTCTATCCCGAGTCCCTTTGTACCCCGCTATAGCCCTCCACCATTCATTGCTTGGTCTCTCTCTTGTGTCGCACATTATGGCCTTCAGTCCCACTGTCCCCTATCCCTTATGATATTTTTTCAGTCGCTGCCATGTCATTCATGCCCTTTATGCTCTAACAAGGGAAGTCGTCCATTCGCTACTCAATCCTTTCCATTTCACTATCATCATTAGTGTCAGTCTGTCCGTCGCTCTACTATTTTCTCTCGTGCCTTAGTTGAGGACCTCTCATTGCCTAACCTATGGCGGACCTCCTTCTGTCGACATCAGCTCATTCATTCCAGAAGCCAGGTCTAGAGGGCGATGTACCTTGGTTCTAGCTTCCACTCTTGTTCGGTGCCTCGGATCAGGCAACGGGATATCTCATTTCCCTTTGACTTGATTGTTTCTCCACTCCAGCTCCTTTCAGCATGACCGAGATCCGTATACTCGATGGTTCAGTGATACAGCAGCAGCTCTTGATGATTCCCGGGTGTGTGTGAGATGTCTCAACCCTCATGAGGGGGTAGCCCTACAGGTAGCCCCCCACATGCCCGGATGACCTCCTCCTTGCAGCCTTAGATGCAGCTCCAGATATTTGATGATGTTGGCCTTAGCCGCTTGCAGCGCCTCTTTGATTTGCATGTATCAGTCAGATTTTGTGAGCCCTTCCCCATTTACAGGGGGCATTTGGGTTGTATTTGTATCTCATGTACTCGGATATTATTGTACAAGTCCTGGCTGTTATCCCAGGCACAGCATGTATGTGGGATTCCTCATTGTATTTTTATCTGGCTCATGATTATGCCAGCTGTACTTTATGGTTCGGTCCCTTGTTTACTGGACACACTATTATTTTGTACTTTGTCTCGGCGGGCATAGGTATGCCTCCCCCGCCGCCTTCAGCACAGGTACCCTCTCATAAAAAGAGACTTGTTGCACCTGCGAGTCTCGTCTCCTCAGGGTCTAGTTCTTTAGCACACTATCTACCTGCATTTCTCTCTCTGACTTCCCTTTTGTTGTCTCGTGATTGAGTTCTTACAACGTACTTCAGTCATACGATTTGCTCCTGACACTCGCACGCTGGGGGGCAATCTGTTACACCATTTTTTGGTCATCTAACCTATTATCATTAGATGGACCCAAGTACACCATGTAAGACCAATTTTACCTAAGTAAAATTGCCTTCACTATGTTAAATAACTTAATAAACCACATTTATTAGGTTGTTTATGGTCTAAACAGGAAACCCCAAAAGGAAATATTAAACAAACCTATATTTGTTTGATTTTCCTCATGGAATAATTAATTAAACCATAATTTAGTTATTATTCCCAGTCATGTTTAACCCAAAAACAAAGAAATTAATTAGATAAATCTTCATTTATCTTATTATTTTCTAGGAATAATTATTTAAATCTTATTTAGATAATATTCCTTGTTAAATATGACCAAATCACCCACAAATAATTAAATAAATCATTATTTATTTAATTATCTTTCAACCACTTGCTTAAATAATTAAATAAATCATTATTTATTTGATTATCTTCTAACCGATTCCCTAAAAAGATAAATAAATCATTTATTTATTTATTTTTGACAAATCAAGGGATTTGACCCAAGTCGAATACCTTTTCCCTCCAACAAATATAATAAAATATTCCACAAAAAGTGGATCTAGATCTAGTTAACCCATGCACCAAGATCTAGAATGACCCAATATTTTTTTATAAATAGGAGGGTTTTTCCTACCATTCTTCACCTTTTGTTGCCTATTAGATCACTCTGGATCTATACACTTGGTCACTCTTTTCTACCATTTGTTGTGTGAGCTCCCTTTGAGTTCTATTCTTTGTGTGGGTTTTCTACACCAACAAGAGAGAGAAATCTTAGATCTGAAGCGCTGAGGACTTCCAAGAACCCATCCCACTGAGGAGAATTGGATACGCCTTCTTGTTTTCCTCCCAGGTGCCCCATTAATATAAAAATTCTTTCAAAATTGTTCTTGTCTTGTCTATTGGTATATGGAGCAAACCCTTATTTTTTCTGCTTAATGTCTTTCCATGCATAGATCTGGTTTTTGTAGCTCTTTTATGTTCAACTAACCGCAGATCTGAAGATATTGGCAG